>CM053571.1:47080394-47297098 GCA_028646485.1 Cryptoprocta ferox | reverse complement strand
TGAGGAGGTATCTCAGTGTGGTTTTGATTTGTATTTCCCTGATGATGAGTGATGCTGAGCATCGTTTCATGTGTTTGTTGGCCATCTGGATGACCAATGACCTTTTAAAATCGTCTTACATTGCTTTAAAAGCAGAAAGACTTCTGGGGCCCCTGGGTGGTTCAGTCAGTTTAGCATCCAACTTCAGCTCAGGTCATAACCTCACGGTTCGGGAGTTTGAGCCCTACATCAGGCTCTCTGCTGTCAGCATAGAGCCTGCTTGCAATTCTTCCTCTCCCTCTCTCTGTCCCTCCCCGGCTCTTGTTCTCTCTCAAAATAAATAAATAAACTTTAAAAAATAAAAAAATAAAAGCAGAAAGATTTGTAAGGAGAGTCACTACAGAAGGCTAACAATGGAGACGGAAGAAATCAAGCAGAGGCACTGAGAGAAACAAATATGGGGAGAAACTCCTAAAGGTTTTCCAGACCATTCTTGTGATCCAGCTCCCTCACATTCCATGAGACATCTCTGAGTCCTTATAATAAATTGATTTAATTTCCAGTTGGTGTCTGTGGCTGGAATAAATATCTTTAACTATTAAAAGAGTATACTCACTCCTTAGAATTTCACAATGTACATTAATATAAAGTATCAGAGAACTCTGCAGTATTTTTGAAACTTAGTACACCAGTAAAACTTTTCTTCATAATATCTACTAACAACCTTTGAGCTAGTGCCCCACAGAACCTATTTTGAAAAACAATGATGTACGTATTAGAATAAACCTGTACAATTTGGGGCACCTGGGTGGCTCAGTCAGTTAAGTGTCCAACTTCAGCTCAGGTCATGATCTCGCAGTTTGTGAGTTCGAGCCCTGCACCTGGCTCTGTGCTTACAGCTTGGAGCCTGGAGCCTGCTTTAGATTCTGTCTCTGTCTGTCTGTCTGTCTCTCTCTCTCTCTCTCCCCTTCCTCTGCCTGTGCTCTCTCTCTCAAAAATAAAGAAACATTTAAAAAATAAATAATAAAATAAACTTGTACAATATGTTTTCTCAACCAAGGCATTCAAATTTAATCTCAAAATATGGTTGTGAAAGGTAAGGTTTGAGAAAGAAATCACACAGGCATCTACCCATTCCATCTCAGCAAAGGCAAATTCTGTACAAAGCAAAAGGGCATTCCTTCCCTATCAGAATTAGTTCAATTACCACGAATACATATTTTACCTTAGATGATCCATTATTGACTTTTAAAAATATGATCAATGCTTTAATGTAGCATGACGCTGCACTGGCTATGAGTCAATACCACACATATACCCTGAAGTCTTAAGCAAGGCCTTAATATGCACAACAGTATTATGACCAAACTCATCCCCAAATCTCTATAAATATGTGACAAGAAAAAGCCATAAACCACATATGCACACATACACCCTTGGCATCTATTCCCCAAACAATTTTAAAATGAAAAATAGAAGTCCTGAAAATTTAAAGTTATAAACAACCTTACTGAAAATCTAGAGTTAGAAAAGATTTATATTTGGGTCAGGTGGGATATTGTATTTTTAACTCTTTGGGAAGTTCCCCAAAGCACAACTCCAATCCAGTTATAGCTTAAACACCATGCTTATTCTCAGACATCTAAAAAACATGTTGAGACAAAATAAAGCAGGTCCTGGGTCTTTTTTACATGCCACATTCTATCAGACATGGGCAGAAAAAAAAATAACAAATTCTAAATAGTGACTCTTCTATTATAAGCATATAAAACAAAAATAAATTTGTTTCAGACAGGATAAAAGGCAGTCAGGCTGCCACACAGTCAGTAGGAATTTGAGTTCTAACACAGGAAAAGAATTCCGCACAGTTTGGCTCTCTAACTCTACTTAAACTACAGCCAACATGGGGGCTGGACAAAAGTCAATTAAGGCCGATGGCTCCAATTCCAAAAAAGCACTGCAACTGCTTCTGGACCAACAGGAAGAATTCAAAGGAGTCTCATTATTTATTATTTCATAAAGAGATCTATCCAGAACCCTAGGAGCGTGAAACATGGAGAAACTTCGTTCTATATAATTGAAGGGTTGATCCTTCAAGCACTAAAACATCTTCTCAATTCTCCAAAGGATCCGTCTAGGATATATTGCCCACTTTGAGGCCTTCTAAACTAGAGTGTTGAAAACCTGATTTGAACTCCTAGAGACTCCCTATGAACAATAATTAATATCAATGGCCTTTGGTATTAAAGGATGTTTTCATTAATGCTACTTGGACCCTGGTTGTGGTCTATTTTAGGTTTATGTTTGCTTTCATTTAGCTTCTCTCTTCAGCTATTTATTGTTTCCTCCTCTCAAGCTGTTTGTCCTGCAAAGCCCCTTCTCCCTGTCTCCTTCCTAACAGCCTCTTACATTGCTCTAACTTTAGAAATCAGCACTTCAGGTAAGAGCAAATAGGCCGACTCAAGGCCCAGGTTACAATCTGTGATTTTCATTGCATCTGTGAGCCTTTTTCGCATGCTCTCTGGTTATTAGCCAAGTTCCAGATGACTGCAAGGTAATTAGAGCCCATGTGGATTCTATCCTACACACTGTCCCTCTCCAGAAAGGTATCATGCATGAGCTCCAGTAGCCCATGGCCGGTCCCTGCTTCAACAAGTTGAAATAATCCTTGATCCAATGTAACTAGAGAAAGCATCTGCCTCAACCTCAGACACAAAATATACCCTGTCTAACTTCTGTTCCTTAGTCTCTCAATAATATTTTCAAATGACCTTTCTGAGCCTTGCCCTAGGCTCCATTTCACAAAGTAGTAAACCCCTATTGCAACCGCTATTGTGGAAACAAGTCACCATCCCCATAAGAAAACAGACAATTTGCATAGAGAGCTCTTTTTAAGTCAATTCAGATGTCCTTCATGGGACCCTTTAAATGAAGAGGTAAGAAATGGCAGCCCCAGCTCCATCACTTACCACCTGGATGACCCTGAGCAGGTAACTTACCCACTTCATCCCTAAGGTTTCCTCAGATGTAAAATGAAGACACCAAATTGATAGTTAATAAAAGATCCAAATGAGATAATGTTCACAAAGAAGTGGCACTCAAAATGTGTTCAATGGGGGTGCCTGGGTGGCTCAGTTAGTTAATCGTCCAACTCAATTTTGACTCAGGTCATGATCTCATGGTTTGTGAGTTCAAGCCCTGCATCAGGCTCTGTACTGACAGTGCAGAACCTGCTTGGGATTCTCTCTCTCTCCCTCTCTCTCTGCCCCTTCCTTGCTTGCACACTTTCTCTCTCAAAATAAATAATTTTTTTAATTGTGTTCAATAAAGGTTGTTGGTCACTGTGATGATTAATTTTACATGTCAGCTTGGCTTGGCCATGGTGCTCAGATATGTAGTCAGGCATTATTCTGGATGTTTCTATGAAGTTGTTTTTTTGGCTGAGAAAACAATAATTAGACTTAAAGTAAAGCAGATTGCCCTCCATAATGTGCATGGGCCTCATCCAATCATTTGACGATCTTAAGAGAACAAAGACTGACCTCCCAGCAGGCAAGAGGATCTAGTTATGCCAGCAGACTTCCCTGAGTCTCTAGCCTGCCAGACAACATTGGACTCACCATGCCTCCAAAATTTCACAACCCAATTCCTTAAAATCTCTCCCTCACCCCCCCCCATCAATCAGTCTCTCTCTCTCCCTCTCCCTCTCTATCTCTCTCTCTCTCCATACATATATGGAAAACCCTGACTAATATAGTTACTATTATAATTATTTATAATCACTAGCATAATTATGCTATTAAATGAAATGCACTAGACATCTGCCAGTTTCAGCTACAAAGGAGATAGGAAGAAAAGCATAATGTTCTCAAACTTCTTCAAATCAAGAAAGGATAGGATAACCCTCAGCAAAACCAGATCTCTAAATATGTGTCCCAGAGTAGTTCACCTAGTATACAAGCATATCTTGGTATCAAAATATCACTTTAAACCCATTTGCAGGTAAATATAACAACCTTACTATTTCTCTTTTTTATAAGAAATTTTACAGAAGAAAAGCCACAGTAAAAGATCTTCAATTAATAAATTGTTTTATATGTTTTACCGTTTTATTTATGTTACACTGTAAGCCCCTTAAGAACACATAAAATGCCTTCATCTTTCTAGCGAAACCACAGTAATGTTAACAACACGATTATTCACTTAGTGCCTACTGATTTTGTAGACAAAGGCTTCTATAACCTACGTTTTGCTCATATAACTACCATAAAATGAACCCCTTTGTCTATGAAAGGTAATAAATTGGCTTCATGTCTTTGAGGTATGAAATTTTTCACAATCTCTTTTCATATTTTTTCTTTAGCAGAGGGTCAGAGGATTTCCCAAAACCCTGTAATTTCATTCTATTTCAACTCACAGGATATAAATATCTTCATTTCTCTGCCAGGCATTTTATTTCTTTACTTGTTCATTTCTCATAGTTGTGTGTCCTAAACTTCCTGTCTCCTATATGGTTTTTGGCTTTAAATACCGTTACTTCTTTAATCACCAGAAACACATGTCTGTGAGAGGGCAGGTTGCAAGAGCTTGGGAGTCCAGGACTGGGGCCAAGTCAATGGTGAGAACAATTAGGAGGGCACCAGGTTGGAAGACTCAAGGGACAGTTTCGATGGGCAGAAGTGTATCATGACTGTGAATCATAGGAGTGAGTGAAGTCAGAGCAATGGGGGCTGAGACAGAGTGAACGCGGGGTTAGACTCTAAGTATGAGTAAGAAGGAAAGGGTTGGTGTCCAGGGGAATAACCTGGACAAGAACAGAATACATCTTTTGGGCAGGTTGCAAGGAAACAGGCAGAGAAGAGCCTCACGTGGGACAAATGGACTTGTCCACATGACAGCACAATTTGGAATGGCAAAGGATCCCAGGGCAGAGCCATCTGCCTGCTGTCTTGGCTTTAAATGGCCTCACTACTGTGGGTAGATAAAGGCTAGCAGGTGTGTGCTGTTCCCGGACAGAGGCCAAGGCTGGCTCTGCAGGTGCTGGTGATTGCAGCTAAGAGAATGGTCCTCTGGGGAGCCCTTGCAGTTCCATTGCCATCACTGAAATTGATAAAGCATAGATTCTTCCTTTGGTTTTCATCCTCTTAAAAGCCAAGAATTACATATTCATTTTTATTCCATAGAGTTATCTTCTGGAGCCTGAATTAAGGAGGGATAGCTAACCTCTGGAAAAAGTCCCAAAAGCTGCAATGAGAACATGGAAAGAATTGAAAACCTTCCCACTTTCCCTAAAACTGTAATTGTTCAGTCCCCAAAAATCTTCTTTCTTTTCAGAGAACAAGAGAGAGTGATCCCAAGCACTTAATCAAAAGCAAAATAGGGTGCCTGGGGGGCTCAGGTCAGGATCTCACAGTTCAGTTTGTGAGTTCAAGTCCCTCATCAGGTGAGCTTGGGGCCCTGCTTCTGGTAAGCACAAGCCCCACCCACTTCAGGTGAGCACTGCATCTCTCTCTCTCTCTCTCTCTCTCTCTCTCTCTCTCTCTCTGTCTGCCCCTTGCTCACTTGCACTCTCTATCTCTCAAAAAAATAGGGGGCAGGGGGAGGCCACCTGGGTGGCTCAGTTGGTTGAGCATCCCACTCTTGATTTCAGTTCAGGTCATGATCCCAGGATAGTGGGACCTAGCCTCACCTCGGGCTCCATGCTGAGCGTGGAGCCCACTTGAGATTCTCTCTCCCTCTTCCTCTGCCCCTTTTGTGCACTCTCTCTAAAATAAAAATTTTTTTAAAAAGCAAAATACATCAGCCTCTCTTAAAGATACAACTAAAAGTACCGAGGCATATAGTTAGAGCTTTTTGTTTGTTTACTCAAAGATCAAAAAAGGCCTAACCCAGAGCAAAAGGAAAAAGCAGGTGACATTTGACTTCCTGTCACCCAGCTTTTCTTCTATGTGCACTGCCCCCATTTTCAAAGTGGGGGCATCATCCTCTTACTCTCCCACCCTTTCCCCCATGACCAAGAATCACGAGGCTCTCTCCTTAATATTATTCAAGGCCAAACAAAACCCCCAGAATCCAGAAAAGAGTTTCTAAACTCACAAACATGTTACTGTGAGGCTGAGCATGTTATTACTTAGACATGCCTGCCATATCTGCATTTCCAGAAGATATAAAACTTGAAGTCTGAAAAAAAAAGCGAAGATAGAAGAATCTCTAATGTGGAATTTCAAACACTGAACAGATAAGCTATTTGGAGAGCATTCAAAGCATATTCAAAGGCATTTCTCAGCCCAAATTGAAACAACTTATTTAGGGCCCACTCCACCCACGGGTAAGACTGACCCTGTGAGAATCCTTTAAAATAGAGCAATGAGTTTTAATCTTAAGGGATTTGCCTATAAATTCTGCATATTCAACTCTAAAAAAAAAAAACCTGGAAATTTCCCCCAAGAGCTATTTCAGTCAGTTTGTTCCTGAGGGGTGGTGGGGGGAGGGAGGGAGTGGGTGGAAAGGGGGGGACATTTCTTCCTCCAGTTAAATATCTTTGCTGAAGGAAACCATGTTACATTCTTTTAAAGAATTTAATCCAAAGAACTTTTCTCCTAAATTTCACATGCAAATTGCTCCCATCTTGAGAGAACTAGGATTTGTAGATACTAAAGAAGTAAATCAGAAATTAAGCTGCTTGGATTTACCCCTGATCGATCTGGTATTATTCCCCGGGACAACCACTCAACCATTTTCTTGCTCACATTCACCTTCTATAGAAAATTAAAGTGATTAAAAATTTTTTTCATACAGATTTTTCTAAGTGGCTGTACATTTCCCCTGAAAATCTTTGAAATAAAAAGCTACTGTGAAAATCTAGTAAAACTGTTGTCATAATCATAATGACGGTAAAATTCCTGTTGAGTCCCAGGATGTGTTATGTATCATGACTGCTCTTTATCTCATTCTGCTGTGTGCAAGCTGACACTAGCTACTTCTAATTCTCCTCTAGTGACTGTCATAATGTTTCTGTTTTAGAATTTAAACAGATTCCAACCCAAAGTCATGTAACATACTAGTCCACAGAAAAGAAAAAAAAACAAAACACCTCAAAGAATTCAACAACAAAATCTATGCCCTAAGGACACATTTTTAAACACATTTTGCATTGTATTAATCCAGAAGGAGACGCTGAGTTGGTGAGCACCACAATAATTCTTCCTGAGTACTTACTATGCGCTGTTTTATGTATGTTAGTTCCTTCAATCCTCACAATAAGCAGGTGAGAAAGGTATCATTATCATGTCCGTTGTAACCATTAGTAAAACTGAGGCACAGATACATTAAAAGACTTGCTGTGATCATACAGCTAACAAATGGCAGAGCCAGAATTGAATGGAAACGGACCACCTCCAGGGGCTGGCTCTCACCCCTACCTTTGTTCTGCCAATGGAGAAAATCAAACAGCACAGAGGAGAGGAGATTTAAAATCATGTTGTTTTGGGGGTGGGGGGGATCAAGATGTGTCTACCCTGGCAAGAGTGGGCCATTTTATTCTCAGATTTTTTTTTCTTTAATTACCTAGGAAAACACAGTTGATTCTGTGTCAGGGGGAAAGAGAGAGGAATAAGAATAAAAATGGGGAGGAGAAAGTGAGCGGCAGAAAAAGAAAGATCCTACATCAACTTTTGCATAGTTTTGAGAAAGCAGAAAAAACCCCGATCCCTCTACTGCTCAGATCCCAAATAAGGTAAGAGCAGAGGCCGTATTCCCGGGGAAATTTTTCTTTCTGCTGCACTGCTCTTCCGACCCCACCACGAGTCTGAGAGAATGCAGGTTGCAGCTTTCAAGGAAGGGCCATTATGAAAGCCCTCCTTTCATTTTAGCTCCCTGAGGGGAAAGGGAGTCACCTGCCTGCTGTCTGGGTCTGGGGAAGGCAAAGTCTACACTGAGGAATCTGCATCTGAGGAAGCCAGTTTGAGACCTGGATCGTGAGCACACTAAGGAATCAGTCTCAGCCTTCACTACACAGTTGTCACCACCTTAAGAAAAAAGAGCAAAATGATGCCTATAGTGGCAGTGGGGCAGTCTAGACCACTCTGTTTGGAGGCTGGGCTTGCACGTGTGAACCTCATACTAGCTGAGAGCTTTGACCTTGGTCACCAACACTGTCCAGCACTAGTGACAGTTCCGGGGCTGTTGGCACATGGATCACCGTCAAGACAGCAGTCAGACCTCCACCGCTCAGAGGCGTGACTGTGCTCACACTGGCCAGGCCTGAGCAGGTGGGCTCCTTAGAAGGCGGTCATTAACCTCACACAGAGACAACAAACTTTCCAATTCCAGGATACACATTTTGATGTGTGAAGCACACCCCTGTGGTAAAGCTGTCTTTACTAAGCTCTTCAGAGAGAGGAGCATTCCACAGAGAAGAGATTGGGGGGGGGGGGGGAGCAAGCTGCCATTTTATTTTCTGATTAAACTGGGGGGGAGAAAACAACGTGAACCCTCTCTAGTTGACCTCCATTTCCCAAATGAATTCAGCCTCAAAGTCAAAGCCAGGAATGCTTCACCTCCTGACACACTCAAGAAGGGGCAGGAACATGAGCAGTACAGTGCAGAGAGCAGTGGCTGTGGAGAGGGGCTGTCTCCTCTGCATGCCACATGACCTTAGGAATATCCAAGAATGCAGACTCCATGACGGATGCAGTCTCCATGATGCAGTCTCCATGATGGACTCTCATGTGCAGAAATAATTCTGATAAATCAAATTCACAGGCTTCTCATCTGCCCGATTCTTAATCCTGCTTAATCCTCCAGCAAGGGTTTTTGCTTTACCACTAACTTTTACCTGACTGAATTTCATGCTAATTTTAAAAATTTTGAGCCCCAAATCTTAAACCTTACTGTATACTTACATAAGACATAATAAATTCTGATACAACCAACATTCAGAGTTTTCTGACCCATATTCAAGATTTTAAGCTGTTAGTGACATCTTTCATCACTTTCAATTAAATTTCAAATATCTTTATTTTTAATTCAAGCCAATTTTCAAACACAAAGTATAAAAACAATTCCTAAACTTAAAGGAATCTATCCAAAACATTTCAAAACACAAACCAATTACACAAAATAAATTTACACATAAGTATGGAACATAATTAAAGTTTACTTAGAACCACAGTAGTGGGATCCTTCACTATAGGAAATAATGTTTGAGTGGAAATGTAAATTTCCTCATCTTACTTTAAAAGAAGAAAAGGGAAAAACACACCATTATCCTAAACAGCCATTTTCAGAATTTTAATTATATTATCCCACTCTTCATGGCATGTAAAATAAGAAGACTAAAGAATTACTAGGCTGTTAAATTTGCATTTACCTAATCAAATTGACATTGCGTTGGACTTTTTGATCTGTTGAATGTGAGTTTTTATCTATTCAATACACAATTACCATTTACTACAGAAGTGTTTTAATGAAAGTAGCATCTTAAAGGCTTTAAACATATCAGTAAAACCAAAGATGTTTTAGGAGCTCAATAAAATCACAAATTCTGGTAGTTTTAATTAGATCTATTAAATTCCCATCATTGCTCAGACACAAGTTCCTCTTTTCCTATTTAAAAAGGATATTGCAAACATATAATAAATTATGGCAATTAAGTTTTACATTTATTTTGCTAACTTAAAAAAACATATGTTTTTATTGTAGAAATATTGGGACATACTGAAAAGTACTTTTCAGAATTCATCCATAATCCAATTATAAAATAACTGTTAATATTTTCATGCACCTCCTTTCAGGCTTTTCTTTCTCTTTTTCACACCATCAAGGTCAATACATTTACAAATTAATATCTTACTTTTTGTAACTACCATCTCAAAATGTTATGGAAATCCTCTTTTTAAAAATTATTTGGGGATGGGCGCCTGGGTGGCTCAGTCAGTTAAGCGTCTGACTTTGGCTCAGGTCATGATCTCACGGTTGTTGAGTTTGAGCCCGGCGTCGGGCCCTGTGCTGACAGCTCAGAGCCTGGAGCCTGCTTTGGATTCTGTGTCTCCCTCTCTCTCTGCCCCTCCCCTAATTGCATTCTGTCTCTCTCTCTCTCTCTCTCTCTCTGTCTCTCAAGAATAAATAACATAAAAAATTTTTAATTACATAAAGTAAAAATTATTTGGGGAAAAGACTTTGTTCATTGCTGGGTCCTTGGCACTGAGACAATGCCTGGTACAGGATAGGCAATCAATGGTTATTTGTTGAATAAATTAATCAATAAATGATTTATCCTCTCATCTATCACCCCATGACTGCAGTACTATACATTTAGGTTGATTCCTATTTTTCCCCATTATGGGTAATGCCGTGGATCTTGGTGCACAAAAATCTTTGAGTATTTAGGATTATTTACTTGAGATCAAATTCCAGGAGTTGACTACTGACTGAGTCAAGGTTTGTATAAACATTTTCATCAATCATCAATTTGCTTTCTCCAAAGCAGAATCTTCAGAGTATCTGTTTCCACACTCCTTTTGAAAAAATGTGTCCTGCCCTAACCGTGAAAATAGTGATCTCATGATGGTTTCACTTGCAGGTCTTTAATTACTAATATTAACTGTTTCTCCAAATATGTAGCAGACATTTGTACTTCCTATTCTCTGAGTTGTTTAGTCACATCACTTACCAATGTACTCATTCACCCTGTGTGCACGGGAAGAAGCACACACTCTTCTATTCTCCTGGGTGTGCTTTCTCTTTATTCTTCTTTTGGGGAAAAAGTTGGTTCTGTTAACTCCTTCTTATAAAATTCAGAGTATGTTGTCATGTTCACACACAGACACAGACATACACAAATTTGGAAAGATTTTTAAAATACTGTTGCTTATAACACAATATATACCCATTGTAGAAAAATTAGAAGGGACAAGCAAGAAACAAATAAAAGTCCTAGATAAGCACTGTTCACATTTTAGTATATGCCTTTCCAAATTTTGCTCTGTGCTATATCATTTTTAAAAGAACATATGTGGGATCATATGTGCAAACTGTTTTGTAGTTATATTTTTACTTAACTCTTTTCAAAAACAACTGTATTTTTTTAAATTTAAGTGTTTTTCTGAGAGAGAGAGAGAGAGAAAGAGAGAGAGAGAGCACACAAGTGTACACAGGTGAGGAGGAGGCACAGAGAGAGGGAGACAGAGGATCTGAAGTGGGCTCTGCACTGACAGCAGAGAGCCCTATGGGGGGCTCAAATTCATAACCTGAACTGAAGTCAGACACTTAACCACTTAATTGACTGAGCCACCCAAGCGCCCTCATAAACAACTTTCCATATCATCAAAAACCCTTCATGATATTATTAATGCCAACAGAATACTATGGTAAATAAGAGTGTGGACTTTAGACACATACAGGTATGAGTTGAAATGTTGCCTACAAAATCCTAACTACATTACAAGACTTAACTTCTTTAAGCCCTTTGCTCATCAGTAAAATGAGGATAACAATACCTATTTCAGATGAACTGTTGTTTAAATTAAATGAAATCATATAACTTACAAAGCAATTTAACAGTATGGTGCTAATAGGTACTTAATAAACATTTATCAAATTAATGAGGGATAGATTAAAAGGTTATTTTGTTTTAATTTGCACTTCTTTATTTTTGACATTTGGACCTGTACTTCTGTGTGTGTGTGTGTGTGTGTGTGTGAGAGAGAGAGAGAGAGAGAGAGAGAGAGAGAGAGAGAGACCTGTGCTATGCTCTTAACATCTTTTTCCTATTTCTATTTGGGTGAATTTTTTTTCCTTACTGCGTTGAATTAATTCATTCACTCATTCGTTCATTCCTTCACTCAACAATGACTTATTAAAAAGTACTATGTGCCTATTTTACTAAGGATAGTAAACTTCTGCCTTTTACGTTGCAAATGTCTTGCTTCTTAATTTTGTTTATGGTAGGTTTTGACGTATAGAAATATTAAATTTTCATGCAACTCATTCCACTTTCTATTTTTTGTAACATGCTCAGAAATTCCTTTTCTACCCTAAGGGGATCCTTTATCATCTGGATTGGAAAGAGAATAAAGCCCTGTTAAATAAGTCTTGGGCCTGAAATAAAGAAAAACAAAATAATTGGCTTAATGTAGAACCAGATTTATAAAATGTTCATTTTATACAATAATTTGTTTTTTAAAGGGAAGACATTATATTTGTGTTTCTGGCAACTAGCACAGTATATGCTACATAGTAGGTTCTCAACAAATACTGAATTTCCTCAATTAGAGAGGAAAGAGCAATCAGTAAAGGCAAACTCAATAACCAAACATCAAAATTGAAAGAAAAGCTTTTAATTAGAGTGACACTGCAGTACTGCACCAAAAAAAATCAAGAAAATTCAAAATCAAATATTCTATATCACTTATATTCTTACGTTGTTGAGGGAATAACACCTACTCTTAACATTTTCTCAAGCCCCAAATATCTCTAATTACTGTGTTCAGCAGCATTTCTCAAAGTGTATTCTGAACTATCAACCACCAAGATGCTCCAACAGCAAGTGTCCCATGGTCAAACACAGTCAGCAACCACCACACACAGCTTCACTCCTTCTCCTTAACTCACTCCCACACCAGAGGCACAATGAACTTTTGCATAAATACATTCTGAGAGATTCTGCAGGTACCAGTTTTCAAAGGATACAGAGAGGAAATTCAGATCAGAGTTTGTCTGGGGTGCCCAGACAAAAAGAAGGGAACCAAGGAAATGTTGGGTCCTACCTAGTAAAAAGCTAAAATCAGTATTCTGTGATTCAGAAAGATCCTGGACAAAGCACACACTTGCGACACAGGAAAAGACCAATGACTGGAGGAGCACGGACCAGGCATGAGTCGCTCGGGGATATTGGCAGGAGTTAGGCTTTGTGGTGGTATGGGCAAAAAATAAGTATCATGCAGTAGGAACCCAAGAAGAACCTGAAGATGGAGTGAAGGGATTTGGCAGTGATGTCAGTCCCAAGCACCAGGAGCTGGGCTGGACCACGACATGTGGTGAGACTCGTGTGGACGTCAATCATTTGCTTCCCAGGCAGCCTAGTTATTCAGCATTCATTTACTAGGGGCAGGCGCAGAGAAATTTTCAAACATTTCCATTCAAAAGTCTGTCCACTAGGATAGAAGGGGGTATGTATGAAGGCTTGAGTTAACTTGCACCGCGTTCCTGATTTATTTCAGTGATGCACAGCATCATTTGGACTGATACCCTTGCAGCAGATCCCTTATACTGTGATTGGGGCTGAGTACCAGGTGGGAGGAGCCATCAGCGCTGATTTAAATAACAAACCAAGTTCCCCAGGCAGAGGTTCCCTTGGAAGACTTTAACTCCGCTAGATACCGAACAAGGTGGAGTCAAAGAGGTATATCTAGCAATCCATGGGAAGCCAGGCAGCTCTGAATGGCTGCCAATAAAGCGAAGTTCCAGGGGCAGAAGGGGTCTGAGCTGGTAAAGGAATCCCCGAGATCCCAGGTTAGGTTTGAGGCAACCTCAAGTCAAAGAGCATCTCCAGGTTTTTTTTTTGCTTTGTTTTGTCCTGTATTTATGTGTAAGCCATTAATTGGAAAAGTGTTGAAAACAAAATCCAAATCATCACATCTTTGCAGCTTCCCTACACTGAAAGATACTGTTTGGTTGGTATGTTTACTTGAGTGTCTTGGATTAACATATACTGAAAGCCATACGCTGAACAAAGCTATTGTTCAAATGAAGTCACTGACAGGAAGAAAACTGAAAAATTGTTATTCAAGAGCTTGATGTCTGAACCACATATCAGCCACAAAATAAACAAAGGCATGTGATTTTATAATCAATCCTTTTATCTAGGTACATATCATTCTATAATGAGTTTGGGGACCCCTAATGCTGATGCAAATTAGCCTAGGTAAGTTTCCAGTCTATGTTCATAATTATTTTTTTACATATTTGCAATATTTGTTAACATTACCAAATATTTATTTTAGCATGAGAAATGTGTCAATGCCCCCTCTTCTTGTGAGATACAAGGATCTCCAAACATCCTGGAACCCACCTTCTTTTTAAAAAAAATTTTTTTTAACATTTATTTATTATCAAGAAACAGAAAGAGACAAACCATGAGGAGGGGAGGGGCAGAGAGAAGGGGAGACACAGAATCCGAAGCAGGCTCCAGGCTCTGAGCTGTCAGCACAGAGCCTGATGTGGGGCTCAAATCCAACAAACTGCTAAATCATGACCTGAGCTGAAGTCGGACACTCAACTGACTGAGCCACCCAGGTTCCCCCGGAACCCACCTTCTAAAACAGTCCTCAGGTAACTGCAAATCCCCCAATAACCTGAAAACCTCAACCTCTCTTGTATAGGATCTTGTAATTTAGTACACTCATCTGGATTTCACACTTCTATATATAGCTGCCATCACTGTTCTATATATAGCCGACAGTTACTTTTACAGATAACTCTTAAAATCTACTGTAACCCTGAGGAGTAGGTGTTATTAGGAGTCCTTTTACAAAGGAAGAAACCTAGAGGTCAGTTTGCCTAAAGCCAAAGTGTCAGTTAGGGTAGCAGTTAGCATTCAAATCCATTTATGATTCTAAGAGCTCACATCTCTAATTATCCTGCAATAAAATCAAGTTTCCCAAATTGCTTTTCCATAATAGAGACTATTCTTTTGATCACTGAATATTGTCCCCACACCTACTGCATTCACTCCGAACTTAACTGACAGGATAAGGAATCCACAGGAGGCCTTTGATTCATTCAGAGTCTTCCTCAGGTTAAACTCCGGGAGGAGTTGGGGTTTAGATCAATCAATCCACAAGTGTTTACTGAATGCCTGAGACTTCTCATGATAGGCATTCCAAAAAAACGCAATGGAGTATCAGAATTGATTGTTATTCTGACTTTCCAATGTTGCAGGATAATGTAGAAAACCAAGGAGATACCTTGGGAATTTAGGAAGAAACAGAGTACAGATCTTATGAGGACAAAGAAGCATTGATAAACAGTCAAATGACAGTTTACATTAAATGGGAGCCTGGGAAAATTAGTTGTTTAAAGAGATGCTTTGGGGGGAGAAAACTATCGCATTAAACCAATTGCCTTAATCTAAGTATGATTCATGATTATGCTGAAATTTGAGATTATCTACCATGCAATCAACCATATCTAAAGAAAAAAATGGTATAGTTAAGAGTGCATGTATATAGGAAACGCAGCCTTAGAACAAAGAACAATGGTATATAGTAACATTATGTTTTCCTAAAAAATATATAAACACTCCCTAATAGGTCTGCCATATAACTTTGCAGCCCTTTGGTTGCAGTAATAAGCAGGAAATTGATTAAGTACTACTTCCTGTATTTGATATTAAGCAAAAACAAATGGCACAATAAATTATTCAATTAGAGGCCATTTTTTCTGTCATTCTATTAGAGTGCAATGAATTGGCTTAAAAAATAGGGTGAAATATACTAATCTTCATTTTACTGGCATGTTATTATATACTAGTAAAACCAATTGGACTCATTGAGGGCCAGAAAGAAGCTGTTAGAACGAAGTTGCCTTTAGTACTTTTTTAAGAATCAAGAATGAAATTTAAAAAATAGCATAGACAAGGAAATATATAAACTATTCATATTTGTTTTAAAAAATCATTTTGTCTTTAGCACAGCTTCTTCAAATATTGCACATAACAGAAACAAAAGTGGTTTTTTGTTTTGTTTTGGTTTTGGTTGGGTTTTTTTGTTTGTTTGTTTTACTTAAAGCAATTGAGAGATATAATGCGGTAGTGTGTACTGGTGCTTAGTGGTGATCTACTGTACTCTTCACTTTTACATAGCTTTTGCCTCTAGATAGAGGGGGAAAGAGGCCTATCTCTTTCTCACCATGATTTTTCATAATGCCAACTCATTTTGTTTCCTTTATTCATTCATTTAACAAATATTAAGTACCAACACAGTACCCTGCACCACGGGAGGCAAGATGGACACAAATAAGACTATCACACCGGCACTTATATAACCATAATATTTCAGAATATCAAGAAAAAGATTTTCACTGTAAAACATTCCTGTATCATTTTTCTACTTTAAAACATCTAGTATATCATCAGCAGAGGTATATCTTAGCAGAAAATATTTGTAGTCTTGGACTTTTCCAAGGCCAGTCCCTGGATTGCCAGTGATGGAAGAGAAACTCCCTGCTCACCGGCCAGCTACCTTCCTTGAGGTGGGAGTAGTCTATTTAGATCCCCCAATTCTTCTTCAGCCTGACAGGGGAGACCAGGAATAAGATAGTATGAAAATCTAGAGAAGAATCTTCCCCTAGAATCAAAATGCTTAAAGTTCAAAGATCAACCCTGAAAAGCAATAGGAAACCTACATGTGAACTTAACTACTCTATCATCTGAAAATCATTTCTCCTGCTCTCTAACACTGACTTAGAAACTCAATTGAGAACCTATTATGAACCAAGTATTCATAATATACTTGTTGTTATGGGAGATATAGCAGTAACAAATCAGACAAAAAAATCCTTGCCTTCAGGGAGCTTCCAGTAACAATAAACATTAGGCATATACAATATACAAATAAGTAAAATAAATGGTATGTCATAGGGTCCTTAGAGCAAGAAAGAGAAGGAGTGTGGAGGAGGTTGTGATTTCAAATAAGCTAGTAAGGGAAGACCTCACTAAGAAAGTGACATTTATGCAAAGAGTTGAAGAAGGTAACAGAGGAAGTCTTAGGAGCAAAGAGAAGAGTGAATACAAAGACCCTGAGGTAGGAGTAAACTGGGTGTTGCTAAGGCCAGTCTGATTGGAGTAGATTAAATAAGGGGGCTAGGACAGAGAAATAAGGACAAGTGGGTAACAGAGATTACGTAGGGCCTGGTTATGTAGGGCTTTCTATTTTAGCTTTTACTCTGGGTGAGATGGGCCACGATTAAAGTGTTTTGAGCAGACCTGACATATTTGTAAAGTATCACTCTGGCTGTTCTGCAGAAAACTGTTGTAAGAACAAAGGAGAAGGGGCCAAAAAGAAAACCAGTTAGGAGGAAAATGTAATTATCTAGGTAAATACAGATGATGGTGGCTGAATTGGATGTGGTAGAGGTAGGTAATGATAATCAGATTCTAGATATATTTTGAAGGTGGGATCAACAGGATTTTCTAACACACTGGCTGTGAGGTATGAAGAAGTAGAGGAATCCAGGAAGATACCAGGGGCTTTGCCATGAACAAGCAGTAAGACAGATACAAAATGAGGAACAGGTTTAAGGGAGGAAGTCAGGAGTTTGATTTTAGATATATTAAGTGTAAGATGCCTGCCTATCAGACATTCAAATGGAGCTGTTGAAAATTAAGGAATCCAGAAGCCTGGGGTTAAAAGAAAGGAGTAGGCTGGAGATACAAATTGGGGAAGCACCAGCATATCAATGAGACTAGATGAGAGCACAAAAGAAGGGGAGGTACAAGGACCAAACTCTAGCACACTCCACCATTTAGATGTCAAGGATCCAAGGAAAAAATACCAGAAGAGACCAAGAAGGAGTGACTGATGGGAAAAGTAGGACAATGTGATGACCCAGTGACCACATGAATGAAGTGTTTCCAGAGAAGAGTAGTTAATGATCTCAAATTCTGCTGACTGGTCAGGAGATAGGTGATTGAGAATTGGCCACCAGGCTTAACAATATGGAGGTCATTGGTTTTCTCGGTAGAAGGTAGAATAGGTCACAAAAACTGGGCCAGACAAGGTTCAAGAGAGAATAAAAAAAGAACTATTACAGAGTGAACATAGGGATATCTCTCAAGGGATTTCACTAGTAAGGGGAACAGAAAATTGTAGTGGTAACCAGAGGGATTGAGAGTCAAAAGAGGTGAAATAGTATCATGGATGTATGCATAATGGCAATAATCCAGCAGAGGGGGAAACTGATAATGCTGGAGAGTGGGGAGAATATGCTGGAGCCATGTCATGGAGTGAGCAAGAGGGAATGGGACTGTGTGTACAAGTAGAGAGCTGGCCTTGCAGAGGAGCACACAGTTCAACCACAGCAACAGGAGCAAAGACACAATATACGGGCAGAGATGCAAACAGAAATGCTCTTCTAATTGCTTCTGTTTTCTAAGTGAAATAGGAAGCAGTGTTTTCAGCTGAGGGTGAGAATGGAAGAGGAGGTGTTGAAGGTTCGAGGAAACAGGGAAGAGTGGGAGGTATCAGTCATCTGGGAGAGCAGAGGCATGAATGAATTGACCAAGATAATGTAGCCTGATAACCCAGTATCACTAAGGGCCCATTGTGGATCAGTGATCACAGAATTAAAGTGAAATCAGTCAGCTTGGCTGAGCGTTTTTCTCCAACCACATCAAATTACACAGTAATAAACTCGAGTGGTAGGGAGTTGAGTTTCACCAAGTTTTGTAGATGAGTCCTACAAAATGAGAGAGGAATGAGCAAATTAAGAATCCACCTAAGAGACTGATTATATGATATGATGGAAATTCAAGCTGGGAAGAAGGGAAATGAGGACATGAGAGGGGCACAGATAGTACATATTAAGAGGGGAGAGCCAATGGATTTTAGGCCCTATTGGAATTGAAAATCGTTGGAGTCAGGATAACAGAAAGACAGGTGCCAACTGGAGAGCAGAATGAGATGATGGAAGGTGCAGTCATTGGTAATGACAAGTTTTAGGGCAGCCATTCTCAAACACATTGGTCTCCACATGGCTTTACATTCCTACAAACTAGTGAGGACCTTAAAAAAGTTTTTGGTTCTGCAGGGTATGTCTACTAATATTGACCATATCAATATTAGAACAAAATTTTTAAATGCAAGAATATGCAAATGTGTATTCCATTAGCAGCCAGAATGAAGATGTTCATCACTTCATTCAGCTTCTGGAAAGCGTTCCCAAGACAAGGAAATTAAAAAGGCAAGTAATGTCTTAGTATTATTGTGGCAATAGTTTTGACCTAACAGACCCTCTGAAAATGTCTTGCAGCCCCAAGGGGCCACTGGACCTCACTTTGAAAACTGCTGGTGCAGGATGTGGCCACAGAAGTGAGCAGCTGAGGTACAGAGGAGGATATAACAACCGAAAGACAGAAAGACACAGGATGGGAAAACAAACCAAGAAACTGGAGGGACTCTTTATATGAATACTGAAATCATAAGAATTATGACAGAAGTCTCATTGCAACAAATGGCAGTGAGCCAGGAGTTAAAATGGTCACATGCTGCAGAGAAGTGACCACAACAGGGAGGAATGGTGGTTTTGTTAGGATGCGATGGCACAAGATTCAAAATTACGAATTTTTCGAAAGGAGGGGAAGAAAACTGACTGGAAATAGCAAAGAAGAACAGAAAGGACCTTCTGTCCCTCCTCCAGGAGTATGCGAAAGCAAACTGCCACCACCTGAGAGGACACAAAGGAAGCAATGGAAAAGCCATGTTTTGGTTAGGTGGAGAAAGGGAAGGGGAAGTTCCAGGGAAGCTGAGGAAACAAAGGATGTTGTTGATGATAAACAATGAGCTCCAGAGAGTGCCACAGAACAGGACATAAGGGGTCCAAAAGGGTCCATAGAGCACCTGTTCCACTTGCCACTGCCATGTAACAAATTACCCCAAAACTTAGCTGCTTTTTAAGAACCGTTTAATTATGCTAATAGAGTCCGCAGGTCAGGAATTCAGACATGACACAGACAGAATGGCTTGTATCAACTCCATGATGGTCTGCGGCCCCAGCTAGGAACGCTCACAGGCCAGAGCACTCGACAGCTGAGGGCTGGAATTACCCATAGGCTCATGTGCCCACATGTCTGGTACCTAGGCTGGGAAGACCAGGATAGCCAAACAGGGCCCTGACATCTCCAAGTGAACTGACTTTCTCACAGCCTGGTGACCTTACCAGAAGCAGGAGAGCCCAGGGGTGGCTCAGAGCTCCAAACCAAGTGTTCCAGCTAACAAGGGGGAAGCTGCATCATCTGTTGTACCCCAGCCTCAAAAGTCACACAGTGTCAGTTCCAACATACCATGTTGACTAAAGCAGCCACAAGCCTGCTCAGATTCAAGTGGAAGGGACACAGATAGTGGGAAAACTGTCAAAAAAACAAATGGAGGCTGTATTTCAAAACCATCTCTCAGTACATCAACTTCTGTTCAAAAGGAGCATTTTCCAGATGCTGAAAGATGAAATGTATAGAAACATTATATATACCATTGACTAATTTTCTGTTCCTGCCTGTTAGGGACTGCATGTATACCTGCATGTGCCCCAGCACAGCTGTATTTGGAGATGGGGCCTCAAGGAAATAATTAAAGTTAAATGACATCACAGGGATACAGCCCTGATCTCACAGGATTAGTGTCCTTATATGAAGAGACAGTAGAGAGTTCTCTCCGCCTCCTCCACCTCCACCTCATGTATATTGCAGGGAAAGCCCATGTGAGCACGCACAGTGGGAAGGCAGCTGTTGGGAGCCCAAGGAGAGAGCTCCCACCAGAAACTGGCATGACACCTCGATCAAGGACTTCTAGCCTCCAGAACTGGGAGAAGATACATTGTCGTTGTTTAAGCTACCCAGTCAGTGGTACCTCGTTACAAAAGCCGAAGAAGATTAATACACTGTCCTCCTTCCTTTTTTAGTATCAGGAGTAGAGTCTGAAAGGTAGGGTTTTGAGTAAATGAAGTCATTGAATGCAGGGCTTAGATCACACCCAATAATATTACAGATTGTTGATGAGAAAACAAGACTACTCTTTGTTGGTAGGGCTTTTACACACACACACAATCGCTTCTCGGCCTTTTGGCTAAGATCAAGTGTAGTACACACACACACACACACACACACACACACACACACACACACCCCAGCACCATATATCAACTGATATAAAACATATATCAGCATCCAAGTGCACGACCAAAGCCAGACGAGGTACTTCCTCAGCAGATGCAGCACTACAGGCGTCGAGCTTCTAACCTGGCAAATTTTCATTCTCCTAACTGAAATTATAGGGGGAGAAAAGTGAAACAGTAACAAAGAAACTAAATTTATATTGCCTTGTCCAAGGTTTTCATTTAAAGAAAATGTGCTCTGCACATACTAGAAAATTATACATTTAAAAGGAAACAGTTGAATTCATCTGAAAAATCTAATTTTAATGCCAGTCTCTTTTAGTCAACAATCCTGACCCTTCTGAGGAGGTCACTGTAGAAATCCTGACTGTTAAAGTGTGACTTCGTGAGCACTTTAGCACACTCCTCACAGTCTCTGTCGAGGGCATTTATGAGTATCAGTAACAGGAGAGACAAATACTTAAAATCATATGATATCAAGGGGGAAAATTATTCACGGATTATAGATCAGAATAAATGGACAAATAAACACTACTAGATTATTACCTGATCATTTGCCTATGTTATTATCTACTACTTTGTTGTTGCTTAATGCACTAACAGGGAAAAACAATCTTCCTTAACTTTTTCTCAAATTATGAACTGTACTTAAAAAGATGTAGACTCTACTAATAAAAAGATGTCAAACTCTGTACCAGGTTTTCACATTGTCTGCTCTATTCAACAATTGTAAAAACAGAATAAATTAACACTTAGCTAGTAAAATAATAATTCTAGCATCAATTCATACAAGAAGTCTTAAGGCTATCTAGCGATCTCTTCTAAACATCTTTATTCAAAATACAAAGTAAACCTTTAAAATACATCAATATTGAATCGTTAATGCACATTGCAATTACACTACCAATCATGAGAAGAAACCTGTCAGTTCTCACATTCACACATCTGCTGACGAAATATAAAGGGCAGATTTCTAACAAAGCTATCAAGTGGGAAAGGTGTGTGTGCAAGGTAGACCAACAGAAGGTATTGGTCAGCTTCAAGCTGCATCAACTCTAGGCTGTTTCTTTCTTCTCTGACATTCAGATCTTAGGGAGAGGAACCCATCTTAGATGGGAACAGGACTGTTCTCATGATCATTCACTCACTCTTCTGACTCTTGTCCCTTCTCATTTTAAGTTTTCAAGTCACTGACGTCATTCTGGTACAGCACAGAATGGAAAAAAACAGGAAGGGACGGGGGACAAATGATCACATACAATCACATACAATCACACTGGATCACAGTCCAACAGGATGCAAGAATTCAAAACTCCTTGACAAATGCAAAAAGGGAGAGAAATTGACACCTGTGTAGCTTTCAGGGCAACAGTGAACGTTTTGACCAGCGATCCTCATCACCTAGCATGATGGTTATTTGGCACAGACAGCATTCAACATGGCATGAGAGCAACACCGTGGCGATATGTGCAGAAGGTGCCTTAAGACAGGTGGTGAGGGCACCTCGCAAGATCCCACAAACTCCATCATGATTCAAAGGAAAGAGTTAAGTGCCCAGGAGGGATACAGAAATGCCGACAGGACTGGTACCTAAAAAAGGCCTAGTTCTGACAAGAAGGTCACAGGCTGTAAGGATCTCACAAGTAGACACAATGGCAAGGTCCAGGAAGTCCAAATCAGCTGCCAGGATGACATTCAAAGACCAAATGGGAACAGTCTCATTTCAGTGGAGACCAGGGCACAGCGCCCAGTCACCAAGCATGCCAAGTGCAGAGCAGGGGACGCGGTGAGGGTCACACAGTAAATAAAACTACCCTTCACCCAATGCCATGAAGATACTAACTTTCTCCTTCAGAGAATGAGGGAAAGAACACCCTTGAGAAATGAGAGCAACCACTAAAGAAAGAGTTTTTAAACTGAAAACTAATATGCTCTTAATTAATAAGATCTCTGATGTTTTCCATTTTCAATACAAATGGGATCTCAAAGGCAAAATGAAAGCAGCTACAGAAAATAAATTGTTTCATTTGTATATCTCAAACGTACTGTGCACATTTTTACACACACACCTTTCTCCCATCCTTCTGAACCTTTTTCCCTAACCCTTGCTACATAAACAGATTCTAAACCAGTACTATTCAAAGTGCGGTCTGTGGTCAGTGTCACTCAGGAAACTGCTTATTACCTGTCCATGGTCAGATAAATACTGAAAATGAAGACAGGCGTTCAGAAATTCCTATAGCAAGTTGGCACTGCCCCAACATCCCAGGCTGGGATTAATGAGCTCACCTCACTGAACAGGGTAGAGACATACAGATGTGGTCAGACTCCAGTAACTCAGGTGACCCACAGTATACTCACTGTGCTGTATGGGACCACTTATCAGACTGGGATGGAAAGAGCCCTTCATCAGGAATCACTGAAGAAGCACTAACGTAGATCAGCATGCAGCCTAATACTGCTACCAACTGCAAAGCCAGTGCTGGGTTTTGTATTTAGGATCACCATCGTCCAAAACAGACTGGTAAAAATGAAGGACTTCACATGTAAATGATGTGTTTATGCCCAGGAACAACCAAGTAACAATAGATTGTTAAAACCAAGGCAGGGGGTGGGGAGGAGGGAAGGTGATATTACTTTCCATACCAGCAAGTACCATATTCACACTCCAAGAGGGGATTTAGTTTCAGGCAAACTATCAAGTCACATGAAATAAATGTCGTTAATTTGAAAGTTATTGAT
This sequence comes from Cryptoprocta ferox, assembly GCA_028646485.1. Classification (NCBI taxonomy): domain Eukaryota; kingdom Metazoa; phylum Chordata; class Mammalia; order Carnivora; family Eupleridae; genus Cryptoprocta; species Cryptoprocta ferox. Next base: position 47,273,491 of record CM053571.1, on the reverse strand, counting down.
TTCTTAGTAGTTTTGTTTGTATTTCATTTGTAAAATCTGTTGTGGTTCTGTGATTGTATGAGAGCTATAAGCATCAGGAATTTACACCTAGTTTTATGTTAGTACCTATTAAGTAGCATAATAAAAATGAAGTCAGCAGTGGGTATCTGCAAGAAAGTTTTTCTCTGGTAAAAAGGTTTTATACATGATTTCAATCTGAGAAGTAATGGTCCCTTGGACATTGGGTTGAGATCAGAAGCCTGGACTGGAGAGAAGCAGAAACCAAACAGCAGGGTGCAAGGGGCAAGGTCGACTCCTCGTCTGAGCTGGACTTTGCCAAGGGCAGCCAGGAAAGAGGCTGACCTCCTGTGCAGCTTTGAATAAGTTGTAATTTAATTGCATTATCAGAGTTGTTTTGCAACAAATGGGAGCCTAATGGGGACAACCTCATAATACAGCTGAACTTCATTTTGGAAGATTTTTTTTCTATTTTTACACCCAATGGGGACCTCAAACTTACAACCCCAAGATCAAGAGTGGCATGCTCTAGGGACTGAGCCAGCCAGGCACCTGGAGAATTAAGATTTTTACTTCTCTCCTTTGTAACGGAACAACAACAGCTTTCACTCCATAACATAACTGCAGGAGGTCGGTACGCCAAGAATCATCCCCACTTCAGAGATGAGAAAAGAGAGGTTCAGAGGGGAGGTCTATGCCTAGGACAAACAATCAGGAAGATGGCTAAGAGAGGACTTGAACCGCAGTTTTGTCATTCTGAGTCCTGTATGAGAAGTATTGTTAAACTTTATTCACTGAGCATTTAGTTGTTTTCAGAAAATAATAATGTTAAAAACCCCACCCAATTCTATTACTAGGAAAGACATTTCCACAACATAATAACTACCACATTTCTCTTTCAATTTAAAAAAAAATAACTTACCTGAATTGGAAGAACAAATATTGTTAAAACGTCAATACTACCCAAAGCAATTTACATATTCAATGCAATCCGTACCAAAATAACACCAGCATTCTTCACAGAGCTAGAATAAACAATCCTAAAATTTGTATGGAACCAGAAAAGACCACGAATAGCCAAAGGAATCTTGAAAAAGAAAACCAAAGCTGGAGGCATCACAATCCCAGACTTTAAGATGTATTACAAAGCTGTAATCATCAAGACAGTAAGGTACAGACACAAACACACACACACAGATCAGTGGAACAGAATAGAGAACCGAGAAATGGATCCACAAATGTATGGCCAACTAATCTTTGACAAAGCAGGAAAGACTATCCAATGGAATAAAGACAGTCTCTTCAGCAAATGGTGCTGGGAAAACTGGACAGCTACATGCAGAAAAATGAACCTGGACCACTTTCTTACACCATGCACAAAAATAAACTCAAAATGGATCAAAGAACTAAATGTAAGACTGGAAGCCATCAAAATCCTAGAGGAGAAAGCAGTCAAAAAACTCTTTGACCTCGGCCGAAGCAACTTCTTACTCAACACATCTTCAGAGGCAAGGGAAACAAAAGCAAAAATGAACTATTGGTACCTCATCAAAATAAAAACGCTTCTGCACAGTGAAGGAAACAATCAACAAAACTGAAAGGCAACCAAAGGAATGGGAAAAGATATTTGCAAATGACATATCAGATAAAGGGTTAGCATAGGAAGTCTATAAAGAACTTATCAAACCCAACACCCCAAAAAACAAATAATCCAGTGAAGAAATGGGCAAAAGATATGAATAGACACTTCTTCAAAGAAGACATCCAGATGGCCAACCAACACATGCAAAAATGTTCAACATCACTCATCATCAGTAAAATACAAATCAAAACCACAATGAGATACCACCTCACACCTGTCAGAATGGCAAACATTAACAACTCAGGCAACAGCAGATGTTGGCGAGGATGAAGAGAAAGAGGATCTCTTTTGCACTGCTGGTGGGAATGCAAACTGGTACAGCCACTCTGGAAAACAGTATGGAGGTTCCTCAATAAGTATGGAAAGAGCCCAATGTCCATCAATAGATGAATGGATAAAGAAGATGTGATATGTGTATATATATGTGTACACACACACACACACACACACACATATACAATGGAGTATTATTCAGCAGTCAAAAAGAATGAAATCTTGCCATTTGTAACTACGTGGATGGAACTAGATGGTATTATGCTAAGCGAAATTAGAGAAATACAAATATCATGACTTCACTCATATGAGGAATTTAAGATACAAAACAAATGAACATAAGGGAAGGGAAGCAAAAATAATATAAAAACATAAGAGACTCTTAAGCATAGAGAACAAACAGAGGGTTGCTGGAGGGATTGTGGAGGGGGGGAATGGGCTAAATGCATAGGGGCATTAAGGAATCTACTCCTGAAATCATCGTTGTACTATATGCTAACTAACTTGAATGTAAATTAAAAAATAAATATTTTTTTAAAAAATCACTTAAAATTCCAAATTTGTTATAGAAGAGTAATGCACAAGATAATAATTATTTTTCCTTTAGGATTAGACAGCATATGAATTTTACATAATTAAAAACTAAACAAAACTAGTGCACATTAAGCCATCACTATGACCCAATCACTTTGGTGGCCCTCTATTTTCACACTGTTCTACCAGATTATGTTTATATTCCCCTCCCACTCCCCCACAACACAAACTTGGTGAAGAGGAGGTAAAGAAAGGCAACATGAGGTAGAAAGAACACCAGTCTCTGTATCAAGGCACTGGGTCTCAAGACACAAGTCTGGTTCTAATCACAGTCTAAACCAAAAACTTACAAACCCCATGTTTCCTACATTCACCTGCATACCATGTCTTCCTCCTGAGAAGCTCTGCATGGCCTGAAACAGGGCGGTAGCCTCCTACATGGCCCCACCCCTCCACAGCCTCCCTTTCCCCAATCTTTTCTCCTTGTTACCAGGATGACCTTTCCAAGATATAATTCCGATCCCTTCACTTCTCTATTGGAAGTTCTTCAATTAACCCAATACCTGATGGATACAATCTGAACTCTAATCTGACATACAAAGTTCTTCCAAATCTGGCCCTCTCTAGTCTCATCTTCTCCACCCACCTTCCCTACCTCATGGGGAAATGAATATTCATATTCTACACTCCATATGCATGATCTTATTCTACACTTTGGCTCCTTAAGAAACCAATAGTAGTTCCTGGCATAATTTATTCTACAACGCTTTGGAGCACACCATGCCCGTTGCCTGAAATATCCATCCTCACATCCCCAACCAACCTTCTAAGTTCTTCTCCTTCCTTCAAGTCTTTTAACACTTCCTCTGTGCCACCTCCTCAGTGCAGTCAATCCCTCTTCTCTGCTCCCTTGGCACTAATCTTTATAGGAGAAAAGAGGCTGTACTGAGTTATTTGGCACATCCATGACTCTATAACTACACGTAATAATCTTCTTGAAAATGGGAACCATGATTTTCTCATCCCTAGTACCCATCACGGCAGTTAGTGGTAAATGAAAGTTTGCTACATGTATGGAAAAGTGTGGCCTTAGGACTTCCTTCATCTTTGTGGCAGTTAGACTAGAATATATCAATGACCTCGCCCTCATAAAGTTCTGCAGCCTTAGCATAGTTTTTCACAGAACCCTGAACTTTTTTCTACTTGTTAATAAAGTTTTTAAAAAATAAAAATTTATCATTTTATCAACAGGACACCCTGAAGTGTTAAGTTTACAGATCTATATCAAGATATCATAAAAATAATGAGTCGCTATTACCGAGCCTGTAACTATATGAAAGGTACTATCATAAATTCCACATTTGTTAATTTCATTTAATCCTCCCAAGGGGTAGATGTTATTTGTCCTTATCTTCAAGAAGAGAATACAAGGGCTTTGAGAACTTAAAAGAGCACAGAGCTAGGAAGTTCTGATGGAATTTAAGCCCACTGTTGTTTGACTTCAAATACCTTGTCCACCACTGTGCCAGGTGGAGCTAAGGAATCTATCTAGGATACTAACCACATTTTCACATTCTTTTCAACACCTGATTTGCTGCTTAAAGTTTAATCACTGTTGAAATGAAAGCCGGTAAGAAATTCAATCAGGTGCATTTTAATCGACAGATACATTTAAAGGACATTAACTTTCCCTTAAAACTGACAGCACCCTTTGGTCACTGACATGCCAAAACAAGTAAGTTTCTTAAATGAGGAAATTTGTATTGATAGGTTTTTATATTTATATTTTGGCAACCTTTGAATTTATGAAGAAACACACTTTAACAAAATATAAAACAAGAGATTCACACCCAGGTTTTGCTTTTGCATTTGGATATTGTTCTCTGTTAGACATGTTACTTTATTACTATTGCTTTTGTATTTTGTATTACTAAACTACTATGATAACTTAAGTGAAAGTAAGCTGATCAAATCCTAAATGCCTTAAACCGTCAGCCAAAATTAGAGCCTTTAAGAACTCTGATATTCAATTCTCAATATTCTTTACCAATTTAAGTTGGTTCTTCTTTTTCTTCTTGAAAAAAGCCAATCAGGTTACCACAGAAGAAAGAATTATCTGTTTGGCTACTGGGACTTCTGATAGATAGCTAGGCTGAGAGTTCAGATGGATGGCTTTAATTAAATAAAATGTTGGCAAAAGAGCAAATGCACAATGGATATTCACAATACAGTAGTTTCCCAGTTCATCACGGTGAGGAAAAATACCTAATTCTTGTTAATTCTTGCCCTCACGGCAAATACTCTTTGAAAAGAAGGAAAACTATGGAATTATATCAAGTATTTGGAGGAAAGCCATTTACTTAAATGACTGTCTTTAAGTTTAACCAAATAATTCTACTTAAAAATATGTTGACATTTCAATTCTTTTTGTTAGAATTAATACACCTATCTGGTCAGTTTGTCAAAAGCCCAAAATATACTTTGGAAGCTTTGTCGCACTATCCATGACTAAAAAACTCTTCTGATAAATTCTTAATGAAAGATTTAGTGTCTGCTAAATAGGTCCAAAAAATCCATGTTTTATATGTGTGTGTGTATACGTTTATATATGTGTATATATGTATATGTATATACATATACTAAAAATTCCATCTCAAGAAATACAATTTAACTTCTTTTGTGAATTCTCTCTTTAAAAACTGGTGTCCTAAGTCTTAGCTTTTTAACTTTAGGCATTTTTTTTTTCATTCTGTGAGCATCAGTTTCTTCATCTGTCAGGGGAAATAATAATACCTACCTTATAGGCATGTGGTAAGGACTGTACCAAATAATGCATATGAAGTGCCAAACACCATGCCCAACACATAGCAGACTCCATGCATTTTGATTTCTTCCCTTTTCCTCACAGCACTCTCCAGTCAAAAGTCAAATTTCAAATTGGAATTTTTTGATAAGCAGGCTATGTAGAATAGGGTCGCCAGATCTCCTCGTGGTGTGGAAAATGAAACAGACCAAAGATATAATATAGCACACTACTTAAGCCCCCTGCAGATATTATATAAAAACTAAATTATTTGTATCTAAAGAGATCCAAATACTCTCAATCGACAAAACAGAAGCAAAACCCCAGACATGATAATTCGTACAGAAGTCCAAAAGAAAGTTCTCAAGTTTACTTGTACACCTCCAAAACTTATGAGAAGAATAGAAACACAAGGAGAAAGGGAGCTGTACAAAATGCATCCATTTTCCCCTGGTGAATAAACACACACACACATACACATACACACACACACACACACACACACACGAATATTTACTAACCAAAGCCACAGAAATCAGAAGGGAGGCTACAAGCCAAAGGAAGCATCACTAATTATCGAGATTTTCCTTAACAACTATATTTCTATTATACATGATAAACTAATGAGATTAAAACAATTAATATATTATTTAATCTAATTTGAGTGGGATAATTAACAGGTTTTATAATCTTTTCTCTTCTCCTAAAACATTTGTCCAAAAATGCATCTGGTGACTTCAAAATGGATTGGGTTTATCATCTCAGGCAGAAAATCAGAGGAGGAGAAAGAGAAATGTGTCCTGGCTTTTAACAGTATGTCACTGTACATGGGTGAATCTTAACATGTCATTTTGGAAGTAACTGCATTAACTGCAATAACCCATATGCTACAGTTTCTCTGCTCAGCATTGCATGCTATAGCAATAGGTCACTGAATATCATCTTGACAGAAGCCTTCGAGATGAACCCAAGTTAGGATGGCGTCTAGGTATGACATGAAATTATACAGATTGGCCAAATCTCTCTTTGTATATGATAATACCAAGAAGGCAGGTTCCCTAAATCTTTGAGTTGAGATTAGGATTTTTTTTAAGATAAATGCTAAGAAATTCTTGTACAAATATGTGGTCCTTAAGCTAGCAGTCTGTATTAATTTGCATTAAGTTTCAGGAAGAGATTTAGCTAAACAAAATCTACATGAAAAAATGCTATGCTAGAGTAGTCTCCATAATGGGTTTTAGAATGTTTAAATGTAAATTGGAGTTGGGGGTGGGGGATGTGAAAAGAGCAATGGTTATACAAGCACAACCAACATTAGAATTTAATGGTAAGATATTAGAAATGGCATTTTGGCCAATGTTATCCCCAGACAAAATGTAACAGGTACTTGTTCCCACTATGTTCATGATTTTCCTGTCCAACCTGATAGTTCAATATTTTTGTTTATATTTAACAAAAACTAATTCAACACTATGTGAATCATTTAAAATTGTAAATTCCAAGGGGGAAAAAAACTAAATATAAGCTGATTACAAACGCAAATAGAAAAAATTACTCATTACAGCAATATTCTTCCAAAAGAATAAGCCAATTTCAAGCAGTGTCCTTTGACATATGCATTAAAAATCATGCAGGCAGCTCAGTTAATTTAAATATATATGTATATATGTGCACGCACACACAACTGAAACACAGACACCAGGTAGGAGATTGTAAAAGGAACAAAACACATATAATTGTACACTCCCAGTGAATCAAGACCTCAAAAAGAAATGCCACAATCAAATCAGATACCATACTAATTAGAAAAGCATCTCATAATATAAGCAAGAAAAAAATCTTTAAAGTGTAAAAAGACACCAAGTAACAAGCATGCCTATATTCTCCTATCAGAGAAGATAAAGAATACCCAATTTCTGACTCAGAATTTCATGTTCTGGAGGAAATTCATTCTTATCTACACCAAGAAGATTAGGTGATCATCTTTCAAAGTTACCATATATTTCTAAAAGACATACAAGTACATCTTGTCACAATTCAAAAGTCTATCCATTTCAGCATTCTGATAAAACTTATTGGAGGTACTGCGATTTTTTTTTTTTTTAGCAAACAGATCCATTTAACACCAAGTTCATTGTGACATTCAGTGGATAGGACAGACACTCCATGCTTGACAGAATGCTTTCATTTAGTGCTTTTACCTGGTTATAAATTATTAGGACCACTACTTGCAACTTTTAAGACATGATTTCCTAGAGGGAAAACCAGGAGCATTTCTAAAGCAGGGGTGCCTTTTGAGTGGGTAAACATAAGGTCCTCTAGAGTGCTGGAATATGAATGCACATATCTAATAAGGAAGTGGTTAAAAAGGGATGAATTCCCTGAGTCATTAAACAGGATATAAACCAAAGACAGGTTGTGCCACCTAGAGAAAACCTGGAAATCGTACATTGGCTCTTCAGTAAGTCAGCATTATTTCAAAAGCCTGAAACTTTTGGCATGCCCAATAACCAAACCACCCTCCATACCAACTCATCAAGCTGCTGGAGTTAAGCTCCCCTGACAACTCTGCCTTCTCCACACACCAGATTTGCCTCCTCCTGCTTTCCTCACCCACCCACCCACACAGCACCGTTTAACCTCAGCACCGACTGCTGCCACAGCCCATGCGGACCCAGCATCCGGAAGCACATCCAATTCTAAAGCATTTTCCTCGAAGCCAAGACTGGCAGGGGTGGGGGGAGCAGGGGAGTAAATCCTGGTGGACCTTGCCAGCCAGGGTCCCTCTGGATGCTAGCAGAGCCACGGCGCGCACACCTCTCTAGCCCCGTGGGGCCTGTATAGGAAATTCTGGTGCACTCAGTACATCATATCCAGGTTACCGAGCTGGCCAACCTCTGCACAATCCAAACCAGCGTGGAATGACCTCAACAGAACCAAGCCTTTGAAGTGCAAAGGACCTTCAACTTTCCTCTCCTCAAGTCACTTAGAAGCAACATGCCCAGCACACTCTGTCAAGCAACAAAAGGTCTACATGCAACCTGGCACGGACAGTCGCCTTTACAAAAGAAAATAGACAGTAATTATGAAAAGCCCGCAGTCCTGCGGTATTAACTTGACAGCGGGGACTGCGCTAGGGCATAACTCATCTCCCAGGCATCACTCCCAGCCCCAGACCCCCAGCCTAGGGACAGCATTCCCCTCCCCCCTCCAGAGACCTGCGGCAGCGCCCACTTCCCGCCCCGAAGCTCTTCCTCCCCCTGCTCCTCCTCCTCCTCCTCCTCCTCCTCCCTGAATCTCCAGCAACTTTGGGCTTCTAGCACCATGGAAGCCCAGCCAGAGGCGGGGACACCGAGAAGGCGGCCGCGGGAGAGGAAGGAAAGTTTGAAAAGTCACTTAAAACACTGCAGGACCCCCTACCAGCGCCCACCCAACAGACAGGCGCCCAGGGCTCCACGTGCAAGCGGGCCCCGGATAAGCTAGAGTACCCGCTACGCTCCTCCCCGAAAAAATCTCTCCCAAAACGAAAAGTTCCCTGCTACTGCACCCTCCCTCTTTCCCTCTTCCCGCACACTCCCTCCCCCCCACCAAAGAAATCTCCCCCGAGTTCGCACGGCGCCGCCTCTATCCGCCTGCGGCCCCGGAGGGCGCGGCGCCCCTCCCCCGTCGGTCGGTGGACAGGTCGGGGGGAGCTGGGGGAGAGGGAGGCACCGGGGGCGGCCCCTGGCCCGGACCCCCCTTCCCTGCCTTCCCCCGCCCCGTCGCCTCACTCACCTCTCTCCTGCTCTTCCGCCTGCAAGCAGATGGGGATATTCTTCTTCCAGCCCGGCATGGTGTCTGCTCCCTGCGCTCGCTCTCGGGCTCGCTCTTCCTCGCTCGCTCGCCCCTTCTCTCCGGGGCTCGCCGCGCCTCCTCGCTCGCCCTCTCGGGCCGGCCGCTGCGCGCTCGGGGCTGTTCAGCGGGGCTGGGGCGCCGAGGCGGCTCCCGGGCACATCTAGGCGGCGCCGGGCGCCCCGCGCTCGCCTCAAACTCGCCGGCTGCTCCGGGTGGCGGCCGCCGGGCCGGGAGAGCTGGGCCGGGCTGCCGGAGCTGCAGCAGCGGCCGCCGCGGCGTGGACCGGAGGCCGGGCCGGGGGCGGAGGCGGGGGTGGGTGAGGGGGGTCGCGTGCAGGCCGAGAGCTGGGGACTGCGGAGCCCCCGGGAGGTGGGCGCCGGCGGGAGGAGTGGGCTCGCGCCGCCGCCTCCTGCCCCTCCTCCTCCTCCTTCTTCTTCCCCTTCCTTGTCTCTCCGCCGCCAGCAGGTGGGACTCGGAGCCGCCGCCGCCGCACAAAGCTCCTCCAGCGGCAGGACTGAGGCTGCGGGCTCCCCCGGCGCCTCTCGGCGGAGCCTCCCCCGAGACGCGCGCGAGGCTGAGCTGGCACGGAGGGGGCGCGCGCGCTCACACCCTCCGCGCCCCGGGCGGCCGGCCTGCGAGGCGCGCCCGGCCCGCCAGGTACCGAACTGGCACCGAGCCGCGGGTGCGGAGTCCACGCCGCTCCGCCACGGCCGCCACTCCTCCCTCCCAAAACCCAGACCCGTGGCTCCAGCGGCTTAGGCAACGACCTCGATGAAGTAGGGGGCAGTGTCCTTCCCTCTAGTCCCTCCTCCTCGCCGCTCTCACCCGCCCGGGCTGTCGCCCCCTCCCCCGAGTTGAGACTTCGCAGCTACGGATTCGCTAACTTCGCCCTCAACTAAGGGAAATAGCAACTTTCGGGATGGCCAGCGCCGGTTCCAGAAACGCGGCTTCTGGTGGAGTGGGAAGGGCGTGAGTGGAGAACCTCTTTTGTTTTAAATGAAGCAAGGAGACCTTGGCTGAGTGAATATGTAATCGCTGTCTGCAAGTATCAGAAGGCTTTTAGGATCAGGTTTTATGATTAGTTTCTTTCCCTTGTCATAGGCTCATACAATATGGGTGGAAGAATGGATATGGGGGAGGGGGACAGCTTTCCTGTAGAGCCTGGAAGATTCTGCCCAGACATGGGGGCGCTTGCTTGTGATTTCAAAGCATAATGCTAGGAAGGGCTCCTGACAGTCTTCCAGATGACACTTGGCAAATGTCTGCCCTGTGGGGTGATGACATCCATCTGCCTCAAAACTGGGGGACTGGCTAGATAATACCTATGTCTTCACCTCCTGAGTGTCTGATGCGGACTGAAGATATTTCGCCCCTGAGGCTGTAACTACTGGTTTGTAGTTGTTGGGGACCAACCGCTGCACTGTTATGACTCTCTCTGTTCTGCAGTTTATTTTGGCCTCTGAAGGAATTGCAGTTTGCTCTCCCAAACTGAGGACATTGGTTCTTGCCAGCCTTCTCTCTCTTTTCTCTTGGAAACATAATCCTACAGCCAGAGAAACATAGTAACTACAAAAAACAGAAAGATAGGATCTTTCCCCCACCCCCCTTGCTTCCGCATAAGGAGTCTTATCAGGCTGGGATGTTTGCTCCTGCCACTGTCCCTTGGCTGGGTGGCCAGCTGTCATTACAAAACTGCCCAGCTGCCAAAGACAAGTGGCTGTCTCTCCTAAGCAAAGGAGAGGCCCAGGCCCAGGAGCTTTAAAGGTAAAGGAATTGAAGGGCTTAAGGAAGGGCAGAGTCAAACCATTCCAGGGGGTTATCAATAGAAATCCCGTCTGAGCTGCTTAAATCTTCTTTCCAGACTCTTTGAGAAGTAAAATCCAGAAAATCAATCTGAATGTCACACCTGTTACTCTTAAATGGTCCATCCTCCATACTGAAATAAACAAGACTCCTTGGATACTTTTGTCTTGTCTTAATCTTGTTTCAAGATCTGGTACCACCAATCTTATGTAGACAAAGGCATTTGTCATTGATTCCCCCAATGACAAACAGGGGGGAAACAGGGCAAACCCAGCCATAACCAGGCCAGCAGGTAGGTATATATATGTAGGCAGAGTTCTAGGTTTTGACAACATAGAAATAACCACAACATTGGCAGTGGTTGCTTTTTGTTTTAATGGCATCTTATATAACAAGCATAACCCAGAAGACCTGTACACTAAGGTATGGATTGAATCATGTTCGTATAGTTAGTTACATCACAGTCAGGGGTGCTGCGTTTGTCCTGCTGAGTGAGATTACGGTTGATAAGGAATTCCAGGTCACAACTGTTAAAATAATAGTATTTTAACCGTTTTTTGTTAAACTTCCTTCTCAAGGAGACAAAATTCCTACTATGTGTTAGACTCTGGGCTAAAGCTAGAGATACAAGAAGACAATTACAGTTTAATAGTGGAAGATGATTTTAATTCGTCCTCCTTGTGTGTTAGGGTCAGATATTATTTTACAGATCATACAACTGAGATAGATAAAGAAACTCTTAAGGATGGATTCATATCTATCCCACCTCAAAGTATGTATTTGTCCAAACAGTTGTTCATCAGTATCCAGTGTCTGGTATCATCTAACTATCTGCTAGGCTCTAAGCTCTGTCAGGGGCGAATATGGCTTACCTCTTTGCATCCCCAGACCCAGGGACAGTAAGCACTTGTCAATGATGGTTGATGATGATGGTATTTAATTACCCTTGAGCTATGCCTAGCACATCACCCCAGGCCCTAATGAATCCTTTTCATGACACTGAGATTACTTGCTAATATCAAACCAGAAAAAAAAGAAAAAAGAAAAACACTAAGTCATTTAAAACTGAGTCTGTTATATTTGGTTCCTTGTCTGAAGTCATCTCATATTCCAAGCATTACCTATAAAAATCTATTCCAAGGAAATTGTAGTGCTACTGGGACTTTTATAAGGAAGATATCTACCAGCCAGTAGGATATAAGATACAGTATTTTTCTCCTTCATTAAGTTTGAAAATCAATGCCTTTCGAAGACTGCAACTACAATGCAATGTCTGTTTCTAGACATCAGTTCACTTACATTAAGAATTTTGGGGAGTGGGGACTCCCGGGTGGTTCAGTTGGTTAAGCACCAAACTCTTGGTTTCAGCTCAGGTCATGATCTCACAATTTGTGGAGTTGAGCCCCACATCCATCGGGCTCTGTGCTGAGCATGGAGCCTGCTTGGGATTCTCTCTCTGCCACTCCCCTACTCACACTCTCTCTCTCTCTCTCTCTTGCTCAAAATAAATAAATGAATAAATTTTTTAAAAAAGGGGGTACCTAGGTGGCACAGTCAGTTGAGCATCTGACTTCAGCTCGGGTCATGATCTCTTGGTTTGTGAATTCAAGCCCCACATGGGCTCACTGTCAGCACAGACCCTGCTTCGGATCCTCTGTTCCTCCCCTGCTCACGCTCTCCTCCAAAATAAATTAAAACGTTAAAAAAAAAAAAAGGAATTTATGGGAGCGTCTGTCTGGCTCGGCCGGTAGAGCATGTGACTCTTGACCTCAGAGTCTTGAGTTCAAGCCCCATATTGGGTATGGAGCCTACTTAAAAAAAAAAAAAGAAGAAGAATTTGTGCTCCTTTTTTGAACCTAAACTTTTCCAACCAAGTTATTTGTACAGTTTGAATGGTTTCACAGTCTGGGTTTACAGAATTCAGTTTAATTTTTTTAACTGATTAGCGTGCATAGTTGATTGCACAGGCCATAGAACACATTCCTAAATGCAGCCTCACTTTATCTACTTTTCTATGTATAATCCTCAAAATGAAATGAAGAAAAGACATGCCCTCTTACTACTAGTACCTCCCTCATCTGATAGAAAAGGGGGAAAAACCTGTAAACCAAAAGCTTTAATTTTAGCGTTTGATCACCTTTTCAAGCTCACATGGATACACCGAGGCCCTTAAAGAATTCAAAATGTGTGTGTTAGATGCAAATAGCAGTTCCCTTTCATTACCTTTGTACTGTTCTGACAAGTGAGCCTCCAGTCTCCTGGGCCTCCACTCTAACAGAGTGTTATGACTTCTTGGGACTGAATTTCATGAGTTTGAGGAGTCCCCTGAGAGATGTAAAATCCCAGCTGTTATTTTGGATTTGCTCCGGGGCCTAAAAACATCCACAATATATTTTTTTTAATCGTACATTGACTTATACGAACACACACACTGCATACTAAGCAGCCACCTGAAAGTTTCAATACCGCTACCAAAACCCAGCACATCTTTTCTATTGAATGCAGTGAATTTGAAAACTTTTCACACCTGATAGGCACTTCTAGTGGGTACCCGTGGAGTCTTTTAGATGTTGTTAACTCACTTTTAGCTGCAAAACCTTTTTTGAACATTTAAAATGAAAGAAGCTTCCTTAGATAGTTTGTCTTGGGGGGAGAAAAGAGAGCAGAAAGCAAACAGAATGAATCCAAGTGTTATTTACTTTAAACTCTTTGGTTAGGGGAATGCAACTGGGGAAAGCGAAAACATGGGAGAAGAAGCTCTAACGTGAATAATTTAAGTAAGACGTGTGAAAACAGACAAACAAACAAAAAAGTTCATCTAAGAAACAGAGTTAAGTTTGGGGCATCTGGGTGGCTCAGTCAGTTGGGTGTCCAACTTCGGCTCAGGTCATGATCTCACAGTTCGTGGATTCGGGCCCTGAGTCGGGCTCTGTGCTGAAGGCTTGTTCAGAGCCTGGAGCCTGCCTCAGATTCTGTGTCTCCTTCTCTCTGCCCCTCCCCCGCTCACGCTCTGTCTCACTCTGTCTCTCAAAAATAAGTAAATGTAAGAAAATAAACTAAAAAAAAAGAAACAGTGTAAGTTTTAAAATGACAGTATTGGACAGAGTAGTTGGAGTCAGAGAGAGAACAATGGTTAATTTTATGTGTCAATTTGACTGGGTTATAGGAGTGCCCAGATATTTAGTCAAAATTATTCTAAGTGTTTCTGGGAGGGTGTTTTTAGATGAGATTGACATTTAAATCAGTAGACTGAGGGGGCACCTGGATGGCTCGGTCAGTTAAGCATCTGACTTCGGCTCAGGTCACGATCTGACAGTTGGTGATTTTGAGCCCCACGTTGGGCTCTGTGCTGACAGCTCAGAGCCTGGAGAGTGCTTCGGATTCTGCATCTCCCTCTCTTTCTCCACCACTGTCTCTCTCTGTCTTTCAAAAATAAATAAACATTTAAAAAATAATAAATCAGTAGGCTGAATAAAGCAGATTGCTCTTTCTGATGTGGGTGGTCCTCATCCAACCAGTTGAAGGTCTAAATAGAACAAAAAAGGCTGACTCTTCTAAGAGTGAGAGAGAATTCCTCCTGCCTGGCTGCCTTTGAACCAGGACATCAGCTTTGTCCTGCCTTTGGACTTGAACTGAAACATCACCTCTTCCTGTGTCATGCCTGCCAGCCTTTGAATGGGAACCACACCACTGGATCCCTGGGTCTCAGGCCTTAGGACTCAGACTGGAACTAAAGCAGCAGCCTTTCTAGGTTACCAGCTTGCTGACTGCAAATCGTGGGACTTGCCAGCTTCCATAATCACATGAGACACTTTAGTAGAATAAATCTCTTTACACACACACACACACACACACGTACCCTATTGGTTCTGTTTCTCCTAGAAACCTGACCAATACAGAGACCTATCCAAACCCTGCCTCCACCACATACTAACTTTGTAATTCTGGGCAATTTGTTTAACCTAATTCTATGTTCTCCCCTGTTTGAAATGTAATGCCTATATGGAGATATATGATGGGGATTAAATGAGCCGATATAGATGAGGCACTTAGCGTGCAACACTGACGTGTAGTTAATTATAGTGGGAAAAAATATGAATGCATTGGTAAAAACTAAGTTATGCAGAGCAGACTCTTGGGTTTCATAGGCTTGGCCTCAAAAATACAATAACTTCCTAAAATTGTATGCAAAACTGTGTATGTATGTTTATGATTCCACCCTTTCTCCACACATACACATGCACATACACGCTTGGGGATAAAAGAAAGGCTATAGTCTTCAATAAGTTCCCAAAGAAATGCCTCATCCAAAAAGAGAATAAAAGAACCTGATATGAACGAAAAGAAGACTTCATAATATATCATTATTACTTTTGTTTTGCTAAATAAAAGAAAGTGTTAATCCAAAAGAGATTTACCTTCCTAAATTAGCTTTGGGATTACTGACACTCAAAGTTCCAACTTTCTCCTTCTCTTTGCATTCAAACTTTGCAAAGTCATCTATACTGCTGACACCCAAGTTTTCAGCTCTGATTCATTCCTAAACTAACTGCAATTTCTCTCTGTGAAAGGCATTATCATCATTTCAGGCCCCTGGGAGGAAAATCTGAGGAACATTTTCACTCAATCCCAAATCCCCAATTGGTTACCAAGTTCTTGAAATTGTTCTGGAATCTCTCTTCTTCCTTTGCCCTGATTCATGCCTTTGTTATCTTTCACCTGGGCAAACCAATAGCCTCTTCTGGGTTTACTTCCTCAGCCTCTCCTTGCTCCAAACCTTACCACCACCAACCTCTTTGCTATTTGTTTCCATTTTAGTAACATGATGACAAGTTATCTTTCTTCTGTCTCAAATATTCTAACAATTCCTCATGCCCACTTCATTTGTCATCAGCTACAACTGTTCCCCACAGATGCCTGCCCTTCCTTCCCTCCTTTGTTTATTGAACTGCCCAGTACCCCCTAACATATCATATACTTCCAAATTTTTATAGGATTGCTCATTAGAACAAAAACCAGTTGAGTGCCTGAGCCTAAGAGAAATTGCCTTGTAACTAATATGTACTGCAGTCAGAATTTGAATCCAAGAGTATTAGATTCTAGAGCTCCTCATTCTGCCCCATGCTAAACCATCCACTTTTATTTCTATCCCAAACTATACTGGTTCCATCTTTCGAGGCCCAGTCATATCCTACCTCTTCTTTGCATCTTGATTTCTCTCATTTCCCCAACCCTCTGCACTACCATATCTTCCTATTTATACCATTTTATTGCAACTTATGTGTAAGTCTGTCTATCCTACTATACTCTAGTTTTTATAGGAAAGTATGTGTGAAACAAGCCAATTCTGAACTATAATAGTTAAGTTCAAATCCACTGGTATGATCCTGGGCAATCACTTGCTTCTCCCAGCATTGTTTCCTTATCTATAAAATACAGATATTAATAAGACCATTCTCATATCATTGTTGAGTGGATTAAATGTGTTAGTGTGTGTCAAGCACTTAGACCAGTGCCTGGCACATAGGGAGAATCTAATAGATTTTACATATTATTATTATTGCAGGGCCAGGACTGTGCCTTACGCTTCTTGGCATTGCCACAGGCATCAAGCATTGCACTTTACAGTGTGTGCTCAATAGAGGCTTGCTGAGAAGATGAATACTAAAACTATTTTTAATTTCCTAAATAAATATCCAATGATCATGAAGACAGAGCTCGTCAATGTGCTACCGATGGATAATTTTACCTAGCTTATTTCAACAAGATTTGACAACGCTTCAAAAAGAAACCTTTTAGGTCAGGATAGAGAGCAGTGATTTTTGTTATTAGGACTAATATTAGTATTATGAACAAGAGCAAAAGTGACTAATTCAGTAGAGTTCTAGACATAAATAAGCATTCCATCAAGAAAATTAAATAGATTGTTCTTACCTTCATAAAAAAAGTTTCTAATAATGAATCCAGGTTTAGCCCCTTGAGTATCTAAAAAATTAGAGCAGTGAAGTGATTAAGGAAACTGACTTCAGAGGGAAAATTAAGATAGCGAGCTACCTCTAGTATAGATTGGGTAAGCAATGACTAAGAGCTTTTTGGTTGAGATTCATTGGATCAGTAAAGGTTATAAATACCAAAAGGAAAAGGAATTATTTATCATCTTGGCAGGTGATAAATAAAAATAAAGGAAGAAATGAAAGGAAAGCATAGGTTGGTTAAAAGGCAAGATTTAACCTGTACATACTGTTGGTAAACAGTGAAAACCACTGGTTAGGTAGCACTGTGTGCCCACATATTCTACTGGTTAGCATACAGATTAATACACGATTTTGGAAAGCAATTTGGCACTATATAGGAAGTGCAAACTGCATATCATTTTACCTAGTTATGTTATTTTTGGAACTCTCTCTTAAGGAAATTATCAAAGATGAAGACAAAGGTTTATACGTGAAGACATTTGTCACATCTTTTTTTATGATGGCAAAAAATTGAAAAGGTCTTAAATGTCCAATAATAGGGAATTGTTTACATAAATTATACTGACCGTTGTAAAGCCCTTAAATATCATGAATTTAAAAGACAACAGTGAATGCTCATGATATAAAGTTCAGGAAAAAAAGGAGTTTTTTTTTCCTGAAATACATGCTACATTTCATAGATTCTAAGAGGCATAGTTTTTCATATTTTTACATATCCAAAATCATATGTCTTGTAGTTTTACTGCCTGGGGATGCGTATTAAAACTTGCAAATGGGGGACATCAACTTTAAGGCAAATTCTGGAGACAATAGCAGAATATTTTCAAGAAATGCTGCATCGTCAACACCTTGGTGGAGACAGAAGATAACTGTGTAGAAAGGCACACACAGAAAAGTCTGAATCACGGAGTGAATCATAAGAATCGAAGTTTGAATATGAAAAATTTTAGGAATGCCTAACCAGTTAATTTCACTTCCTTTTATTTATATAAACTTTTTATTGATAAAACTATGTTTAAAAAATTTCAACAAGTATGAAATAATAATTCTAAGTGGTTAAGCATTGTGTCATGGTTTTGGTAGGTTTTTTAATCTTGTTTCCTAATAGTACATAAAATAATGGTAGATGTTAATATAGATGACTTACTAGATTAATGAAAAGCAACATATATATGGTATGAATCCAATTTAAAAAATTTTTTAACGTTTATTTATTTTTGAGAGAGAGAGAACATGCGAGCAGGGGAGGGACAGAGAGAGAGAGGGAGTCACAGAATTCTAAGCAGGCTCCAGGCTCTGAGCTGTCAGCACAGAGCCGACACAGGGCTTGAACTCATGAAACTTGAGATCATGACCTGAGCCGAAGTAGGACACTTAACCGACTGAGCCACCCAGGCGCTCTGAATCCAATTTTTAGAAGGGAAAAGATACATCAACATATGTTCTCTCTGGATATTAACATTATCTGTGAATTTTGTTCTCATCTTTTCATACATTTTTATATTTTTCAATTTCTCTAAAAAGCAATATTACATTTTCAATTGGAAATTCTCAGTAAATATTGTTTTTAAAACCAATAGTGTAAACAAATGTTTGAAGACTTAAGATTTTTTTTCCCCCAACTTCTCTGGAGTTGGAATATCTATCAGCTATTGTGAAGTAAATAGGCTAAGAAATTGAATTTGAGAAGTTTGAGTTTCAGTCTTGCTTCTGCCAGCCTTAGCTATTTGCAAGTGATTTGAGTTTCCTAGAATTTTTGTATTCCCATGCGTAAGAAATACAAAACAATGCTCACTCGCCCACTTCAAAGTAAATGAGTGAACATCTAGGATGAAATAAATAGATTATATCATAATTGCATGGAATCCCAGCAAAGAGCATGAACAATGCATTTTGTGAAGACAAATCTATCTCCTCTTTAACTGATCACTAAGCAGCATTCGTGTCTACACTAGCTGTGGGGCCCAGACCAGCCAACCTATTGAAATCCCAGGAACACCAACCTTAGAGCAGTTTCTGTCTGATGGACCAAAAGATTAAAAAAAAAAAAAAGTCCCTTAAGGATTTGTAAGCTTATTTATTTTTCCAGCTTGAAACAGCATTGAACACAAAGTGCCTGACACATATGTATTATGCATGTATGAGCATTTGTTTATATTCTCTTTGACTTTTAAAAATCTGTTCAATGAGCCTTTTTATTCCGCACTTATTATATACGATGTTTCATTAAGATCCATGGATAGAGTCACTCCTAGTTTATATTTACATTATTTAAGCACTACAGTGATATTTGCTACTGGTTATGTAAATGGAAAATAACTTCTAAGATTTATGATGTGATTTTCCTTCTTGCACTCGGTGACTGGGTTGCCTCCTGATTTTTATTTATGCCCTGAAAGATAATCAGCACCTTCCATTTGCCCACCCACACAGTAGCTTAAGCTTTAAGAAACTATGTGGCTAGAAATGAAGGTGGGGGAGAAATAACTCTACTTATTTTAGAATGACAACAGGTAGCTCCTCCTAGAAACCCTGAGGCAGATCAGCTTCCAAGAAGAAATACCAACCCACTTTCTGTAAATGGGAAGCAAACGTCCCAGGGCTTCACTTAGAAGCTGCCCCAGCACTAAGAAGTCAGAAAAGATCTGTACTATGGAAATGCCTTATAGGTGATTAACAGGTAGACAAAGGAATGATTTCAAATTTTTAATAAACAGTAGACTAAATGAGCAACAAAAATTGTGCCCATCTACATCCACCCTGAAATCTAACAGGAAATAGGCCAAATTGCAAATTAGTCTGTTTAATGGTTGTATACAAGAGAAAGTGCCTCCTCCTTGTGAAGAAACTATAACAGATCCAGTCTTGGAGGAAATTACAAACAAGTTAGACTCCTTGGGGCACCTGAGTGGTTCAGTCCGTTAAGCGTCCGACTTCAGCTCAGGTCACGATCTCAAGGCTCATGAGTTAGAGCCCAGCGTCATCGGGCTCTGTGCTGACAGCTCAGAGCCTGGAGTCTGCTTCGGATTCTCTGTCTCCCCCTCTCTCTGCCCCTCCCCCATTCACACTGTGTCTCTCGGTCTCTGTCTCTGTCTCTGTCTCTCAAAAATAAACATTGAAACAATTTTTAAAAAATAAATGAAAAAACCAAGTTGACTCCTCAAAACAACTTCCCTAAATTTATTGTTATTAAATGAGTTTTGCATTATAACCCAAGTCAAAAAAAAAAAAAAAAGAATCAAAAAAGGAAGAAAAACAAAAACAGAACAAAAAGCCTGAACAGCCACCAGATAAAACACCATGATGACATCTTCTCAGGATCACAGAAAATTCTCTCATACCCAAAACAAAGTGAACTTTGTCAAGTAATCAACATCACTTAACTTTTACTTCAGCAAACTGCAGTCCATAGTCTACTAGTGAAACAGACTAGGATGTCCTCTCAGCCTGTAACTTAGGTCTGTTTTTAACTCATTTCACCATTCAAATTACTGTTCTAGTGTTTTATCTTCTTTGGCCTGTTCAGAGCAGCCTCAAAGAAATTTTACTTTGAGGCTGCCCACAGCCTTTTCAAATCCTGACCGTTCTTAGCATCCTCTTTTCCATCACCTCTATGTGTTCTCTGTCTCCCGGGAGCTGTCCCTGTCATTTCAAGATAGAGACCTGCCCACCTCCTCTCCACCATTCCTAAACTGCACCAGTCTCCATTGTAATCTCCCCTTTCTATGTGACAGTTACCCAATCTGATTAACGAATCTATGCTAATGTGCTATTGGTTACTATTGTGCAACTGAAAACATGTTGGTTCCCAAGCCTCTTTCCCTTCCAGGAATTTTTACTGTGGACTTTAAAAAAAAAATGCCATGTTTCATAGAGGTGGTATTAGCGGTGGGAATTTGAGGTATGATATGGACCTGTGGGAGAAAGTAGGACAGCCCTTTTTGTTATTCTTCAAATCACAACACAGAGGAATGGTGTCCCGGGTAGTAGCTGATGCATTTGATTATTATATTATGGATGATTCTGCAACAGTTCTATTCAGAACTGCTGTGGTCTCGGTATTAGGTTAAAACCTAGAAAAATGCCACGGAAGGCGACTTGCATTTTCACGTCTATAATAAAGGTTAAAACATTTGAACTTTTGATTTAATTGGTGTATATTTAAACTTTTCTTGCCATGGTAAAAGAAAGCCTTTTTGGCATTAAACTGCTGCTATATAGATCCTCAATGTCTGAAAAATTCATTAAAATAGCACTTTAATTTTGACAGAGTTGAACTACTGGGAAAATTAATTGATTGTTCCTCACTTGAGCTTTGGAGATGCCATTAAGGTTTTTATGGTTTATGGAAAATTGAGAATTGAAGTACACTAAAATCAATATGCTATCTGATGTACAGAGAAAATGGCACTGCACATGAAAGAAAGCATAAACAACTCCTTAGAGCCTTTTCTTTCTTTCTCCTGATTCGACAAGCCTATTTACATAGAGCTTCTATATTTACTTGTATTCAAAGTCCTTAGTCATTTCATTGTGATGCACATTGTGAGGATGGAATAATGAGGTCTGAGAGATGAACCACTGGGTTTTTGAATCTATTTTTTCCTGGTAATTTCAAGAAAATATTAAGGACATAAAACAAAACACCAAACATATTCATACAAGTCTGTGTATTTTGTAATGACTTTTAATGAGAAATTTGTCATTGGGCTTATGTGTTAGTGACAATGGAAAATACCTCTGTGTTCCATATTGTGCTTACATGTGTTCTGGAGAAAACCATCAAGCCTTGAGGAAATAATGGACAATGAATTGGGTACTGGCTGACACCATCAACTAAGATTTAGGAGCCCATTCTGTCAGATTAAACGAGGCTAAGGAGAGAGAGAGAGAAAAAAAGAAAGGACTAGTAAGAGAAAAGATCATTGTGCAATTTGTCTTTAGTCTTCTGAATATATCCTCTTTGATATACACACCAATAATTCTGAGGAGGTTTGACGTTGTTCAGTGTTTGCAAACACTGAATGGATTGGAGATTTTAAGAAAAGCCACTTTCGCATTTACTCACTTCTACAGCCTCTATTGCAGAAAGAGATATTCATTTAGTGCTGCTTCCAAACTCCTTCAGCCTCGGACTGACCCTTTCCTTCTGTGGGCAGTTAAAATCACTTCCAACTCACCATCCTCCCACACGGTCATATACATGGGATATGGGGTCACCAGCAGGGATGGGTTCACGATCAAATATTTGCTAGCGTAATTCTTATCTCAGAAACGCTAAGTACATAAAGTAGCCATATAGGTAGCAGATTGGTTATCTTGGGTATCACTGGATGCTTGAAAACCAGGATGGCTGTCTAGTAAGAATTTATTCTGAACCAGGTACTTTGAGGTAATGAAGCAATTGCATAAGGAAACAAGGGTGTGCCCACTAAGTTTGCACTTGATACTTGACATGTTCACTTTCTATAGTTTCAGACTTTATCCAAAGGAGTTAATCATTGTTTACTTCATTGAGAAGTTAATAATCCCTAAGGAATACACTGTGACTGGAGAAACTATTTAAGTGTTCTTTTTAAATTGTATTTTAAACTTCTTTTTATTTTTTAATTTTTAATGTTTATTTATTTTTGAGAGAGAGAGTGAGACAGAGTGTGAGCAGGGGAAGGGCAGAGAGAGAGAGGATGACACAGAATCTCAAGTAGGCTCCAGGCTCTGAGCTGTCAGCACAGAGCCTGACAAGGGGTTTGAACTGACGAACCATGAGATCATGACCTGAGCTGAAGTCAGACACTTAACCGAGCCACTCAAGCACCCCTTAAATTGTATCTTAAACTTCTTTCTTCTGTAGTTTCATTAACAAAGGCTATGGAAAACTTACTAACTCATTAAGAAATAAGTGCCCACCCAAACCAGGACAGGGTGCCAGTGTATCTCCTGATGGTCAGGCTGGTGTGCAGTTCTTTACCTGGCCTTTACGCTGCCAACTTGTTGAGTGACTAATCTCTGCCTTCTTCTCCCACAGTCAATTTATCCTAGTATATGTTCCCATGATAGGCATCTCAGAACGTGTCCTAACAACTTGTTCAGAGGAAGGCTTTCAGTTGGAATGGAAGACTAGGAATTTTTCCTGCTTCAATGGGTGCTCATAAGAATATAATTTATTAAGCTTCTAAACCAAGAGTAAGAATTTCCTGTTCATGATTATACTATACTTACAGACTTATTGAGATCCCAAAAGGGAAACAAGTCTTGCAAAAGATTCACTATAGCACTATTCCTTAACAGAGGGAAATCATTAAAGAAAGTATAGGTGGGGCCAGGAAATTTAAGGGTTAATACTGCTTTCCACCTGTTCTGTTCAGTAATCCCACTCATTTGATATAAGCACCAAACGGTGCTCTTCTTTTGAGCAATAATTCTTTTTTCCTGCTACTAAATTTAATCCAATGGGCTGTGAGACCACTGCAGTATTATCCTTTTTTCCATTACTGGGATTACCCTTCCCACTCCTAGAAAGAGAATCTTTGGGTTAAATCATGGTCTCCATGAAGTCCACCTTGAAGCATGCCTCATTAGTATCAATCGTGACACAATCAGAGATTGATTTATTGCATTTCCACCAACTAGCAACCAGCTAAGCAGGTAACAACTGCCAGGAGACTAGGAGACAGCGAAAGCAGGCATGGAATTGTTTGTTCTTCAGTAAGCAAACTTACTTCCTTTGAAGGGTTGGAGAAGGCCCCTGAATAGACAGCAGGAGGGTACCACCCAGCAAGGGAACGGAGGATCAGCTAACACTGCAAGGGCCCATTTCTCACAATCCTTCTGAGGCAACTGTTTTTGAATCAGTTCTTGGAATAAAATATTCAAAGTCTGCAGCAAAAAGGACAAAACACTATCAGCTACAACTTTATAACGTTTCTGTGTTTTTTTTTCTTTTCAGCTGTTTACAAGTTTGTAATCACATTTAATTCTGATATCGGTATCAGTAGACTGCCTGACTTCTAATCTGATAAAAATCATTGGTATTTACTGGGCCCCAGATCATGCTGAAAAGTCTGCAACCTGATCGTTCTCAGTACACTCTGACGTCACTGAGGAGCAGTCTTGATATTCGCAGGCTCCTTTAACATTTCAAACCGGAACAGCTAGGGGCTCAGGTCATGATCTCACGGTTCATGAGTTCGAGCCCGAAGTTCTGTGTCTCCCTCTCTCTGCCCCTCCCCTGCTCACACTCTGTCTCTCTCTCGAAAATAAATAAACATCAAAAAAAATTTTAAAAGAACGCTGACCAGCTAAATTTAAGGGATCAAGGGCAACTGACAGTCATTTCACACCTTCCCCATATGAAATCCTTTCCCACAACAGTTCATCCTTTATTTTGTTTTCATTGGAAAAGCTTAAAGTTGAAAACTAGGAACATAGTAAATGTGTAAACATGGGAAAAAGAATTGCATCATGGTTAACAGCATAGAATCTCACAGACCTGCTTTGGAGTTCCAGCCCCCTCACTTACTACTGTGTAAACTTGCACAGCCCTGTTGAGCCTCCGTTTTTCTGTCTGGAAAATGGGGATAGTATCAGTACTTCATGGAACATAGTAAGTTAGCTGATACTCGCTTTTTAAAATTAAATATTATTCTACTAGAAGTAACTTCTGTGATATATAAAGGTTTTATACATTATAATTATAAAGACAGTTACCACTAAAATTTCTAAACAACTAAATTGTAGTCAAGGAACGATATGACTATAAAGTATTCAGTGCTAGGACTGGGGCTTTATGAATGCAAAAGATATATCAACTCTAGTCTTTTCCCTTAAGTAATGTACCTCAAAGGTGAGGAGACAAGACTAACTTATGAATATGTAATCATTAGTAAACATATGCTGTACTAGTAAATAAAACATTACGGTATTTATTTAAAAGATCAGTCTGTATGCAGATTATTACATCATGTGTAAATCAGTCATGTAACATAGTTCTTAATCTTCCAGTGCCTCAAGACAATTATATGTAGTGATAAAATAGAGTAACCAATGAAATAAAATCAGAAGTTGCAGTGAAATAAGAGCGCCTTTCAATTTTGCATTTCCTGATTTTATCTTCATGGCAGGGGCCAGGAGGGAATCACTCTAACCTCTGCAATGGGTGTTTTGCAGACCTATCTCTATACTGCGGTGAATACTGACTGGCATGGGCTTGTTTCCATGCTTTGTGTATCAGCTAAATCCTCACTGCTGGATGGTGACCCAATAAGCACAGGCACATTGGGATAAGGTGATTCTGCTAGCCCATCCAGGTTCAAATGTGCAACTAGACCAAACCTCATGCTCTACCCCTATAAAGCAGGCCCCAGAAAAATATTTCCTCTGTTCCTCTTCCTTACACATCCCTCAGACTAAACATTGCTACGTGATGATACTCAATATCTATTTAGAAGTGATTATGGCTACATTAAAAGAACAACAAACATTGGGAAGGGGGTTTTCCAGGCCTACCGGCATCTGAGACGGTACATGGGACGGCACACTCCTAAAGTGAAGACGGAAAGGTGACAGAACTGAGATGCTGACACAGGCTTGCTTCGATGGGAACATTTTCTTTTTTCCAAAATGAAGGCTAGAATTGCCTGACTCTAGGAGGCACCGCCTGGGAGTTATTTGTTTCATGGTTCAAAAGTTTGTTTACCGAGCTTTTTTTCTGATAATGATCTGAAAGTCAGTTTTACTTTAGAATGAATGGCAAGTCTAACTTGAATTTTTTATTATTTGAGCTGTGCAGCAAGAGGTCAAAAATGACCCTACCAGTGATCCATGGAAAAACACAGAGCTATTTTCTGTAAAATCGCTAACCTTATTTCCAGTTTAAAGTAATCTTTCAGGAACACACACATAAACACACACATGCATACCTACAAATTTTGCTTCTCTCCACAAACGTGAAGAAGAGTGGGCAGTTTGAAACAATCAATTCTTATCTAAATTGGGTCGGTCAACTTTTACACAACTTTTTTACTTTAACCAAGAGTGTAAGAATCATTCCCAAGAGCAAACAATTTCCAATGAATGCTAGCTCCTTTGGCTAGAACAGTATTGGGAGGTGGGTTTTGGTTACAGAGTAACTCAGGTCTTCAGAAAAAGCTCCACTACAATTATCCGACATGTTTTCAGGCTTGGCTGTTGGAGTTTATTTAACTATTTTGTAATCATATCTTCTACAGATTTGTCATATCTTATTTAAGAGATTTTGTATCTAGGTGTGCCTGGGGCGGCTCAGTAGGTTGAGCGTCCAACTCTTGATTTCAGCTCAGGTCATGATCTCACGGTTTGGGATCTTTTCTCTTCCTCTCTCTCTGCTCCTCCTCCCCCCACTCTCAAAATAAATAAACATTTACAAAAAGAGAGATTCCATATTTAAATAAATCATGTCTTATTTAGATGTGAAAACTACTTCGAACTCATTGGCTACCTATATATAGGTAAAATATATTACGATTTCTGTTAAAATAAGGACAGTGAGGCACTCAGAATCTGACTCATTTCTATTTGAATAGAAAATTCAATATTTGTGTCTGAGTCTGACACACAAGCAAGAGCAACATGGAGTTCAGTTGAGAAGTATATGCACAGCCTAATTAAAATTATATTTTAAAACTATTATAGGGGAGTTCGAGGCTAGTTACAGAATTCTTCATTTATATTCTCAAAATAATACCCCTACCATTTTAATGGTTATTCTGGTAACATCTGAGGACACACACATATACACGCACACATATATACAAAATTTGAAGAGGTCATACAGCTTTAGGAGATATCCACTAAAATAGTTGTCCCAAATATAATCTTTTGATTAATATGTGTTATGTTTAAATGCATATTTTCAGATTTATGTATGCATTTATTGATATTCCTCTAGCCTTTCCTTAACAACAGATTGCATAGCTAGAGAGGAATGTGGGCAGAGTATGCTATGAGTTCATGTGTGAACTTGCCCTAAAATTCTCAATATTAATAATGAGGATTTATCTTTTTAAGAAAGTGAAAGTACTTTCAAAAGTAAAGATATGCTTTTTAACCATTAAAGGTGATTTTTTGGAGGCAATTTTGAGGAAAAAGTGCTTCCTTTAGCAGCTCAAAAGCAGAGAAAAAAAAAAGCCAGGCTGAAGTTAAGTTTATGACCATTCTGTCATAGTACATATTACAAATGATCACAATATTTATGTGAAAATATACTGTGTCTGGTAAGCTTTGGTTCTCAGTGGTCTTAATATTGTATTTTAAATAAAATAAAGGATTAAAAAAGACAAAAAAATAAACATTTTTTAAAACATAAAATTTCTCTCTTCTAGTTAAAAGTAGATTATTGAAGCTATGGTTAATAAAAAGAAAAATATCAAGTAGCTGTAATCTTACCTAAATTCACATTTGATTTTCTATTTCAGTTCAGAATACTTCTGTATTCATGCTAAATCTTGGATTCAATATTAATGTTTTGCAGGTTGGCTTGAAATGGATTCTAAAAAGGAAATCAAGTAAGCAATCTGCACTTTCATAAAGTATGAGAATACCCCTTATTAAAAAATGTACAATAGTTGAGAGTTACATTTGTTTTTCCTGTTACTTTTTATTATTTTTTAAAATTTTTTTATGTTTATTTATTATTGATACAGAGAGAAACAGAGCATGAGTGGGAGAGGGACAGAGAGAGAGGGAGACACAGAATCAGAAGCAGGCTCCAGGCTCCAAGCTGTCCACACAGAGCTCGAAGCGGGGCTCAAACCCACAAACCGTGAGATCATGACCTGAGCCAAAGTCGGGCGCTTAACAGACTGAGCCACCCAGGTGCCCCTACTTTTTATTATTAAAACTCTTTCATAAAGCTGTTATTTCTTCTATGCCCAGAAGGCAAAAGATTGGCTCTCTGTTGAATTAGTTCGTCTAAATGTCAACTGTTTTTTTTAATGGAATGAGAATTTTGTGTTAATATTCTCATTTAGGACTACAACTATCTGACCTTTAAGATCCTTTCCTACACTATGATTTCTAATGATTTTATTACAACTTTCCTTAAAATTAAAGGTAAAAATTTTTTTATCCTAATTGTTAAGTACAATTCACTGTTATTTTAGCTTAAGGCAGAATACGAAAATATTTATGTCAACTATGGCCTTCTGTTGAGATTAATATAGATCCTAAGCAATCTCTAAGGAATTTTCCTAGTGTCTTTGAGTTGCTGCCTGAGAAAAAGGAAACATTGAAAAATTTCTCCTCTAAAAATTATTCTTGAATCCCCTTCTCCCTCTTTGTGCTGCCCACCCCACCCCTTAATATCTCTGAGGTGTGACACAGGCTTAGCGGGAGGGCATAACAACAGACGTGAACACATCTGAGCTCACATACTAGATGTGATTGGTCAATGTACAGATACACAGTTGCTTTTACTTACATGAGGTTTTGTAGTTTAACCCTTGCTCTTATTCAAAAGCTCCCTTTCAAGGTTCCCTACAGGGTTTGTTGGCTCCCATTCTTCCCTTTGACCCCACACTTGCTCAAGACTTTCTCACTGGCTCCCAGCTCTACCTTTTCAGTTCCAGTTTCAAAGTACTCTCACTGCCGTCCCCCCCACTGCTGACTCAGTGGCACTACATTCTCTCTAGTTTGCCCATTCCCTATCACATTTCTACTGCTCCCTGACCCCAACTGCCTGCTTCCCGGGCGGGCTCTACATACTCCTGTCTGTTCTGTTTCAGTTCTTTCAGGGTTTTTTGTGGTTGTTGACTACTTTTCATAGTTTGATATCATTTCTGCCAGTGGTCCTTTTTATTACTTTCAGAGTTTCCCAATTGATCGCTTCTCGGCCTTTTGGCTAAGATCAAGTGCAGAGTTTCCCAATTGAGATTAGCATACAACCCTTTCCTTTCCATGGTCTGTAATGGCATATCCATACCTACAGTCTAAAGAACATTACCTTCTAGAAAAAACTAACAGTCAGCATGATGAAATGCATTAAATATGTTAAGAATACATGAGTTTCTAAAAATACTTAAAAATATTCATTAGTCATCTTTGGAAGCTGGTAACAAAAGGGAGAGGGAGACTCAGAATCAGGCATTTATCATGCTTTTCCCATAAGTACTATATCTCAGTGTAACCAAAGAGTTGATGAGGGAAAGTTTGTTTGTTTCTTTTGTTTTAACTAATTACAGCTAATAAATGCAGAAAGGACAATAGAATTTAAATATCACCATTTTGCAATCCCTAATACAATAAAGAATCTGAGCAATGACCATTAATACCTTCTAAGCCATTAGGTGAAAAACTAATGGGGGAACTTTATAAAGAACGAATCAAGTTGACAATACCAGAACCCACTGATCTAGTTTAAAGTTACAAAAAGAGAAATAAACTACACATTCTGTGCCTCCTCATATGACAGTTCTTTTCCTCCATCATGAAGGTTGGCCACCATCATGAATGACACAGTAACTATCCGGACCAGGAAATTCATGACCAACCTACTACTTCAGCAGAAACAGATGGTCATTGAGGTTCTTCACCCTGGAAAGGTAAGAGTACCTGAGACGGAAATTTAGGAAAAACTAGCCAAAATGTAAAAGACCACACTAGATGTCATCTTTGTATTTGGATTCAAAACCCATTGTGGTGGTGGCAAGACAATTGGCATGATTTATAGTTCCTCAGATTATATAAAAAAAAACATACCCAGACATAGACTTGCAAGACATGGCCTGTATCAGAAGAAAAAGACATCAAGGAAGCAGCAAAAGGAATGCAAGAACAGAATAACGAGAGTTAAGGGGACTGCACAAGCCAATGTTGGTGCCTGCAAAAAGAAGGAGTAAAGACACTTCAGTGACTATCTGTGGTGACTGGGCAGATTTTTCATGAGAATATTGATAAATTCAGAGTGTTTATATACTTTATATAAAATATATATACAATAATATAAATAATACATATAATACACAATAATATATAGACACAATAATATATATACACACACAACACTAACTATGAAATATTCTTGTAAAAAAGTGGAAGAGATTCTTATCAAGGCCTCTAGATCTAACTGCCAATTGTCTAGGAGATCCAGGAGACAGGGTGTCACACAAAGGCAAGCAGCAAAATCCAGAATGTGAAAAATTCTACCAGGCAAATTATCTACTTTCTTCAATAAATTACAAGAAAAACAAAAAACCAAAGGATACACATATGTTGCAAAAAACTTTAGAGACAGATTAATGTGTAATGTATACATTTTGACTACTGATTTGAACAGAGCAAAGCAATTGTAAACAAAAGATCTCTTAGGGAACAATAAGAGAAATCCAAAGACTGGGTTTTTGGTAATATTAGGAATTATTATTAAATTTTAGGTGTAATAAAGGTATTGTGGTTATTTTTTAGAAAGAATTCTTATCTTGATTTTTCTTATTTTATTTTTAAAAATTAATTTCCACACCCAACATGGAGCCTGAACTCATAACCCCAAGATCAAGAGTCGCATGCTTTACTGACTGAGCCAGCCAAGCACCCCAATAATCCTTATCTTTAAAAGATATATTATAAGACACTCATAGATATAGTGATATAAACTCTTGGATTTGTATAAAAATAATCCAGGAGATGGAAGATGTGGATAGGGTAAAGATGAAAGGAGATTGACCATGAATTGACAAGTATTAAAGCTAGTGATGGTAGTTCATTATACTATTTTTATACAGTTTGGTATATGCTTAAAATTTTTCATAATAAAAGTTTTAAAAGATTCAGCAAATAATACATTTCTCTGCAGATGCAATAGGAACTCCAGTGTCAAGAGAGAAGCTTATTCTAGAAATTATAGCCTACCAAATGGAAACTATTCTGCAGGAGTGTAGTGATAGTCTCACCCCACTTTCTTCTCCTTTTCCTCCAAAAAGCTTCAGAAAATATGATACTGTCTGTTAAAATGTAGACATTGAGTGACTGGACGGTGGGAAGAAGGGTGTTCACTAGGGAAGTAGCAGGTTTATCTTTTAGTTGTGGAGAATCGCTGCTTTGTCCTCATTACTGTAGAAAGGAATGTGGTGATCCAGGGTGGAGGTAATATGTGCAGGTCCCAGGTGAGTGCACGTCCCCTTAAACCCAGTGCAGCCCAGTGCATGATCTGGGCAGCCACAGCCATGTAGCTGGTGGTTCCTTACCTGGAAGGAGAGAAAAAGCTGCCACTAAAGGAACAGGGTTAGAGAAAACTGAGAACAAAGGGGCTGGCATATTCTTAGGGAGGAATCTACAGTCTAAATCAGGAAGTTCAAGCCATGACAAGTCCAATTCTAATTCTGGCTAAAAATTAAAGACTTAAAACTAGGGGCTTTAGTGTAAGATGCCACCACAAAGACTTCTCAGGCTTGGCAGGACTAAAAAAGAGGTGCCAGAGCCCATTGGTAACCAACCTAGTAAGAAGGAGAGGCCCAGCCTGAAGGCTGAATTGGAGTGGAGACCAGGAGTTGGGAACACATACTTTGGAGGGGATCAGAGATGCAGCAGATTTAATGGAGAGGCTGTTGTCCATTGATTAGGTGGTCTCCTAGGGGTCTAGTGTCACATGTAATTGATCCCAGGCAGTAGGTATCATTCAGGAATGGTGGAGAAGGAATTTGAACCCTGGTCTGAGTTCAAGGCCAGTTTTACCATTGCACACGCTGCCTTTCGGCTCATTCAACAGCCTGAGGATAAGGGAGAGGCCTCTAACAAGCAGTTCTGTTCTATCCACTTGGTGTTGTTCTTGTCCTGGCACCCCTCCCAACCCCTGGTTAAATGCCGATTCCCTGCTCAGGCAGCAGCAGAGGAGAGCCAACAGGATACAAAAGGAGGAAGACGGAAGAGTCCGTGGGAAAGCTTGGGATTCCAAGAAGCAAACCCACCTGGACCAAATCCTGGTTTTATTTCTTTCCAGCTCACTAGCCTCTGGCAAGTTTCCTGTCCTTTAGTGCTTGTTTTATCATCTGTGAGATGAGCAGTGTATTATCTATCTTGAAGAATTATTGTGAAAATGAAATTTAAAATGGACCATAAAATATATAGTATTAAAGAAGCCAGGAGCCTCACTCTCCCTTTTAAAACTGTTTTTGAGCATTTGGGGTCCTGGAATAAATGGAAACAAGATCAACTGCAGGATAGCAGACACCTGGGAGGTTTTATTAGCATGTGGCAGCCCCAGACCAGGAAAGTCACATACTCAACCTGTCCAACTTGTTTGGGAAAGAGTTGTTTTTGTGAAAATTTTATGAGTCAAAATATTACAATACCTTGCCTAGTGTCTTCCCAGGAGCAGCCCATCCCATCATTAGAGAGGTATAAGAGCTGGAGGGGAATTTCCTACCAATGTCGTCTTGTCCAAAAGATTTATATCTTTTTCTAGTCCATGATTTTCAACACTACCAATAGATTGGGCATGGGACCTCCAAGAAGCAAGAAACCTAAGTGATCCATAACAAAAGGTCGATTCTTTTGGGCAGGGCAAGGATATCATTTGAAACTTTTTTTAATGTTTATTTTTGAGAGAGAGAGAGAGAGAGAGAGAGAGACAGAGCATGAGCAGGGGAGGGGCAGAGAGAGAGTGAGACACAGAATCTCAAGCAGGCTCCAGGCTCTGAGCTGTCAGCACAGCCCCAAGTGGGGTTTGAACTCATGAACCGTGAAATCATGACCTGAGCCAAAGTCAGACGTTTAACCAACTGAGCCACCCAGGCACCCTCACCTTTTTTTTAACTTTAAAAAAATGTTTAAAGGATAACATTTTAAAGCAATTATCTGAGACATTGCATCAGGTAAAGTCGAAGATGCTATTTCAAAGAGATGCAAAACTACAGAGGATTAGGGGCACCAGCCTGGCCCAGTCAGTGGAGCTCCTGATGCTTCATCTCAGGATTGTGAGTTCCAGCCCCATGTTGGGTGTAGAGATTGCTTAAAAAATAAAATCCTAAAAAAATAGAGAAATATAATGTGTGAGGAGTTTTTTTTCCCCTCATACACTGTAATCCTTAAATGAGAAGTCTAGGTTGCGGAATGGCTCTGCTTGACGTGGGCTATATGGTACATGATGATAGTGGTAAATAATGAGGGAGACAATAGCTTGTAAAAATTTTTTTGCTTATGTATCATAAAGACCTTTATGTTTTTAAATATTTTTTCCTTAATATATAGCTATTGCTCACTAAATGCTAGCTCCTTTCTTCTTTCCACATCATTTATATCAAGTATATTGGAGATGGCCAAATCCTTTGCAGATAGTTTTTTTCAATGTTTATTTACTTATTTTGATGGAGAGAGAGAGAGAGAGAGTGAGCAGGAGAAAGGCAGAGAGAGAGGGAGAGAGAGAGAGAGAGAGAAAGAGAAAGAATCCCAAGCAGGCTCCATGCTGCCAGCACAGACCCTGATGTGGGACTTTAACTCACGAACATGAGATCATGACCTGAGCTGAAATCAAGAATTGGACACTTAACCGACTAAGCCAGGTACCCCTGCAGATAGTTTTAATGAAATTTTAATGAAATTTGCAAATAATGTTCTGCTTTGACACTATAAAAAATAGCCTTATTTTTCACACAAACAGTGTCTAGAATTGTTATTGACTTTGAGTCATGGGCTTTTATGCTTATTTTTTAAAGGATCATTTGACTAATGCTTAATAGAAGAGAACTTCATTGTTGTATTTAATTTTAAATATCTTACTATAGGTTAGCTGTTGACAACTCTAAATTTTGGCTGATTTTTTAAAAAGGCATCCATCAATTGTAAAGATACAGAATTAAAAAAATTTTTTTAATGTTTATTTATTTTTGAGAGAGAGAGAGAGAGAGCGAACATGAGCAGAGGAAGGGAAGAGAGAGACGGAGTCAAAGAATCTGAAGCAGGCTCCAGGCTCTGAGCTGTCAGCACAGAGACCAATGCAGGGCTCAAACTCAGGAACTGCGAGATCATGACCTGAGCTGAAGTCAGATACTTAACCACTGAGCCACCCAGGTGCCTCAAGATATAGAATTTAAGGAACAGGGAAGATAAATGTTTAATTCAGTAGCTCCTTTAACATTTTTTTCAAGATCATTTTTGATCAATAGACATCCAATCAAGACCAAGTCTCTAGGAGAATGCTGTAATTTTGTTCATTTCAAGGTAAGTTGCTGAAGACATTTCTACTGTATTTGTTGTCTCCATTTTATAAATCCTTGTGGGTTACCAAAAGACCATTATAGAACCTTCCCTAACATTAGTCTTCTAAAGCCATTCTCTGGCACAGATAATTAAAACTTTTCTTTTTCCTGGACTCATTGGACTTATTATCGATCTGCTGAACAACTTTTATTATGATTAGGTTGTGGAAGTTTTTTTTACTACTATTCTTTCACTGATAAAACCTTATGGAACATATTTTTTCCATTGTTTACATGACCCCCAAATATACAAATGAATAAAGAAACTCATCAATTATCTGGTCCTCTTGTGTTCCTGACACAAAAAAGGAAGTTAAGACTATCATCTGAAATGCTAAAATTTTTCCCCCACATCTAACCTAGTAGTTTATGCCTGTAAACAGATTTTTAGACAATAGGTAGAATGAAAAGCCAGACTGGAAGGATCATGCTAGTTTTCTTGAATTCTGGGCAATGTCCCAACGTTAAAATGAATTGCTCTTGGAGCTGTGGGGAGTGGATATCTGCAATCATTCCTTTACAAGCTACAAGAGGCTTGGGGACTATGAAATGGTAAAATGTCAGCTGGAAGGAAATTAAAGTTTTCAAATCCTGAACTTGACCTTAGAGAAAAGTTTGATTCCTTGAGTAGCCATGGAGGGGCCGGGGAGGGAACAGAGACACACTGGATCTAAGTGAGCACAAAACTCAGAGGTCCCCAAACCTGCAGAATGGTGAAATAAGAAAGAAGCAGACAAGTAGGTCTTAGTTCCAACGCTGCTGACTACTGGTCACTTATGTTCTCTAAAAACCGTAGAGCCAATGGTGTCATTGTTTAGCGTCTGAACCTTGGAGTCAGACTACCTAGGTATATGATCCTGTCATTTACCAAAGGCTGAACTTGGGAATCTCAACCTCTCTAAGCCTCATATGTAAAATGGGATTCATAATAGAACCGAACTCTGAGTAGTGTTGTGGAGAATCAATGAACAAGGATATATATACTTGGCAGACAGCAAATTCTCTATTTTATACAGCTTCTATTATTATTACTCCCATGAGCTAAAAGGAGCATCTGAGACAAAAGAGCTGAAACGTGAAGACTGCAAATGGCCATGCTAATTCAAGATATCATTAGTCAGTTCTCCAACAGACCTACCTCAGTAACTCATCAGAAGGCTGGATGAAATCTCAGACCATAATGAGAATGAGTTCTCCTTCTACGTCCTGTTACAACTTGTGTTTGCAGGAATTTGGAAAAGAGAGTCCTTTCTTCTTTGTATGTATCTGGTCAAGTAGAGACCTAACACTGCTGGCAGCCATATCCTCACCTGGATGATTGCCTATTATTATTTTTTTAAGTTATTTTTTTTTGAGAGAGAGAAAACACAAGCGGGGGAGGGGCAGAGAGAGAGAGAGAGAGAGAGAGAGAGAGAATTCCAAACAGGCTCCTCTCTGTCAGTGAGAGCCTGATGCAGGGCTTGAACACACAAACCATGAGATTTTAATAAAGTGCAAGTCTATCTGTTGCCCTTGGAATTGAGAAATCCTGGGGAAGAGATGGGACTAGGAGTCATACTCCTGACTTCCTCCTTATCCTGCCTTAGACAGTCCCCTTCTTAGGTTTTCTGGCAGTAGATTAACCACACTTTGAGTCATCCCATAGGTTCGTGATCTCCCTTCTTATATAAGACTGTCCTAGTCAAGAATTACAAAGTCCAGCTTTCTGCCTCTGCACAGATTGAATTCAGTGTAAGGAGAATTAGACCATTAATTGGGGGTGACTTGACGTGAAATGGATTCTGCTACCTGAGAAATATTCTTGGGAGAAAAAAAAACACTAAATATTGCTATTTAAATGTTGCTAATACCTAAATGGCTGGGTTGCTGTGGGAGCATAGAACAGAATAGGAGAAGGGGTTTATCATTTGGGGGGATGCTTTGAGTTCCTTTATAAAAGATGTTATCAGAATCTTAGAATTTTTGCTAGTTGATAACAGCCCTATCAGAAGACTAACTTTTCCTGAAGGCCTGGTGGTATCATCAACCTAGAGCCCGCAGGAAAAAAAAAAAAAAAAAACATCAGGAACATGTTTTATGGATGAAATAACATACGGAGTTATATACTGTTAGTAAAATACACAATATTTTGAAAAATGACTCTGAAACTGAGCTCCAGCTTCAGAAAAAAGGAAATCAACCATGAATAAGATTCTGTGATAGGAATTCTGAAAATTTGTGAGACAATTTCCTCTTCCCTTTAAAATGGAAAACATTAGGGGCGCCTAGGTGGCTCGGTCGGTTAGGCGTTCGACTGTGGCTCAGGTCATGATCTCACTGTTCGTGGGTTCAAGCCCAAATCGGGTTCTGTGCTGACAGCTCGGAGCCTGGAGCCTGTTTCAGATTCTGTGTCTCTCTGTCTCTCTGCCCCTCCCCCACTCGGTCCCTGTCCCTCTCTGTCTCAAAAATAAATAAACTATTAAAAATAAAATAAAATAAAATGGATAACATTGGCATCATTAACATTTATTGAGTGTCTATTCAGTCAACCAAATAAAATTTACTCTCCATATCCCTGCAAAACACCCATCCTCTTGCAGTCCCTGGGGGGGTCTCAGGAAAGGGGTATTTAAAAATATTATTTTGAATGTTTATTTATTTTTGGGAGAGAGAGACAGAGACAGAGCGTGAGTGGGGGGATGGGGCAGAAAGAAAGTCAGACAGAATCCGAAGCAGGCTCCAGGCTCCAAGCTCTGAGCTGTCAGCACAAAGCCAAATGGGGCCCATACTCAAGAGCCATGAGATCATGACCTGAGCCAAAGTCAGATGCTTAACTGACTAAGCCACCCAGGCGCCCCAACGGGAAGGGGTATTTTGATCAGCCTAATCCTCAAAAGAAAATCTGAAGCTGTCTTCATGGCCTTTCTTACCACAAGTAAAATCCATCCAGCAGTGCACATACCCTCTTAGCCCATTCACTAAATCACAGCAAAATGGCCCATATCTTATATAACTCTTCTTCCCATAATCCTCTAAAGTGGGAAAAGATGAGGGGTAGGGAAAATGCCAGGCTGTTGCAGGGGGTTTTGTGCATTCTGCTTTTTTATCACCACCACCCTCAGCACCATTTCACAGGCGAGGATGGGTAGGTGGATAAAACCTATCAACTGGAATGTATCTGTATCAGTTTGCAAAGCACCAAGAAAAGTATGTTTGATTATGAATTGCAATAATGAGCAGTGAGCAGTACAGTAGTCAATGTCAGTGCTGCTGCTATTCCAGGCAGAGGTCAACGTTGCCACACGAATGAGTGATTCAGCATTACAAAACTGTAAGGTATATCCTCTGCAATCAAATTTGGCTCTCTCGGAAGTAATCAAAACAAAGTGTTCAGCAGGAGCAAGGCTGAAGAGTAATTCGGCAGTGTATTATAGTGATTACTATTATTTTATCATATTTGTGGTAAAACTCTCCATTGCTGACCAAAATCTGTTCTCCTCTTCTTTTGGGCATATCCTCACCCAACCGCAAGATTGCATTTCCCAGTCTCTCTTGAGATCAGGTGTGCCCACAGGGCTAAATTCTCAAGAATGGAACATGAGTGGAAGTGATAAGTATGCCACCCGCATCATTTGCTTAAAATGAAATTGCCGCTATGGACCTGGTGTCTCAAACACTTCCAAATGTGCCCAAGACCCATCTTGGCCAATTCTGATGAGGACAGGGTTCTTTCCAGGGGATTGCCAGGGTAACAGAATGAGAGAAACATGAGCACCTGAATGCCTGTGTAGACCAAAGCCTCCCCGGACCTGCATTACTCACTTCAGGATGACTGTGTGTGCGGGACTGACTCCTGTATTCTCTAATCCTCTGTACTTTTGGGTTTCCTTGGAAAAGCCCTCTCAGACTTTGTCCTGATACAATATATTATGCAATACATCCTTCTACAAAGTATAATATAATAATATAGATTTATATTTATTTTCTACAGTTACATAGCAAATTGCCATAAACTTAGTGCCATAAAACAAGAGAAGTTTATGATGTCACAAGTCTTCAGGTCATGCTTAGGTAGTGTCTCTGCTCAGCGTCTCTTCAGGCTGAAATGAAGGTATTGGCCAGGGCTGCTGTCTCATCTAAGTGTTGGGGTCCTCCTCCAGTCTCCTGTGTGGTGGACAGAATGTATCTCCTTTCTGCTCTAGACTGAGGTCCCTAGCTCCTTGCGGGCTGTCGGCTGTCAGCCAGCACCCCTCTCATCTCCTGAAGGCTGTGTGGACTTTCTTGCCATGTGGCCCCCATTGGTAGTTTGCACCCTAACTGTTGCTGCTGCTCTCAGGCCATCAAGAGCACATCTCTCTGATTTGTCGCTCAGATGTTTGTGATCTGGAGAAAGCTCTGCTATAGAAGTGCTTGTCTGAATAAGTCAGGCCCACCCTGATCACCTTTAGTTATCAAGGCCATATTAGATAATATAATCACAGGAATGATATATCAAAGATTCACAAGTTCAGTCCAAACTTGGGAGGAGACTCCATGGGGCTTGTCTGTCAAGGAATGGGAATCTTGGGGGCATTTTAAAATTCGATTTTAATATACATTATATATTTTTCTATATTTAATATGCATATGTAATGTCAACATACATGTCATATAATAACATTATGCAATAATGATTACTTATAATAATCATTATGCTTACTATGTGCCAGAATCTTACAAACCAGCTTATGTGCATTTTATCATTTAGTCCTCACAACAAACCTCTGAGAGGGAACATTATATTCACAATTTGACAGATTACAGAAGTAACTGTGGTTTAGGAAGGTTAAGTAATGTGCCTAAAGGTATATAGGCAGTAGGTGGCAGACTCTGGAACGTTCCCAGGGAGCACAGACTCTGGAAATGGACAGATCTGTTTTATGTGCTCCTGGTGCCCTATAATTCTTCATAGTGCTTGTCACAATGCCAATTAAGTAATTATTGTGATGGAAATTTGTTATGTCTGTCTCCCCAAATAAAGCATAAACTTAATCAAGGAAGTTGTATCTGTTTTGGAGCACCTTCAGCAACAAGTAATAGAAAACCTGACAGTGGTTTAAACAAATAGGGATTGACCTTCTTTATGTAAAAAGAAGTACAGAGGTAGTGGCTGCTAGTAATGTTCTGAAGGCTTAACAATATCTGTGTGTCTATGTTTTAAATTTATATTTTAGTTTAACATATAGTGCAATATTGATTTCAGGAGTAGAATTCAGTGATTCGTTACTTACTCACTCACCACCCTCCATCACCCCTCAGTTTGTCCTCTATCATTAGCAATCTCTTGTGGTTTGTTTCTCTCCCTTCTCTTTACCCCCTCCTATATGTTCATCTGTTTTGTTTCTTAAATTCCACATGGGAATGAAATAATATGGCACTTTTCTTTTTCTGACTTATTTCACTTAGCATAATATATTCTAGCTCCATCCACATCATTATAAATGGCATGATTTCATTCTTTTTGATGGTTGAGTAATATTCCATTATATATATATATATATATATATATATATATATATGCCACATCTTCTTTATTCATCAGTTGATGGACATTTGGGCTCTTTCCATAGTTTGGCTTTTGTGGATAATGAAAGATAGCTCTTTACTTCCAACCATCACATTGAAATCAAGGCTGGAAGAAAGGAAAAATAATGAAGAAAATTACATCTGTCTCATTTTAGTGGGAAAGTAAACTTTCCATTCTTGAGCTTGGCCACAACTAGGTGCTTAGAACTCTAAGCTGCAAGGGAGACTAGGACAGTGAGATTTTGCAAAGTCTAAATTGGGGAGGAAAGGTGTAGTGTATATTTGGTAAGCAAAAAAAATAGTGTCTTCCATAGGTAGCAATTGTATTTATCTTAGTCATTTTATCTCCTGCACCCAGTTTAATGATTTGCACGTAGTAGTCTCTTACTCACTGTTGACTGAAGGTTTGCTAAATACTGAGTGCAAAATGCTTAGCACAGTCTTGGCATACAATACATAATTGATAAACAATGACTGCTAGTAACTACATTGTTTAGAGATCCCAAGAGTGTGTGTGTGTGTGTGTGTGTGTGTGTGTGTGTGTGTGTGTGTGCGCGTGTGTGTGCGTGCGCGCGCGCGCGCGCTCGCGCCAGATGGATGCTTTCCAACACTACTTTGGTTGATTAAGGGTAAGCACCAACAGCTGATGGTTCTGCTAGGCACATTAGCCACAGAAGGGCCCTGAATGGGGGTGGGGAAATGGGCAGGGTTGCATCTCTTTCCAGCCCTTCCGGGGCGCGTTGCCGGCTAAGACTGGCCAATAAGGGATAGATAGCCCTGTAGCAATCTCTCAGCTGCTGTTGGTGAAGCTCAGTTGACACGGCTTGTGGAGCTGGTGAATGCTTAAAACATTCTTTCTTTTGGTAAAGAAAAAAAAAAAAAAACCTCCCCAACCCTAAAGGTGGCCAGATTTCTCTGCCTGAGGCTGAGGCAATGCAAGACCTTCAAGAACTTTGTGTCACCACCCTCTTCTTGGCAACATTTCAACCAACTTGCTGGTCCTCCCCTTCACTTCTCTCCCTCTCCACCGCGGGGCCGGGCCGCAGGGTAAGTTTAGAGCGCCCCGTGAAATATACACCCCGTTCTCCCCTCACCCTCTCAACTAGAGGAGCACGCCCATGTAGCGACAATGCTGAGAACCGCAGGTATGCAGCTCTCCTCTTCCCTCAACAGCCACTGTGTAGTTTGGGGGCTATGTTAATTTGCTGCTGTTGCAAAGGACCACAAACCTGTGGCTTAAAAAACAGAAATGTAGTCTCTCAGGGCTCTGGAGGCTAGAAGTCTGAGAACAAGGTGTCAGCAGAGTTGTTACCTTCTGGGCTATGAGGGAGAAACGGTTCAGGCCTCTCCCCTGGCTTTGGGCATTTTGTTGGCAATATGCGGCATTCCTTGGCTTGTCTTCCTCGGCTGTAGAATCATCAGCCTGGTCTCTGCCTTCATCTTCACATGGCGTTCTCCCTGTGTCCTTCTGTCTCCAAATCCCCCCTTTTTCTAAGGACACAGTCATGTTGAATTAGGCCTATCCGAATGACCCCATTTTAACTTGATTGTCTGCAAAGGCTCTATCTCCAAATAAGGTCACATTCGCAGGTACTGGGGTTTAGAACTTAACACCTTTGGGGGGACACAATT
The DNA here is from genome assembly GCA_028646485.1 of Cryptoprocta ferox. NCBI lineage: Eukaryota > Metazoa > Chordata > Mammalia > Carnivora > Eupleridae > Cryptoprocta > Cryptoprocta ferox. Next base: position 47,232,229 of record CM053571.1, on the reverse strand, counting down.
CAGTACATTAACAGTGAGGAACTGATACATATATACATCCCTTCCCTTCGATGAAACAAAGACAGATAATGATCTCAGGGCCTCCTAAAATGTTGAAATAAGTTCCAGGATCTTGGGCAAGAATTGGGACCTATAAAGAAAGTGATTCTATGCTGGGTGATAATATGCTGGGAGATAATATGCTGGGTGCAGCATATTTAGGATAACACTGATTCCATGCAATGTGTTTTCAATGAAAACAACTGGTTAAATATACTTAAAAGAGATTTCCTTATGTTTTATGCTTTTATAAAATTTCTCAAATAGATGATCAAGTCAGTCACATTAATGATTATGATTGTAACTATAATTCATGGCATGTAGCCTCCATGTGCCAGGCATTACTAGAAGTTTAACTTTAGTGATACTGCAAAATGGATGTGAACAGCTTCATTTTATGGATGAAGAAACTGAGTCTGAGGATAGATAGAGAACATGCCTACTTATGGTCAGGCCCAGACTGGAAGCAGTATTTCCAGACTAATAATCAGTGTATGTTTGATTTCCCAAATTGCTACTGCATGTCTTTGTTTCAGAAAATATGATCTCTGTACATTCGTGGCTCAAATCATCTGTACAAATTATAATGGCTAGACATGAAAAAATGAGAGTCTAGACAAACTAGACTTTTAATAAAAAGAGAAAATTGTTTCCATCAGTGCTGAAATAGCACTTCATTGATTTACTAATTTAATTCCGTCAGATAGATCATGGTCATACCTAAAGTGAGCAAGCAGTGGTATGTTTCTAATGTTAAGAAAAATGTGGATCGGTGTTTAAGTAACTCTTCAAACCTTTAAAAATGGTTTTTCCCTTTGCAGGGCATAGGCAGTTGAACATTAAGGAGGTAAACATTCAAGTCTTGCCTATGTCACTACTAAAAAGACTTCAGTAAGAGACAGGCATTGTTGAGAATTCGATAATAGTGGAGTTTAAGAAAGTGCCATTTGTTTTAAAATACTCTTACAGTCTATAAAATGTAGATTCCTCATCAAAGTATTTAATTGAAGTCTTCTTAATACCCAGGTTAAGTTACATTAAAGAGAAGATGAAGAATCTCTTTAAATCACTTTGCTGTAATAGGATTTTGTGGATAAGAACCTAATTTAAAATAAATGGGCCACTGGCTAGATTTAGACATTTCTGTCATACAAATTTCTGCTCCAAATATATTTGCAGTAATGGATTTTGATATATTATAAAAATGGTCAATTGTTTTAGACAATGTACCTCTCTTCACACACATGTAGTAACCGATGAGCAACTTCTGGAAATTTTGCGAATTACCAATGGCTGTTTTTTATGGTGATAAAATTAAAGAATTTAGCAGAGCGCAGATGTAAGACCTGCTTGAGGCCAGTAACTAGCCCTCAAACTATTTCTGCCCAGGGAATTCAGATGTAGAGTCCTCACATATTCATTCAGCATATTCATTAAACACTGTGGGCCAGACAGTGTTCACTGTGATTGACATGGATTGGTGAACGGACTGATCCCTGCCTTGCAGAGTTTACTCCTAGTGGTAGGGGGAGCAGTAGACAGGCAACAAACGATAAGATATGAAGAGAGTCTGAAGCATCAGAATAAAAGTTAGGATAAAATTGCCAGAAAAAAAAGGGCGAAGGTAATAGTGCCATGAGAAAAAGGAAAAGGGACAGTAGGCAAGAAGTACTCAGAATGTTGACAAGTGACATCACTGTTTTAACCAATTGAGCCACCCAGGCGTCCCTAACATCACCGTTTTAAATAGCTTCCTCAGGGGCACCTGGGTGGCTCAGTCGGTTAAGCTCCGACTTGGGCTCAGGTCATGATCTCACGGTTTGTGAGTCTGAGCCCCATGTCCGACTCTGTGCTGACAGCTCAGAACCTGGAGCCCTGCTTCAGATTCTGTGGCGCTCTCTCTCTCTCTCTCTCTTTCTCTTTCTCTGCCCCCCCCCCCACTTGTGCGCATGCTCTCTCTCTCTCAAAAATAAACATTTATAAATAAACAAATAGCTTGCTCAGGGCAGGCCTCACAGCAAAAGTGGCATCAGAGTCTCAGGCTGGTGAAGTTGGATTCAGAGTTTCCATTAGATGAAATTGAGCAGGACCACGTAGAATATAGTGCATAGACATTTTAAACAATGACCCAGGTTTGAATGGTATTGACGAATCAAGACCTAGCTGAGGAGAGTTCTGGAGACAGATCACATTCCACTCCTTCTCCATCTCCCTCCAACTCAGTCTCATACAACAAGTGTATATGGAATAGAGAAGAGAAATCACAGGTTTTTCCAGAAGTCATGGGAGCAGGGATGGAGGTAAATGGTAATGAGATGATTATATGCTGGAATAGCAAATTACTTAAAGGGGGCTTTCTGAATTCAGCTCAAGACCTAACGGAAATGTTGAAAATCACCATTGAAAATTTCTCTGCAGGGCACTTGGGTGGCTCAGTCAGTTGGGTGTCCGACTGCAGCTCAGGTGGTGATCTCACGGTTCATGAGTTCAAGCCCCGTGTTGGGCTCTGTGCTGGCAGCTCAGAGCCTGGAGCCTGCTTCAGATTCTGTGTCTCCCTCTCTCTCTCTCTGCCCCTCCCCCACTCATGCTCTGTCTCTGTCTCTCTCCAAAATAAATAAACATTAAAAAATTTAAAAAAAAGAAAAAGAAAATTCCTCTGCAGAGTGCCCATCGGAGACCAGCAGACCATCTCTCATGAACTGGGCACTGCCAGGTTTTCTTTTGGCATCAAAGTAGATTTCTGTTTCTTTGGTTGAGCAGCAGATAAAATAATTGATTTGCATTGTAGGGCCATCACCTGAAATATTTAAACATGGTGAGAGGCTTACAAGGGAACTCAGGTAGACTAGGTCATGGCAGATTCATGTCTCTCATCTCACTCTGGAGAGGGTGATCACTTAAGGGAACAGCAGGCAAGTGCTATTTTAACATCTCTCTATTCCAACCAAGCACAGATAAATTTGTATAAATTATTTACAAATAAATATTTAATGTAACGTCAGTCTACCTATCAGCCTCAGGTCTTGTGTTTATCAGCTACTATCAGTGTGCCTCCCTCTCTCTCTCTCTCTGCCTCTCTGAGAGGATGACCTTCATTTGCCTGTTTTCTATGGTTTTACAAAGCCACTGAAGTTTACAACCACATAGCATTTGCCCTTTTTTTACTGTTCAACAGGATTATCTTTACTAAGCTATTGAAACAAATATATCACCTGTATATTTTTCTTTTTGCTTCATTCAGTTCAATAAAATGAGTCATGTGAATTAAAGAAGAAACTTATGCAAAATATCACAATTCACTTCTATATACTTACTTCATACAGACAAGATCCAAATTAAGAAAACTACCAGAGACAGTGAAATAATTTAGGACAAGTTCACAATATCATGAAGCTTGAAGACCTTTAGTTTAATTATTAGTCAGGATTATTCTGATTACATATGCATAAACTTCTCCCTGGGGATAAGAAATAAGAAGATTAAGTTGTCTTTTTCTAAGCAACACATTACAAGCTTAACCAAGATTAACCACATTATAACAACTAAGATTATACAATTCGAGATTCCAGTTACATAATTTAAATATTTCAAAAATTGAAGCTAACTCCTTAAAATTCCCAAATGAAAACAAAAAAGAAAAAGAAAAAAAGTTTTTCTGTGTGTTTGTGATTGTTTTGTGTATTGTGATACTGGTTTAATCGATTAAACACAGTTCTAAATAAGTTTTTTCTTTTGGGGGAGGGGAGGAGCGTGGGAAGGGATATTGTAGTTATAGGAGAAGCAGTTGAAATTTAGTTTTCCTTTTGGTAGTGTTTCTAAAATGGAGACTTTTTTAAAATTCTCAAAGATAATTATGCTTCTCCAATTTTCATCTTTGCCTCAATGGGAATACCATTAATCTGTTTTAGTAGACTTTTGAGAACTCTGCAGAGTTTAGACCCTATTGCAAAAGAAAAAATAAAGGCTTGAAATGTACTGTTCCCTCCTGGGTGACTGCCAAGTTTCCAGTTTTCAGCAACTCTTTTCATAGATCGCACAACCCTTACTAATATCTAATTTCACAGGTATTTAGGATAAAATAGTTAAGCAAGTCCAATGAATTTAATATCAAGAATTAGTTGCTTACATAATTCAAAGGGCTACTTTTTGAAATAAAATTTTAGGAATGAAATAGTTTTGTAAACAGGAATCCTAGGATATACACTGAAGAAATTCCAAACCCACTTATAAGTCTGATGTGTGCAAAGGGAGCAAGGAGTGACCTTCGAGAATGCCGCACCCTTGGGCACACAGACATCTTTATAATTCACTGTTGAAAATGGCCAAAGGAAGCCAATGTCTAAGGAGAATTCCAGAGTGAGACCTAAGGTCTGAGAAGCCACTGTAAATCCTGATACTCCACAAACATGTCCAGGAGGACTAGCAGGGCATTCCTGCCTGGTAGAGAGTTATTTATAAGAGGAACCACAGAGCCTTGTAGGAAGGAGTTCACCCAAAGGAGGGAGAGGTGTGCAAGCTCAGTCCAAGGACAATGGGTCCTTGTCAGAGGGGAGGAGCAGTCTGAGGTTACAAGGTTTATGTGGCTCATATTTCCTTCTGGCCTTCGTTGCATCCTGAGACCAGTGCCCAAGTCTCAGGAGGAAGAGTATTTGATAAGAAGCTGATCACCGGCATCATTGTAAAAGACAGGTCAGGCCAAGTGGCTCTGTGGCCTGTAACAGAATACAACCCAAGCGAAGGGTGGGGTAAATTCCTCAGTTTAGCCTCAAGGCAGTTGGCACTTGTTACAGCAGTTACACGCTGGGAAGGCCATTCACATCAGCCACCTGGAATCCCCTTGGCCATGTTGTATGAGTGAAAGAGCAAGAACCACAGCCACCTGGTTGCTGATTATAGGCTCAGCAACCTGACCCCTAAGTGAGAACTACTGGGAAAAAGGAGGGCAAAAGGCTCCAATGTCACAGCCAGGAGGATTAAATCTGGGAGTCCACTAAGTGACATAACTTCTAAGGATTTCCTTAGCCACTCCAGGAGGCCCGAGATGGGGCTGGAGCTTCCTGTGATTCATCCAGAAGGACCAGGCATGTACTCTTTGGTTAAAAATCTCTTGATCCTGGGGCTCCTGGGTGGTTCAGTCAGTTAAGCATCTGACGTCAGCTCAGGTCATGATCTCACAGTTCATGAGTTCGAGCCCCGCATTGGGCTCTGTGCTGATGGCTCAGAGCCTGGAGCCTGCTTCAGATTCTGTGTCTCCCTCTCTCTTTGCCACTCACGCTCTCTCTCTCTCTCTCTCTCTCTCAAAGGTAAATAAACATTAAAAAAATTTTTTTAAATCTCTTGATCCTGTTGCCTTGCTAGCATCCCCAAGGCTGGTGGGACCTAGGGAGATACAGGTTATATATGTAACCTGTGAGCTCTTCTCACTGCTTGTTCCTCTCCGTTCCCCACCGCCACCCTCAACCCATGCACAGTGCTTTAGAAGTGATGACATTGAATGAGCACCTGCGACATTCAGTGTGGATACCAGCAAACCTGAAAAACGATGTTTACTTTAATCTAGTTTGGGAGTCACCATATGTTTTTAAAAAATGAAGCAGAATGAAACAAGGAGAACAAATTAAGACAAAGCATTTCATACAGCCACAGGAATGAACAACCTGGTGGCTTTGCTCAGGAAAAGTTTCTTGGAAGAAGTGAGGTGATAAAGACATTGGCGAGGAATTCTGCTGTTTCTCCTTTCGATTGTGAAATCCCAGTCCCCTGTGTGCAATGTTAGTTCAGGCAATAGTACACACACACACACACACACACACACACACAGAAGGAGTTATCTGAAGTGGAACAAGGTCATGAGCAGTACTGTGAACAATTCTCCATAGTACAATCCACAGTTCCATTGTCCTCCTCAGGAGATGATGAAGTAAGTCATAGCCATGAAAACCTAAGTGCTTATATTTGAATCTCTTGAGCCCTGTGAAGAGAGAGGCAGGCCCTAGATTCATCCAAAATTCATGCCATAAAGCCGGGCACCTACAAAGTAGGAGCTAGAAGCAGGCTGGCTATGTGCATCTGACTCCCAGGTAGAAACCCGATGTCTCCCATGTGTGATCAGGAAAAGGTACTTACCTTCTCTCTGAACTTGAGTGTCTCATCTGTAAAATGGGAATAACACTCACCTGGAAGAGTTGTGAAGATGGAATATATACATAAAATCTGAAAAGGTGTCTCCATATAGGAAGCACTCGATACATCAGGAAAGGGTTCTGAACAAGGGAGCAGGCATCTCCTCCACCACAAAATTGGGGAAAGACAGTGGTGTGTGGTTATCGGGAATGTAAGAATGCAGTGAAACTAATAATTCCTGACAATGCCCGGAATTATCCTTCTGGCCTCTAGCTATCCTCCTGTACCTGTAATCCAAGACCCCTGTCTTCTGAATCAAGAGGTGGGTCATCAGCTCCACCTGCAGCAGCCAAGAGCTGATGTCAAGGGCATGCTCGAGGCACTAAGTTCTGGAAGTTGGGATCTAAGGAATACTGTTCTGTCTTCAGAATCTTCACTTCTTGGGTGTTGTCAGCAGTGCTGGTGCTGGGGAGAGTTCTCACTGCTTCTTTGTCTTTGATACTCCTCCCAATCAGGGTCAATGTTAAGTGCAGGCCACTACCACTAGCTCTGGGCCTGGATGGAGCCTGATGTTGTGAAGGATTTGGAAAGAACAGAAATGTGTTTCCTCCCAGTGCTGGGCTGGGGTCTGGCATTGGGACCACTTCTCTTGCCTCTGCTTCTGCCCAGTAGCCCCAGCCCTTTCATTTCCTTTGAAGAGGAAAAGGTGTGTTTCTAGCTGAAGTAGAAAAAACCCTGGGATGTTAGCATGCCCTCCTCCACCCTTCCCTAATGGACCATTCAATGACGCTTTGAAAATTATATCATTTAATCCAAACAACACCATTAGAGCAAAGATATTGTTTCTCCTGTTTTACATATGAAAAACTAAAGACCATCAGGTAAACCCCTTCACAGCTAGTTGGAGGCAGAGCCAGGATACAAACCTAACTTTTCTGACTCAAAGCCCTTCTGCTTTCTGTAACTCTGTAATTCACACAGAAGTGTTGGTGGGGAAAGACCCAATTCTAGGACTTGTACCTCCAATATCTTAATAGTCCCTAATACCTATGAAGTGCTCAAGTATCGTTTGTTGAATAAATGAATGCATCAATGAATACTGAGTACAAACACAGGGCAATAATCAACTCACTCCATGATAATAGGCTGCCCTCATTTCAATAAACAATGTTCAGAGACACGTAACATGGGGAGCATGTTGTTTATGAATGATGGAGGCTCCAGCTAATTTTACAATGCACAGCACAAGGTGATAGGCAATTTCTGGGCCTCGTGGTGGATTCATTCTAGGACACAATATACATCAGAGGCCTGAGCAAAGACAGGTATGGCTTTGTGCAGGTCTGCTTGGCTATGAGGACAAATAGGAATAACAGCAGCAGGCAGGCCTGAGAAGTGAGTTCTGCATTTAAGCACATTGATGTAAGCCGTGCAAGAGAACTGAAACCTAGAGAAGCACTAATGTGCTAAATATTAGTGAGGAAATGAAATAGCCCCATGGAGGGAGTGGAAAAAAGCCGAAAACATGCGTACTGCATATGAGGGAAAGGAAGTTAATAGATTGCTGAATAGATCAGGAAATGAAATTTTTTTTCCAGAGGCTTCTGTTCCTTTGTCCATAATATGAGGAAATGATAAGTTCCCCCTGGGCATTATGGACCCAATATTCTTATCTTCTTTTTCCCCTCCAACAAGTTACTTGTTTGTAAAAGACACCTGAGCAACAGCTTAAGAAAATAAAAGTGCTTCTCCACCACCAGAAGACCTGCTGTAAGAGTTGGATTACAGGCACAGAAGAGCTCAGGAAAAGGCCCAGAAATCTAAATAACAAGATAAAAAAAGGAAGCACCATATTACCTCTGGTTATTGGCAACTGTACATCTTAAAATTTTACTGTATTGTGTGACATTGCAACTCATTCATAAAGTCATTGGTCACCCAGTATTTACTAAATCTTCCTGAGTAACAGGTGTAAAGCTGAGAGCTGGGGATAATCTGGCCCTGTCTTGCCTTTAAAGAGCTTATTTCTATCAGGGGATATAATTATCTATCTTATTACAAATAAGATATGTAAATGTTCTCTGAAAGCACTCTGCTTGAGAGATAGATAGGAATGGAGGCTGAAAGGTTTCCCAGAGAGGGCTATGTGCGAGTTAAATCTGGAATAATAAGTAACTAAAGTGGATGGAGGTAGGTCCAGGCACTGGGAACAGAGTGAGTGAAGGCTTAACCAGCCTGCTTTAATACTATAAAAAAATTTTTAACGTTTATTTATTTTTGAGAGACAGAGAGACAGAGCATGAGCAGGGGAAGGGCAGAGAGAGAAGGAGACACAGAATCCGAAGCAGGTACCAGGCTCTGAGCTGTCAGCACAGAGCACGACGAAGGGCTTGAACTCACGAACCGTGAGATTATGACCTGAGCCAAAGTCGGCCACCCAACCAACTGAGTCACCCAGGCACCCCTGAATACTATAATTCTATAAGGGGCAGATCCAGACTATGTGGGGCCTGGAGATTATATATTTGGGAAATCCTCTTTAATAAAGATAATAAAAATTATGAATATGAAATAAAATATTAAAACGAAGATTTATTTGGAATGAGAAAGTAGGTGTCAACAAATTATAAGTGTCAGAGCTGGTAAATATCACTAACCTCACAAAATCTGGAAAAATAACATAACACTGAGTTACTTCACTGCTTACCACCATAACTGTAATACTTTCCACCATCATTTGGTGGAAATGGGGATGGGGCGCTTCTGGTCTTTGATAGCCTTTTCTTATAGCAGCAATCTTACAATATTGTATGTATGGAAAAAAGAAAGCTAATTTATTAATTTTTCTATGATGGTAGATAACATTGAATTTTATTATTACCAGTTGAGGTAAAACTATGTTACAAGCTCACAAGTCTTTGTTGTTAACACCACGTTAATTTTTTAGGACTGTTATCAAATTTGGGGAAACACTATCGAGTTTCTTTTATATATGCTGTAAGATTTTATGGTGTTTCAATTTCTTTTTGGCAGTGACTTGCCTTTAATTCTCTTTGATTTAATGACATTATTATCCTGTTATTAATGTTTTCATTATGGTGGTATATCATGGGTTTTATTTTATCTTCCTTGATGTCCATTATTTTATGTCAAATCAGCAAAAAATTTAACATTTTTTTCACTGTATTTACATGCTTCACTCTTCTTTGATTGGATTATCAAACAATATCAATGACTTTTTTTATTACTTTTATTCAAAATTTATCTCTACCTTTGAGTGACTTTTCGGTGTCAGAACAATCTCTATAGATTTTATCACTCATCTTTATCACATTTCACATTTTATTAATTTCATATAAATCTTTTCTTTCATAAATAAACTTTAAGATAAAAGGAGGTACCCTTCACATGCATTTAAATCAGGAATCTATAATTTCTTACTTGTTCTATTGAAATGTTCATAAAATGACTACCACATTATAGAGTATTTTTGAGTTTTACTAACTTAAAATTTTTTTTAATGTTTATTTATTTTTGAGAGCGAGAAGGAAAAAGAGTGTGAGTGGTGGGGGGGGGGGGCAGAGAGAGAGAGGGAGACAGAATCTGAAGCAGGCTCCAGGCTCTAAGCTGTTGGCACAGAGCTGATGCAGGGCTCAAATCAGCTGTGAGATCATGATTGAGCTGAAGTCGGATGCTTAACCGACTGAGCCACCCTGAGTGCCACAAGCTTTACTGACTTAAATAAACTTTTTGCATCTTATTTGTGTCCATGTTGCAAGTCTTGAACACCTTTATAAGGGGCAGATCACATTGTTATATCTACAGTAAAAATTAAAAAAAGAAAAAGCCACATTGGTATGTGGGTTTATTAATTTTTTAGTTTATTCATTTATTTTGAGAGCAAGAGAGAGAATGTGTGAGTGAGCATGTGCGGGGCATAGGCAGAGAGAAAGGGAGAAAGAATCCCAGTGCAGAGTCCAACTGGGGGCTCCATCTCACAAACTGGGAGATCATGACCTGAACGTAAATCAAGAGTCTGTTGCTTAACTGACCGAGCCACCCAGGTGCCCCTGGTATGTGGGTTTATATACTATATCCAGGAGATGAACCAGAAAACACAGAGCTTTTGCCACATATCAAAGCAATCAACAACCTCGGGAACTGTGGGGCCACTTTGTAAATTATTATTACAGCAAGATTAAGGAGTAAGCTGCATAGGGCACCTATTCTGCAAACTTATTAATGATCAATAATGAGATCTTTTCACTCATCTTTTATAGCAGCTGTGTTGTCACAATGTTTGGTTGTAAATGTTGCCTAGTGGCAGGTTATAATCAAATGGATTTGTTTCACTTTTTTAAATAAAGTCATGCACAAATTCTTTTCAGGTGGCAAAATAAAGCAAAATATAAATCTATAATAATTGTTCCACATAAATATATTCAACTATATCCAAACAAAACATAACTCCAGGCCAAATTCTCCTTAGCTAGATCCCAGAAATGCTTATGCCTGCTCCAGTGTCACTCAATGCTGGGGGTCATGTGACAGGAGAAAAGCTACAATGGGAAGAGACAGTGTCCTTAACTGATTGTGGTTAAAAATATCTTTCTTTTCAAAATTTATGAAAGTATAAATATCCTTATTTTATAAAAACATTAAAATCCTTCCTCCCTCCCACCCTTAATTTTCTAAACAATTTAGTCCAAAAAACATTAATTGGGACCAAGCGAAGTAGGTGGCTATCAGAAATGGTCATGGTTAGGGCAGCAGTGTGAGGTATCAAAGACCAAATGAGACGAAGGAAGAGGGCATCTTCTGTGGGGGTGGAAATGGGTAGATGTGGGCTGGTAGAGCTCCAGAAGAATGAGGAGGTTGTCCAGGAGGCCAGTGGAGGACTTTGGAGTTCAATTGTGGTAAAGAGGGAAACTGGATTCGTGAGGCAGGATTGGGTGGTAGAGGCAGCCTAGAGAAGGGCTTATTTGGGTGAGGAGAAAGCCAGTGTATGGTCAGGAATGGTGTGGCATGGGGTGGTATGGGGGGCATCCATGTGGCAGGGATTGGGAAGAAGATTGGTTATAGAAAGAGAAAGGGGTAATTGATCCAATAGGTAAATAAATCGAGGTTTTGGTAGCCAGGTTTCTCATTGTCAGAGAATGGAGTTATAAATATGCTAACGAGACAGTTAAGATGAACCTTGTGTTAGATTGCAATAGGAGGTATTGGTGTGAACTCATATATAGGAAGATATAAAAATAAATATAGATGTAAGCATATGCATATGTCTATGTTCCTTAGCCTCTCCACTGAGAAGGCATGGGAATGGCAACATCCCAAAGTAGGGAGCACCCCTAGTGCTCAGCTCTTAGTTTATCAATACTATTGCAGGTTTGGAGCAGGGAAATTGTAAGATAAGCTTGGAAATACTGCTCTTTTAGAAAGCAAGAGATACTCAAAGAATGATGATGATGTGTCAAAATTCACAGAATCCAGCTTGAAAGGGTTCCCATTGGCCAAATCAGGGATGATTTGAGGTCAAAATAAAATATGATAATGACAGATTGTTGCTCATTGAATAAAATAACAATCATGAATTCACACCAATACAAATTAGTTAGTGAATAATAAATGGGAAGAAGAAAGACTAGAATACCAACTAATAAATGCAGAAGGAATAAGGGAATTAGAAAATCGTCTTTTGGCAAACATTATAGTAATAATTCAAGTCATTAATGAATGCTAAAACTAGTGGGTGAAATTCACAAAGTCTCAAAAACCTCCCCCAAATAAATTAATTACAAAGGGAAAAAGTAACCTTAAAGACACCCAGCAAATACCACCTGAGTCATGCTCTAAATTAACACCACCACTAACTGGACAAATGGAAATCATGTACTACCTGAAGAGATGCAATGAGAAGCACAGAGTTTTCTGTAATGTTCCTGCTAAAGATGTATAAGCTGAATCTACTTATGAGGAAACATCAGATGAACCTGAACTCAGGGACATTTTACCAAATAGCTGTTCTGTGATTTTCAAAAGTATCAAGATCATGAATGTCAAGAAAAGACTAAGAAACAGTTCCAGACTGAAGGAGTTTAATGCAATACGTAATCATAAATTGAATCATTTTATTGGGACAACTGGAAAATTTTAAATTGGGTCTCTGGAGAAGACTGATGTATCTATGTTTGCAATTTTCCTGTCATTTTTAAATTATTAAAAAATACCCATACAGCCGCATGAACATATAGCTATGCCCCTGTCATGGAACCTCAGAAAGGACCTGTACTGGTGGAGGTCCTTATATTTAAGCTTTATGAGCTTCATAATACATCTGTCTCACTTATAAGTACCTGAAGATGAGATGCATTCCTAGAAATAAAATCGTGTTGGGGCCCCTGGGTGGCTCAGTTTGTTAAGTGCCCGTCTCTTGATTTTGGCTCAGTTCATGATCTCACAGTTGTGAGATGGAGCCCCAAGTTGGGCTCCATGCTGGGTGTGAAGCCTGCTTAAGATTCTCTCTCTCTCTCTCTCTCTCTCTCTCTCTCTCCCCCCTCCCCCTCCCTCCCTCCCTCCCTCTCCCTCTGTCTCTGCCTTGCTCTCTCTCTCTGTCTCAAAAAATAAAATAAAATAAATAAAATAAAATAATGTCATCACATACATTTGGGAAAATGTTTTTCCAGTATCATCTGTCAGCTATTTCTTTTTATTTGTCTTCAAATCTCTGGAGTCATGGTGTGTCTCCAACCTAAGCATCTTCCCACTTAAATAATAGATGGTTATGGTTAATCTCTCTGGTTTGCAGTAGTATTATAATGCTTCTGAGATGTCAAAGAACTTTCATCAATTCCTAATTATCTGAGGATTTCTACTTTTTTTCCCCCATTATCTCTTTGAAGGTGTCTTGACTCTCCTTGGAATCTGCATGTATACTATATGATGTGACTTACATATTAAATCTTAAAGAACTGAACTCATAGGAAGGTGGTGGACTGGTGGTTACCAGAGGCTGAAGGATAAGGGAACTGAGGAGAGTTTTGTCGAAGGGTATAAGTTTCCTATTATAAAAGGCGTAAGTTCTGGGAATTTAACGTAAATCAAAGTGATTGTAGTTAACAATATTGCTTTGTATACTTGAATGTTGCTGAGAGATCTTAAATATTCTCAGCATAACAACAAAAATTAGTAATTATGTGAGGTGAAGGATGTGTTACTATCCTTATTGTGATAATCATTTTGTAATATATACTTGTATGAAATTATTACATTGTACACCTTAAATACTGCATTGTATACTTGAAATTTGCTAAGAGAGTAGATCTCACCACAAAAATTATAACTATGTGAGGTGATGGATATGCTCATTATCTTGAGTATGGTGATCATTTTACAATGTATGCGTATATCAAAACATCTTATTGTATACCTTAAATGTATATAATTATTGTTTGTCAAGCATACCTCAATTAAGCTGGAAAAAAAAAAACCTAGAAAAAAAAGGAACCTGCATTTTAACTTCAGGTGGTTATTTTTCCCTTTGCTCCATCATGATCTGTTCAAGAATATAACTTGCATACCTTTTAGTTAGCCATCATGGATCCCAACTTGTTGCTAGATTATGAAAATAGATGACAGAGAGCCCAGAGTGAAACAAACCATACACATTACAGAATAGATATAACTTAGGAAAGCACACTGAGATCTCATCTGCTGAAAGAATTTGGCAGCCTAGGGAGCAAGAGGGAAAATGAAAAATATATATTAACCACATATTGTAATCTGTTAGCAAAACAAATACCACTAAACGAATCAGTGTTACCTGAATGGCTGTGAAAGATTTGGTCTTGACTAATGAAAGTGCAGGGAGTAGTGGGAGATTGGCTGGGGTCAGTGTGTTGAGTTTTGATTGACATACTAAGCAATTTAACTTTATTCAGTAAGCAATACAGTGCTATTGGAGTTATTTTAGTAAATTAGAGTTGTGTTTAAGAAAGATTTTGGGGGCATCTCCGTGGCTCAGTTGGTTGAGCATCCGGCTTCAGCTCAGGTCATGATCTCGCGGTTCGTGAGTTCCAGCCCCGCGTCAGGCTCTGTGCTGACAGCTAGCTCAGAGCCTGGAGGCTGTCTTCAGATTCTGTGTCTCCCTCTCTCTCTGACTCTCCCCTGCTCACGCTGTCTCTCTCTCTCTCTCTCTCAAAAATAAATAAAACATTAAAAAAAAACTTTTAAAAAAAAGAAAGAATTTGAAGGTAGCATTGGGAATAGACTGGAATAAGAAGTCTGGATACAGACAGGAGTGGAGGAAAGCTATTACAAGAGTCCAGATATTATGAAGTTCCTATCGAAGGCAGAGGCAGTGGGAATTGAGATAAAAGAAAAGGTTTGTTAAGTCTGTTGCGGACAAAATCATCAGGGCTCATATTCTATGTCAAATGATAGGAAACAATTAAAGAAGATGCTTGGTTTCCAGCTTGGATGGCTTGAGGGAACAAATGGTGACAGTAGCAGACACAATCGGCTACCTGTACAAATACTCACCCCACAGCAGATTTGCTCATTGCCTCCCAATAGACCTTCCTCCTTCCTTAGTAACAAAGCCCTGGACAGTATCAAGCTAAAAATGACATTTACCATCTTATTTTGCAATTTAAGAATAAATATTATCTGGGAAGTTTCCTTAAAAAAGAGATTGGGAACTTCTCTTTTGTTTCTGGAATACAACTCCATAGACTGAAGATCTACTGGCTCGATTGTGGCATTACAACATCATACCAAAGAGCAGAAAGCTTGGCAGGGGCATGGATCCCTCATCACCTCATGGAGCTAAGACAACTGTCCTGGAGTTTCTGCCTCTGCATTTCTTTATACATTTAAACCACTGTTGAATTTGGGTGTTTGTTAACAGCAACCAAAAACGTAATTATAATTGATTCAACTATCTTCTCTCTCTTCTAACAGAACCCTGACTCTATTCACATGCTGACCATCCTTCAGGTAACATTATGGTGCAAAAGAGATGGGCCTACCACAGTGGCCCCTCTCTGTCCATTTTACAGTAGATGATTTTGGAAAGTCCATATGGCACAATTTTGGCTAATGAAGAGAAATTTTTTTTTTAATTTAAATTCAAGTTAGTGAACATGTAGTGTAGTATTGGTTTCAGGAGTAGAACCCAGTGATTCATCACTTACATAATACATCCAGTGCTCATCCCAACAAGTGTCCTCCTTTTTAAAAAAAATGTTAAGTTTATTTATTTATTTTGAGAGAGAGAGAGAGAGAGAGAACACACCTGAGAAGGGCAGAGAGAGAGAGAGAGAGAGAGAGAATCCAAAGTAGGCTCTGCACTGTCAGTGTGGAGCCTGATATGGGGCTCAGACTCATAAACTGTGAGATGATGACCTGAGCTGAACTCAAGAGTTGGACACTTAATAGACTGAGGCACCCAGGCACCCCCTAACAAATGCCCTCCTTAATGTTTATCACCCATTTAGTCCATTCCTCATTCACTTCCCCTCCAGCAACCCTCAGTTTGTTCTCTGTATTTAAGAGTCTCTTATGGTCTGCCTCCGTCTCTTATTTTATCTTATTTTTCCTTCCCTTCCCCTATGTTCACCTGTTTTGTTCTTTAAATTTCACATATGAGTGAAATCACATGATGTTTGTCTTTCTCTGACTGACTTATTTAGCTTAGCATAATAAACTCTAGTTTCATCTACGTTGTTGCACATGTCAAGATTTCATTCTTTTTGATTGCTGAGAAATTCCATTGTATATATACCACATCTTCATACATTCATCAGTCAATGGACATTTGGGCCATAACTTGGCTATTGTTCATAGCGCTGCTAAAAACTTTTGGGTGTATGTGCCCTATTGAATCAGCATTTTTGTATTCTTTGGATAAATACCTAGTAGTGCAATTTCTGGGTTATATGGTAGTTCTATTTTTAATTTTTTGTGGAACCTCCATACTGTTCTCTAGAGTGGCTGCACCAGTTTGCATTCTGACCTGCAGTGCACAAGTCCTCTTTCTCTGCATCCTTGCCAACATCTTTTGTTTTCTCAGTTGTTAATTTAAGCCACTCTGACAGGTGTGAAGTAGTATCTCATTGTGGTTTTGGTTGTATTTCCCTGATGATGAGTGATGTTGAGCATCTTTTCATGGTCTGTTAGCCATCTGGATGTCTTCTTTGGAAAAGTGTCTATTCATGTCTTCTGCCCATTTCTTCACTAGATTATTTGTTTTTTGGGTGTTGAGTTTGATAAGTTCATTAGAGATTTTGGATACTAACCCTTTATCTGATATGTCATTTGCAAATATCTTCTCCCATTCTATCAGTTGTCTTTCAGTTTTGTTGACTGTTTCCTTTGCGTGCAGAAGTTTTTATTTTGATGAAGTCCCACTAGTCCATTTTGCTTTTGTTTCCATTGCTTCTGTACATTTCTAGTAAGAAGTTGCTGCATTCAAGGTCAATGAGGTTGTTGCCTATTTTCTCCTCTAGGATTTTGATGGTTTCCTGTCTTACATTAAGGCTTTTCTTGCGTTTTGAGTTTATTTTTGTGTATGGTATAAGTTAATGCTCCAGTTTCATTCTTCTGCATGCCACAGTCCAGTTTTCCCAGCACCATTTGGTAAAGAGACTTTTTTTCCATTGGATATTCTTTCCTGCTTTGTTGAATATTAATTGGACATATATTTGTGGGTCAATTTCTAGGTTCTCTATTCTGTTCCATTGACCTAGGTGTCTGTTTTTGTGCCAATACCATACTGTCTTGATGATTACAGCTTTGTAATAAAGCTTGAAGTCTGGGATTGTAATGCCTCCAGCTTTGGTTTTCTTTTTCAACATTACTTTGGCTATATGGGGTCTTTTCTGGTTTCATATAAATTTTAGAATTGTTTGTTCTAGCTCTGTGAAGAATGCTGGTGTTTTTCTGATAGAGATTGCATTGAATTTGTAGATTGCTTTGGGTAGTATGGCCATTTTAACAAAATTTGATCTTCTAATTCATGAGCATAGAATGTTTTTCCTTTTCTTTGTGTCTTCTTCAATTGCTTTCATAAGCTTTCTATAGTTGTCAGCAATTTCAGAGATCTTTTACCTCTTTAGTTAGTTCTCTTCCTAGGTATTTTATAGCTTTTGGTTTAGTTGTGAATGGGATTAATTCCTTGATTTCTCCTTCTGCTGCTTCATTTCTGTACATTGATTTATATCCTGCGACTGTTAAATTTATGTATCAGTCCTAGCAGTGTTTTGGTGGAGTCTTTCAGGTTTTCTACGTAGAGTATCATGTCATTGGTGAAGAGTGGAAGTTTGATTTCTTTCTTGCCAATTTTCATGCCTTTTATTTCTTTTTGTTGTCTAACTGCTAAGGCTAGGACTTCCAGTACTATGTTGAATAACAGTGGTAAGTGTCATGTTCCTGACCTTAGGGGGAAAGCTCTCAGTTTTTCCCCATTGAGGATAATGTTAGATGGGGGTCTTTCATTTATGGCTCTTGTGATGTTTAGATATGATCCTTCTATCCCTACTTTCTCGAGGGTTTTTATTGAAAAGAAGAGGCAGTATTTTGTCAAATGCTCTTTCTGCATCTATTGAGAGAATCTTGTGGTTCTTATCCTTTTTTTATTAATATAGTGTATCATGTTGATTGATTTACAGATATTGAACCACCCCTGCAGCCCAGGAATAAATCCCACTTGATTATGGTGAATAAGTCTTCTAATGTATTGCTGGATTCAATTTGCTAGTATATTTTTGAGAACTTTTGAATCCAGTTTCATCAGGGATATTAGTCTGTAAGTTTTGAAATAAAGGTAATACTGGTCTCATAGGATGAGTTTGGAAGTTTTCCTTTCATTTCTATTTTTTTGGAACAGCTTCAAAAGAATAGGTGTTAACTCTTCTCTAAATGTTTGGTAGAATTCCCCTGGGAAGCCATCCAGACTTGGACTCTTGTTTGTTGGAATATTTTTGATTACTGATTCAATTTATTTGCTGGTTATGAGTCTGTTCAAATTTTCTGTTTCTTCTTGTTTCAGTTGTGGTAGTTTATATGTTTCTAGGATTTATCCATTTCTTGCAGATTGTCCAACTTGATGCCATATAATTACTTGTAATATTCTCTTATTACTGTTTGTATTTCTGTGGTATTAGTTGGGGTCTCTCCTCTGTTTTCTGATTTTATTTATTTGGGTCTTTTCCTTTTTCTTTGTGATAAATCTGGCTAGGGATTTATCAATTTTGTTAATTCTTCCAAAGAACCAGCTCCTACTTTTGTTGATCTGCTCTACTATTTTTTTATGTCAATATCATTGATTTTTGCTCTAATCTTTATTATTTCCTTTCTTCTGCTTGTTTTGGGCTTAAATTGCTGTTCTTTTCCCAGCTCTTTTAGGTGTAAGATTAGGTTGTGTATTTGAGACCTTTCTTCCTTCCTTACGAAGGCCTGGATTGCTATGTACATCCTTCTTCTGACCGCCTTTGCTGTGCACCAAAGGTTTTGGACTGTCATGTTTTCAATTTCATTGGCTTCTTCTTTAATTTCTTGGTTAACCCATCCATTCTTTAGTAGGGTGTTCTCCAGGTATTTGTGGTCTTTCCAGATTTTTTCTTGTGGTTGATTTGAGTTTCATAGTGTTGTGGTCTGAAAGTACACATGGTATGATCTCAGTTTTTTTGCTTGTTGAGGGCTGATTTGTGACACAGTATGTGTTCTGTTCCAGAGAATGTTCCATGTGCACTCAAGAAGAATGCCTATTCTCCTGCTTTAGAATGAAATGTTCTGAATATATCTGTTAAGTCCATCCGGTCCATTTTGTCATTCAAAGCCATTGTTTCCTTGTTGATTATCTGCTTAAATGATGTGTCCATTGCTGTAAGTGAGGTATTAAAGTCCCCTACTATTATTGTATTATTATCAATGGGTTTCTTTATGTTTGTGATTAATTGATTTATATTTTTGGGTGTTTTCACATTGGGGGCATATTTATAATTGTTAGATCTTCGTGGTGGATAGACCCCTTAATTATGGTATAATGCACTTCTTTGTCTCTTGTAACAGTCTTGTTTTAAAATCTAGTTTGTCTGATATAAGTATGGCTACTCCAGCTTTCTTTTGATGTCCGTGAGCATGATAGATGGTTCTCCATCCCCTCACTTTCAATCTGCAGGTGTCTTTAGGTCTAAAATGAGTTTCTTGTAGGCAGCATATAGACGGATCTTGTTTTTTTTCATGTTTATTTTATTTTAAGAGAGAGAGAGTATAAGTGGGTAAGGGGGTGAGAGAGAGAGAATGAGAGTGAGAGTGAGAGAGAGAGAGAGAGAGAGAGAGAGAGAATCCCAAGCAGGCTCTGTGCTGTCAGAGCAGAGTTCATTGCAGGGCTTGATCCCATGAACTGTGAGATCATGACCTGAGCCAAAATCAAAAGCGGAACGCTTATCTGACTGAGCCACCCAGGTGCCCCATGGGATTTGTTTTTGTTTTTGTTTCTTATCTATTCTGATATCCTATATCTTGATTGGATCACTGAGAGATATTAACTTGGTGACTTTGTGTTACCTGTAGAGTTAGTGTTTCTGGTGATTTTCTTTAGTCCTTTCTAGTCTTTGTTGTTTTTAGTTGTTTGTTTTTTTTTTTTTCTTTACTCCCCCTTAAATTTTTGTTGCAAGGCTTATTTGTTGTAAGTTATTTAGTTCTCTAAGTCTTGTATCATGATCTTTTCCATTGTTTCCCTCTTTTTTTCTGCTTCATCATTTTCCATAATTTTATCTTATATATCACTGATTTGGTCCTCTGCTTCATCCACCCTCGTCATCATGGTATCCATCTGAGATTGCATCTCATTTATAGAATTTAAAATTTTTGCTTGACTATATTTTTGTTCTTTTTTTCTGCAGAAAGGGATTCTCTGGTGTCTTCTATGCCATTTTCAACCCCAGCTAGTAATCTTTTTTTTTTTTTTATGTTTTATTTATTTTGGGCACAGAGACAGTACATGAGTGGGGGAGGGGCAGAGAAAGAGAAAGACACAGAATCCAAAGCAGGCTCGGCTCTGAGCTGTCAGCACAGAACCCGACACGGGGCTCAAACTCACAGACCATGAAATCATGACCTGAGCCAAAGTCAAACACTTTATGACTGAGCCATCCAGGTGCCCTGTACCCCAGCTAGTATTCTTATAACCCTGGTTTTATATTCTAGTTCAAACATCTTAGTTATATCTGTGTTGATTAAATCCCTGGATGTCATTTCTTCCTGTTCTTTCTTTTGTGCTGAATTTCTCCGTCTTTTCATTTTGGAGAAAGAAAAAAATTAGTGAGATAAAAAAATTAAAATTAAAAAGTTAAAAACAAAACAACACAAAAATCAAATAAGGGAAACTAGATTCTAGGTCCGTTTTGGTCTGCCTGTTGAGAGAAGCTTGATAGAAAAGAGAAAAAAGAAAAGAAAAAAAATTTAAGTTAAAAATTTTAATGATACAATAAAGTAAAATAAAAAAATAAAATAAAAATGTGCTCTTTCTGTATTTAGTAAAGCAAAGAAAAGGAAGAAATTAAAAAGAATACAACACAAACAAAAACAGAAGCAAAGAAACTGAACAAACCATCAAGCAAACAAAATGAAACCCAAATGAAGCTAGATCCAGTTCCCCTGGAACTGAAACTTTGCAGCACACTATGGTCTATAGAGCAAGCAGGTGGAAGGGATTTGTGCTGGTCCTCTGTAGGATGTGCCTGAAGGGGGCAGGTGGAAGGGGATTGGTGTAACAGCTTTGTTCTCCACTTGGTGGTGCCGCTCAGCTCTTTGGGGTCAATCAGTGTGGTTGTGCTAGAGATGAAAATGGCTTCACCCCACTCTCTAGTCTGTGGCACACGAATTTTAGGCCCTCAAAGACAAATGATCAATCACCCTCCTTTGTCTCAGGCTTCCTCCAGTCCCCTCCTTTACCCTGTCTGTGTCCAAGCTGTCTTCCTACCAGGCAGCACCTTCTTCCAAAGCTTTATCTCAGATTGGGAAGTGTTTCAAATCCTCACATTTCAGAGACCCCTGCAGTTTGGACCCATGCTGATCCTGTTGCGGAGGGTCTAGTTGCACGGTGGTTGGGTGCTGGCTTGTCCCAGAAAACATTTTTGTGACCAGGTTGCAGCAGAGACTCAGAGTTTATGGTAAATCACAACACAGAGCTGGTGCCAGGTTTTGCTGAATTCTGTTATCTTTCTTCTAATATCAATAAACGTGGCAGCTCTCCAGGGTTTGCCAGGACTTTTGCCCATGGGGAGGCCATATTGCCTCTACCAAATGCACTTGAAGCAAGGGAACTGCTTCTCCCTGTAGGGCACCCAGGCCCCTCAGACCACACTGCCTGCACCCTGGGATTCACCCTTTTTCCTTGCTGGAGCACTACCAGGTGCTGAGCATCGAAACTTCAGACTCTGCACTCCACTGTTTATAGAATTCTGGTGGTATTGAAACTGTCTACTTTGCCCCCATCAATGGTTTTGGGAAACAGACTTTTTGTCCCTTCTCCTGTTAATGTTTTCACTCTTTCTCTCTCTCTTTCTCTTTAACTACTTTCAGGGGGAGTGCTTTTCTTGCATGATCCCGATGTGCTGCATTCTCCCCCTTTCTCTTTCTCTCTCAGTCCTCTTTTAGCACAAATGGCTCCCTAACCTCTGATGCACTGCAGCTTTTCTCTCCCCCAATTCACCTCTCTGTATGGTGTACCTACCAAGATCTCTCACTCAGATTAATCAGATTGCTGTGTTAATCCTCAAATTAATTTCCTAGGTGTTCAAAAATGGTTTGATGCTTATTTAGCTGTGTTTCAGGGAAAAGAAAAGCTCAGGGTCCCCTTACTGCTCTGCCATCTTAACTCCTTCCAAGAGGAGAAATCTTTTAAGAGACCTTGGGAAAGGTTTTATTTTTTGATATGAAGATCCACAGGAAAAGAAATAATCCCTCTGTTCTTCCAACAGACACTACTTGTCTTGATATGATGCCTGGAACTGCTGCAGTAATCTCAGTGAGAGGCTAGCCTGAGGATAGGCCAACAGGCTAAAAATGGCAGAAAGTAAGAATAGAAGGAGTTGGGTCTTGCTTGATGTCATTTAGCTCTGAGCTAACCAATCAAGAGACTAACCTATCTTTAGAATTCTCATTATGTGAAATGATACATTTTCCTTCTTATTCAAACCAATTGAGTCTGAATTTTCTGTAACTTAAAGTTGAAAGCATCCTTACTGATATTAACTCAAAAGTGGAGAAACAGGTATGAAGGGAGGGAGACTATGGAGAGGATTCTACTTTTTAAATGTTGACTTTGATGATTCACTATAACTACTAGGATGATTAAAATAGAAATAAAGCAGAACATGGGTTTTAGAGATCAAATACAGGTGATCTTTGGAGTCACGATTTACCCAGGAAGTACATGTACAGTGAGAAAAGGGTCAAAGATGAACACCTGAGAAATAAGTTCATTTACAGCATGAGCAAATAGAGTCTGAGGAGAAGACAGAGAAAGAGGAGACAAAAGCAAAGAGGGAAATCACCAAAGGATGGTGATTTCGGAAAACAAGAAGATAGAACTTTAAGAAGCTGATTGCTGCAGAGGGTATTGAGAGTTTTAGTAACAGAGCTGCAGAGGGTATTGAGAGTTTTAGTAACAGAGTGGTGTGGGAGCTTGCTTACATTGGACTGAGGAGACTGGGAGTATTGGCTACGTCACTGGTTCTCTAATGTTAGAGTAGCTTTATTTAAAAAGAAAAAAATAATAGGTTCCTGCATAGATTTTCATTCACTTCTTCTGGAGTCAGAGCCCAGAAGCCTGCATTTTAAATAAGGACTTGGGTGATTCTAGTGTGAATTGTTTATGAACCACACCTTAAGGAACGCTGGGCTATTCTCACCATGGATTACATGGAAGGGAAAAGGAAGGGTAGAAACTTGAGGTTAGGCAGGGTCTATGGAAGGCATTTATATTGGAAAAGACTCAAACATTATTGAAAGGATATAGGAGAAACAAAGATACCAAAGGAAAAGATTATATCTGGTAGTACAAGGTCCTAGAAAAGGATGTGGTTGTTAAAGGATGACGTATTCTTCAAGACATAAAAGAAACAGATAAGGATATGGTAAAGATGGTTAATCCATCTATCCCCAAACTGCTTGCAGCTAGGTTTTCTGTGCTATTTCACCTACTGCTATTTATGCTTTCTCTGTCCACCTGGACATGTTGGCACCCTCTTCTTCTGGAAACCCTTAAGAGTTACCCTTAAAGACTCTCCCAGTTGTCCCCTCCTCAATATATAAATGAATGAATAAAATTCAGTAAATAGAAACTAACCAAGGATCTTAGTTCGATGGGAAAATTGTTTTTAATCAACTAGATTAAAATTTAATCTTTTACAATGAAATGGGCTACTACCTTCTCATTTCAGGAGATCTCAAGCAGAGACTGGAAAATATTCTGACAAATGTTATAGAAAGGATTGATGCACTGCATAGAGGTCTGAACCAGAGAAGTTTGTGTTCTTTTCTATCATTGAGATTTTAAGATTCTAGATAATATTGGAATAGAAGAACCTTCACAGTGGAAGAGAAAAAAGCAAGTGGGGCATACAGCTGGGAAGAAATCAGGAACTATGGACAGCATAAGACTATTGAGATTGAATAAAAATAGGAGGTAGAAGGGTGGCATTCAAAGGTTTTACCTTCTGTATAATTTTTTGTTCAGTCTTTCCTTAAGTCCCAGATAAGTGGTGATGTCAACGTTTGATGTAAATTTCAAGTCAAAACTTAAAACAGCCTTAGGCTATGTCTATGCCTCAATCTTTCACTGAAGAGAATTTTCAGTCCATCACTGAGGCCAACCCTAATGTTTTCAAGGTGAATGAACTGTTGCATAAGGATTGAAAAATGTGACTGAGGGGTGTCTTGGTTGCTCAGTTGGTTAAGCATCTGACTCTTGACTTCGGCTCATGTCATGATCCCAGGGTCCTGGGACTGAGCCTTGCGTCAGGCTCTGCACTGAGTTGGAGCCTGTTTGGGATTCTCTCTCTCTTTCTCTTTGCCCCTCTCCCCACTTTCTCTCTCTCTCTCTCTCTCTCTCTCTCTCTCTCTTATTCTCAAAGAAGAGAAAAGAAAAAGGTTATTGAATGCTGTTGGCTTTCAGATTCTCAGCTTTTTATGGGCAAAAGTGGCAAGAACAATTGATCAGCATCCATGGGACTACAACATGACAAAGAGTAGAGATTGTTCTGGGGGGAATTTTTTCTAAAAATAAAGGAATATATTTAATGACTGGTGATGACTAATGTGTTACTTTTTCTGTGAGTAAAGTATATATGGTTGACTACTGCTAAGTAAAAGGCTAAATGCAAATAAGAAAAAAAGAATAAAGACAAAAGAGGTGCTGTGCTTACTGTGAAAGACAAAGTTGGGTCCTACTAATTATATTAATTAATTGACATGAATAATGCATCAAGAAAAGAGGCTGATTAATATCAGTAGTGATGAACTTAAATTATATAACAGTCTCTTCAAAGCATTCCATGGATTTTACACTCTTTTAGGCACATACCTCCCTGAAGCCATTAAGTTCTAATTCATTAAGGTGTGGGTGGTCAGGTGTCTTGTGATAGTCATGCAGGAAATGACTGGTAGAACCTAAGCTAAGCACAGGGTTCAACCACTGTCCTGTCTAATCCTTCAAATACCAATTTGTATCTTAAATTCTTTTCAGAAAGGTTTGTACTATTGGAAGAATTTGAAACATTTGGCTGAAATAGGAGTGATAGAAATACTTGAAATGACTTCACAGTGCCTGATTGACTGAAGGAAATGATTTCCTGGTGGAATGGCTTGTTGAGTTACTGCTGAAAATGCTTGGTTTGATTTCTCGCCAATCATTAATGGTGTGAAGCACAAGTACATAATGGGCACAGTTGGACTCAATCTATTTTATGCACCCATGCCTGACATTACAACAAGGGACCTAGATGCTATTATTAGAATATGTTTCTAAGTCTCCAGAATACTTCTCTCTCTCTCTCACTGGATTTCAAATATCTCCAGAATCCTTGAGGGGGCTGTTGATGAACTTCCTTGGAGCAAATGATTGTACACTAGAACAACAAGTCCAGAAAGTTATTTTGTAGATTATAGACTGCTGTGCAGTGGTAACTGAACAGCAGAGTTTGAAATGAGTTTTAAAAAGACAAATCAGTTATAAAATAAGCCCAGAAAAATATGGCCCCAAAACTTTGTTGTTAGCCTAGAAGGAAAATCTCCCTAGGTCTGAAATATTGCTTGGAAATGACTATGTCTCAGTAATAAGAAGGAGAAATGGATTCCAAGATATGTACCATTCTAATCTAGAAGAAGACAGTGGTTTTATAATCATATAATTTGGGTAATTCATTTTGGTGAGAGAGTAGGGTATGCAAGAGGGGAGTAGCATACAGTAAAACAAAACAAAATAAAACAAAAACAAATGTAGGTGGGATTTGAACATGAAGAGTTTGAGAAAAAAGAAAGTTTGGACTTATTTCTTCTGGTAATTTTTCTCTAATCTTCCCAGACTAGGTTAAATGCTCCTATTAAGTGTACACATGATATCTTTTATTAAACACATATTACATTTTATTGCTACTGCTTTTTAAAAATTTATTTATTTAAATTCAAGTTAGTTGACATATGATGTAGTATTGGTTTCTGGAGTAGAACTTAGTGATTCATCACTTGCCTATAATACTTAGTGCTCATCCCAACAAGTGCCCTCCTTAATGCCCATCATCCATTTAGTCCATCCCACTACCTACCTCCCCTCCAGCAACCCTCAGTTTGTTCTCTGTATTTGAGTCTCTTATGGTTTGTCTCTCTTTCTGTTTTTATCTTATTTTCCTTTTCTTCCCCCTGTTCGTCTGTTTCGTTTCTTAAATTCTACATGAGTGAAATCATATATTTGTCTTTCTCTGACTGCCTTATTTCATTTAGCATAATATACTCTAGTTCCATCCACATTGTTGCAAATGGCAAGATTTCATTCTTTTTGATCACTGAATAATATTCCATTATATATATATATATTCCATTATAATAATAATATATATACATATATATATATCACATCTTCTTTATCCGTTCATCAGTTGATGAACATTTGGGCTCCTTCCATAATTTGGCTACTATTGATAGCACTGCTACAAACATTGGGGTGCATGTGTCCCTTCAAATTAGCATTTCTGCTTCTTAAATTGGGTGATTTTGCCCCATTAAACTCAAATACTCTAAAGACATCTTCCTCTCCCTAAGCACCCAGCAAAGACTGGAATAGGGAAGTGGTCAGCACATGTTTGTTAAGTAATTGATGGAATGGACAAAGGAAGTCATTGATGGCCTCTAAACAGGGTAGGCATATGACTTACAAGAGTTATGGGGCAGTGAAATGTGGCATCCCTAGGCAATAACCTTGAGGCATCTCCTACCCCTTCACTAGCTGCTAGGCAGGGGGTGTATCTCATCTGGATTTAAGCTACAGATAAATTGTGTTATCACAATTTAAAAGAGTATGGGATCTGAGGGAGCAGGAAAAAGCTGCAAGGCATGCTATATCCATTCCTCCCACCACTGGGGAACTTTAGTGTGTTCCTACTATGACTTGGTCTTAAAATCACAGAGGAAGAAACTCAGTCTTAGAGGAGTTTGTAGGTTTTGCGAAGTCACGTAGTATGTGAGGAGCAATTCTAAGGCTAGATCCCAAGTTTGCAAAATTCTATCTAAGAGCTCTTCCTGTCAGGCCTTTCTTCAGCATTTAGGAAGATTCATCTTATGGGATCATTTAGGATGGATTTAAGGAGGAGATATTGTAAGCAAGGAGGGAATTATCTTTAGATATAATATGTTGAGACACCATGTAAAGGTAGTTACTGTATGAATGAAAAGAAAGACATGGTGCTGAGAGATTTTACAAAGAAAGAGCTTGTTTTTTTTTTTTTTTTTTTTTACCTTAGATTAGATCTAGAAGAGAGGTTTATGGAGTAAATGAGTGAAATTGCTAATTCCTGAGCATCCTGATAAATATGAGTCAGGAAGATGGTGTTTTACATCCAGTATTCTTACCTTTCAATAACAAATACGGAGGTCTCTGTTGAACAAATGGTGTAGGATTGGAAGAAGGAAAAGAAGGACAGGAGAAAAAAAGGTAGATCATGTGGTGAAGAGCAAAGGGTCAATGAAGGTAGCAGAAAATATGATTGTTGCCAAACAATTCTGTCTGCTTTTTTAAACAGAATTTTATCTGAGCTTATTAGCACCCAACTAAAAACTACATTTCCAGATTCCCTTATGGTACAGATGGTCTCTGACTTTTGGTGGTTTGACTTGGGATGTTTTTTCTACTTTACAGTGGTCTGAACGTAATATATATTCAGTAGGAATTGCACTTCAAATTTTCAATTTTGGTCTTTTCCTACGCTAGCAATATGTGGCAGGATACTGTCTTGTGATTCTGGGCAGCTCCCAATCAGCGAGCCATCATGAGGGTAAATAACTGATCATGGAAAACTGTTCTGTACCTATACAACCATTCTGTTGTTCTCTTTCAGTACAGTATTCAATTACCCTTTATTATAAAATAGGCTTTGTATTAGATGATTTTGCCCAACTTGAGCCTAATGTCAGTGTTCTGAGCATATTTAAGGTCGGTTAAGCTAAGCTGTGATGCTTACCCAGACATAGCCCATCATAAGTCGAGGACGATCTGTATATGTGGCCATGCTTTATTTAATGAGATTTGTGGTAGACATCTTTTAAAATGGTTCCCAGGTGCTTGAGTGGCTCAGTCGTTAAACATCTGACTTTGCTTCAGGTCATGATATCACACTTGGTGAGTTCGAGTCCTGCATTGGGTGAGCTGGAACCCCACTTTAGGTGAGCACAAGCCCCATTTCGAGTAAAAGCAGCCCCAGGTGAGCCCCGCTTCCCTCTCTCTCTCCACGTCTACCTCCGTCCCTCTCTCTCCCTCCCTCCCCCCCCCTCTTTCTCTTTGCCTTTCTCTCCCCCAAATGGTTCCCAACAAACCCTTTTGCTATCGCCTTCTCTTGAGAATGAGCTGGGCCTTCTAATGAATGGAGTATGGACAAAAGTGAAGAAATGTCACTTCTAAGATCAGGTTAGAAAGAGACTATGGCTTCCATCTTGTGGTGTCTTCTCACACTCTTTTGCTCTGAGGGCAGCTCTACAGAGACTCATGGCAAGAAACTGATGGCTCCAGCCAACACATAGAAAGGACCCTAGGCCAGTCAATAGCTTCATAAGTGATCTTAGAAGCATATCTTTCCCAGGTAAGCCTTCAGATAACTTAGACCTAGACAACACTTTGACTGCAGCCTCATAAGAAATCCTGAGCCAGAAGTACTCAGCTCAATATCACATGGATTCCTGACCCACACAAACTCTGAGACAACACATGTTTCTTGCTTAAAGCTGCTAAGTTTTGGCATAATTTGTTACACAGCAAGAGATAACTAACATAGGTATTAAGAAAGTGCCATGAGGTATGCACAGAAGGTCTCCCCCAAAAAAGCAGCATAGCCATCATGTGTCATGCTGCCTGGAATATGACTGTGCTGGTGGGAGCTCCATCAGCTATCTTGGATCATGAAGTCAAGGATTCTCTAGGAGTGCTGAGAACACTGACTCCATCTTTGGCCCTCCATCTTGCTCATGCCCAAGCAATGACACCCCCCCCCCCGGGTTCGCTGCAAGGCCCATTGGAGGGTAATGTATGCCCTGACTAGAATGTGGGATGGCTTGTTCTGATTTTCCCTAAAGTGGCACACAGAAGATGCCACTCAGGTAACTGGTAGAGATGACTGTCCCACAGATGGTGTCACTTTGGATAACTATCCTTTGACCTCACCACAATGCCTCCCACTCTATAAAAGCTGTGGATTAAGGTCCGGATGTGGAGGGCAGAGAATGACTACATAACACCTGGACCCTCCACTCACCCTCTCTCCTCTGTCAGTAAGTTGCCCCAAATAAAACTCCGTGTAAAGGGTATGGAGCAAGTTGCTTCATTTTTCTGTTTCAAAGTGCCTTTCCAGTCTGAATGATACTTTACTGTCCCTTCTCCACCTTCTAATAGACACCTTCCAGGGATGACAGAGTGTTGAGTGGGAAGAACCTTGTGGGAGCTTATGAAAACACTGTGGAACTCCCTTACTGGTCACAGACTGCCTATCTCTAATTTCCTTACCCTAAACTTTCCTAAAATAGCCAGTGCTACTTTGTGTTGTGTTTTCTGTCATATTGGACCAAACCTCATCCTGGCTGATGTAGGTGGATAGTGATAGGAACAGGAACTCTACCAGTGATAAAGAGTATGAATCAAGCCTAAGAGAATGAACAGTGGACACAGGGACTTTTGTAGGATGAGCAGAAAATGCGGGGACATTTATTATAAAGGGGAGAAAAGAATGTCACTAACTGCTATTGTCAAGCATGCCCCGGCTAACACTAACCCAGTGACAGCATTAAAATATAGGTTCCCAAGTCCCCTAGGCAAAAGTTTCATGGAAGTCTTCTGTCAAAAAATGGTGAAATACACAATATCTCTAAAATGTAAGAATAATTTAATAAGTTCAATATGAATATTTTGTACACAATGGCTGATACCTATTTTGGTCCTATTTTATTAAACATTTGTTGATCATATATTATGTGCTTGGCCCTTAAAATTTTACCATTTTATTATTATCAACACTATTTTAGATTGGTTATTTAGGCAACTTATATTAAAATGTGTGAGTAGATGCTACATTGGCTTTATTTCTAACAAAGGAAAAAAATTTCTTCTGAATATTGCTATATCAACAGTATCCTTATACCCTTAATCCTATCAGGGTACAAAGGAAAAAAAAAAACACCACTTTAAATGTGACACTGGCATAAAATCAGCTATTACCAGGAATATACATTCTTGACATGTATTCCTGATAATTCTGTCTGCCAAACGGTAAGGAAAGCAGTGAAGGGAAAATGCTACTTTGGGTCTAATCCTAGCCTACAATAAAGAATTTGTTGATAAAGTAAAAGTGCTAGAACTTTAGAAGAATAAAATGATGTTGCATAATATTTTATGATAGTCAAGGAGAGAAAGGCTGGACTGTATTCAGCAATGTATCAGATTATATATTTATTTATTATTTTTATTTTAAATTTTTTAAAGTTTATTTATTTTTGAGAGAGAGAGACAGAGAGAGACAGAACATGAGCAGGGGATGGGACAGAGAGAGACAGAGACACAGAACCTGAAGCAGGCTTCAGGCTCTGACCTGTCAGCACAGAGCCCAACGCAGGGCTCAAACGCACTGACAGCGAGATCATGACCTGAGCTATAGTCTGATGCTTAACCTCCTGAGCCACTCAGGCACCCCTTATTACTTTTATTATAAAATAGGTGTTCATTGCAGAAGAATGCAGAAAATATAGAAAATTACCAAGGAGAAAATAAGGTAGTAACCTAGAGATAACACAGTTAACATTGCGATGCATGTTTCCAGCTTTTTAACACTTGTGTTACACTTCTCTTGTTATACATTTTGTATATAGTTTTTATAAAATTTTATACTTTCTTTCTCATTGATACATCATAAACACTATTTCATTCCTATTTTATAACATGGTCAACTGAGACATTATTTTAATATTTACATGATACTCTATTAAGAAAAATTGCTAAGTTAATTTTCATTGGCTTTATGTCCTAACATTGCATAAAGGATGCATTTTTGGATTACCTAATTTAATGCTCATTTCAATTATGTTAAGCACTTTTAGGATTCCCCATTTATACTGAGATTTAGGGAAAATAAGTAACTTGTAAGGACCCTAAATTACGAATTATAAAATTCAGATTTGAATCTTGCTAATTTAAAATTAGTCTGTGCCCTTAACTACTACATTATGGTATTTCTCTTATTGTAGGAATTTATAAAAATTAGTTTAACCCAATCTTCTACTGTTGAATTTCTAATTTTTTAAAATGTTTGGTTTTTTTTTTTTTTTTTTGAGATAGAGACAGAGTACCAGCAGGGGAGGGACAGAGAGAGAGGGAGACACAGAATCTGAAGTAGGCTCCAGGCTCCAAGCTATCAGCACATAGTCCAACGCAGGGCTCGAACTCACAAACCACAAGATCATGACCTGAGCCAAAGTCAGACGCTTTACTGACTGAGCCACCCAGGCGCCCCTACTGTTGGATTTCTAAAAGGTTTACAGTTTTAGGCTATTATAAATAATGTTGTTCTTAACAACTTTGGCCATACACTTTTGTGAATATCTATTTTTACTACCTTAAGATAAAGTTACAGAAATGAAATTGCTGAGTGAAAGAGTATGCAATAATTCTAACACATTATATAGTTAAAAATATGTTTGCCAATTTGACAGGAAAAATCGGTTTTTTCTTTAAATGCATATGTCTTAGATTATTAATGAGGTAATAAATTTGATGACTACTTAGATTTATTTTTTAAACACCTGACAATATTTTTAGCATAATTTCTACTGGCTTTTAAATTTTCCTTATTGATTTGTAAGAACTCTTTACATATTAATGATAGTCAAAATTTATCATAAAAATTTTCAAATTTTTTTCTAAAATTTGGCCTCAAAATTCTGCTCATGGTGTTTTTATTAGATTTAAAATTTTAGGCAATATATTAATATTTTCTTTGTTTTTTTTTAAATTTGCATTTATGTTCAGAAAGACACTGTACTCTCTGGGTTCAGACAAATATTCAACCTTATTTTTGAGCAATTTTTAAAAGACTTTTCTTTTAAAAATTAAACTCATTTTTTTGACTATGTGAATCTTACATATATTTCACTACTGTGAGCCCTTGAACACAAGTTTGAACTGTGTGGGTTCACTTATATATGGATTTTTTGGTAGATATATAGTATAGAATTATAAATATATTTTCTCTTCCTTATGATTTTCTTAATATTTTCTTTTCTCTAGCTTATTGTATTCTAAGAATACAGTGTATAATACACATAACATACAAAATATGTGTTAATTGACTAATTATGTTATCAGTAAGGCTTCTGGTCAATAGTAGACTATTAGTAGTCAAGTTTGGGGGAAGCCAACAGTTATACATAGGTTTTGATTGCACGTGGACTTCAGTGCCCCTACCCTCCAAGTTGTTCAAGGATCAACTGTAAATGACCTGCAAGTCAAATCATAACTAGGCAAGAAGAGAATTGACTTATAGGTTATAATCTCATTGTACCTTTGAACTTTTTATTAGTGGTTGGTGAAACATCATTAGGTTTATAAAGTTGTTTAGCTTTATAAGGTTATTTCATTTATTTCTGAGAAAGAATATGGAATATCCCTGGAAGGATTGCCTATAAAAAAAAACAACTCTAACTTTGTACGATTTAGAGTGGATGACTCAATGAATGACATACCATTTTCTTTAGCAAAGTCTCTTGTTTCATCTGTTGGCCATACACTCTGGAGAAGAAGTAAATAATTCCTGTCAACAAGAATTATGTCATAAGAAAGTTATTGTCATTATCTTTTCACTCTTTTAATCACCATTTCACAGTTTCATATATGATATATTTAGCAGTATTATAAACTACAAGGCACCTATTCCCTGGGGTGGTATGATGGTATTATAGCCCAGCATTGTTGCTACCCTCCTGCATACCCTATATGTACCTTTATTGTTTTCCCATCAACCTGGATGTGTCTTGTTGAAACTTTCTTCCGGTGGAGCTCTTGACTTCCAGATTAAGCTCCTTCAAGTGAATCGAAAGAGGACTCTTTTCTCTATTAGAGTCTTACATGTCATAGATGCCAGCGAGTGGGGTGGTGCTGGGAGCTGTGCTGCATTGGTGGCACAGGAAGCATTGATGCAATAATAAAGGACCAAGCTTTCCAAACTTTAATTTTTTAATCCATCAGAAATTTATTTTTTTGTACAGTGTGAAATGGAAATTTTATGCTATTTTCTTAACAAGTAATTTACTTCCTCAATGATTTGACATGCTACCTCTTTCATATATTAAATGTATATATTTATGTAGATGTGCATATGTACACATATATGTATGTAGACATATATCTGTTGTTCTCTTAGTCCCTCCCATTGATCAGTTTCTTAGTCTCATGCCACTCTCATACTGTTTTCATTATTACAGTTTTGAAGTATATTTTAATATCAGATAGTGTCAATCCAAATCACCTTCTGCCAGTTATCAATTTACTGCTTCTCAGCTCCAAATTCACCCTTCATTGAATGCTCTGGGAAAATTGAGTTGAGTCCTTTAAATATTTTCCTTTGCCAGCTGGTATGTCGGTAATCTTTGTCAGTAGAGGGCAATAAAGAGACATTACAAGGGGAAGAGACCATCCACAATCCTGGGGTGCTGCTTAGCCATCTGCAGCAGGCATGGGCTCTTTAGTGCCAAGCTCCCCCAGTGTGTAGTAGTCCAGAGTACCCAATAACCAATAAATGCCCCCAGCACTTCCCTCTGGCAGTTTTGTGGTAAATGCTTTCAGCAGGACATCTTCCAGTGAACAGCTTTCTCCAGCACTTTAGAAAGCAAATTTCAAGCAAGTTGCATGGGTGAGTGCCATAGTAAGGTTTTGCCATTCAGTGAGACACAGCTGTGTCTTCAACAAAAGCTAGATCCCAGCTCTTGGGAGAAGCTCTTTCTTCTGCAGCCCTGGAATTAGTGGCTATATGCTATTATATTCTTTACCTCTCTTTACTTCTTACTAGTTAACTCCTCATTACTCCAGTTCTCTCTCATAGCTAATAATTTTTAATATTAACATTTCCTGTTTTAATTATTGTTTGCTTCTGTCTCCTGATTGGACCCTAAATGATATCATTCTTTTTCAAAAATTTCATCAATCCTCTTTTTATTTTTCCAGATGAATTTTAGAATTAATTTGTAAAATTTAGAAAAAAACACTTTTAGATTTTCCAAATACAACTATATTAATACTATACATTAATTTATGTAAATTAACATATTTTCAACAATAAATATTTCTTTGTAGATAAACCAGCCCTCTTCAATGTTTTTCAGAAGAAAATTTGTTTTCTTTATTTAGGCCCTACAAACATCTTGCTATTTTCTAGATCTTTTGTTGCCGTTATTATGAATGTGACCTTTTTCCATTATATTTTCTATCTGGCTCAGAGGTAAAGGTTATCTTGACAAGGCCTCTGAAATTTGGTTCCCAGAAAACTGGCCTTCTACAGAACTCCATGAAACCTGGATAAAGCCAAGTGTTAACACAATCAATTCCAGCATAATACTGAGATGGTGGATCAGGCCATCGGTTACATAAGTTACAAATGCAAGACTTAAACTTTTGTAGCTGTTCAAGTCACTAAGGTTGCATAACAAATTACCCCAACATTTAATTGCATAAAACAACCACTTATCACATTCATGAATCAGAAATTTGGGCAGGATGCAGTGAGTACAGCTTCTCTATGCTCTTGATATCTGAGGCTCAGGTGCAATACTTGAAGGTTGGACCTGAAATCATCTGAAGACTTGTTAACTCACTCGTGTCTGTTGGTTGTGGGAACCTCAGTTCTTCTCCGCATTGGCCTCTCCATCTGGTTTCTCCATATAGAGTAGTTGGGGCTTTCTCCTAACATAGTGACTGGTTTCCCCAATGCAACCTTCTCAAAAAGAAAGTACCAGTTGGAAGCTGTGTCCTATTATGGCACTAGCCTTCAAAGTTACATAATATCACATGCTCTTTATTCTGTTGGTCAGAGAAGTCCCATGTATACACTAGCTCAAGGAGATGCTAGATAGACCCTACACTTGATGGAATATGGCGAGTTTCTAGAAGATTGTGGGATCAGAAATATTACTGTGGCATTTTTTGGATAACAGAATCTGCCACAGTCCCCAAATAATATCAAAGGGAGGACAGATTCTTCCCAAACAGTAACTGCTGAAGTGGCAGTGTGGTAATAAGGAATAAGCTTCTGTCAGAATCTTGATCATGCTTGGTGAGGGGCTGGTGTTTCCCCAATTAAGCAGTTTCTAAGACTCGTATCCCTAGGGTCAGAATCCCTCTTTAAGTATCGGACCCCAGACACTGCTAAATCTCTTTGTGCTTTTTCAGAATGTGAAGAGCAATGTTAAACTCACAGACCATGTTACTGCTTCCATCTCTGCAACAGCAATAAACGTTGTTGCAGAGGCATGTTTATGTGCTTTTTGGAAATCTGCCTTTGTTTGCTCAAAGTTGGATTTTGCTGGCATATTAAAAAATCCAATTTTTATTTATTTATAGTCATATTGCTAAACTTTTTCATTGCTTCTAAAATCTTTTCAGTTGATTCTCTTGAGTTTTCTGGATAACAGATTCTGACAGTTTTGTTTTCTTGCCTTTATTGTCTTATAATGGCCAACATTTGCAGAAAATGGTAAATAAGAGCACTGATAGAGGAAGTCTTTGTCTTTCACACTTCAAAATAAGAAATCTCTGTTTGGTAATTAAGCATGATATTTGTAGTTGGTTTGGGATATATTTTTCATTATAATTTTTAAGAAGCATCTTCCTAATCTTCATTTGCTCACAGGTTTTGTTTTTTTTTTTAAATCAAATTAAAGTTTTCTGTTTAGCATCTTTGGAGAGAATTTTTCTTCTTTAACCTTTTGGTATGGATGCTTTATACTTTCTAACATTAATCATGCTTGGAGTAAGCTTATTTGGTCATGGTGAATTTTTTAGTATTAAATTCAATCAGCTATAATAATTCTTTGCATATAGGTTTTATTAGGTGTTCTCACTGTCATTATTTACTAAGTAGTTTGAAATAGCATTTTTATTTGCTCCAAAATTATTTTGGAGGGGATTAAAAATATATTATTGGTATTTCCAAGTAGTTGAGATTTGTTTGAAATTCCATTACTACAACTTAGATATTAAGAAACTATATTTGTTTGTAGAAAAAATGTATATTATTTTTGAGTATATTATTTCAGATTAGTCCATGTTTACTGTGTTACTAAATTAACTCCCAGATCCTAGTGGTTTTACAGAACAAAGATTTATTCTTGGTCATGCTACATGTTGAGTGGCAGTTTGGTAGGGAACTATTCTAAGAACTCAGACTGATGGAATGTCCACTGTCTCTTGGTACTGCTATCTCAACTTGTGATTTCAACCTTCCCTGTACCATTGAAGAGGGTGAATGGAGAGCTCACTCTTCCTTTTAAAAACTGCGACCTAAAACAACATATGCCACTTTCACTTGTCACCCATTCATTAGTAGTCTCAAGGTCCACCCTAACTACAAAGATATGTGGCCAAGCAAATGGAAATTCAGAAGACAGTCTGTCAAAATATCTATGACTTTAAATGGAATATAATCTTAGGTATTTTTTTTAAGTTTATTTATTTTGAGAGATACAGAGACAGCATGAGTAAGGGAGGGGCAGAGAGAGAATCCCAAGCACACTCTGCACTGCCAGCACTGAGCCCCACGTGAGGCTTAAGGCTCGAACCCACAAAACTGCGAGATCATGACCTGAGCTGAAAACAAGGGTCAGGCACGTAACTGACTGAGTCACCCAGGCGCCCCTAATCTCAGGGTATTATACTGAAATAATAATGAAGTTACATTAAAAGTTAGAGTGAGTATTTACAGAAATCCTTAACTGTAAATGAGAGAGACAAGTGCAAGGCATCTAAAAGACCAGTGTGATTACAAAGAATGGTCCCTGATAAGGTATCAGAAAACATGTTTAAAATATGAAAGAAAGGATGGAGTAACAAGGATTGGAATTGTTCTCTCACCTGAACAATGAAACAAATGAATAAAATATGGATAAATGGATAAAAGCTGTTTCGAAGAAATTGGATATCAGGCAACTAAGGAGAGTGATCCCCAAGAGATGGGTAAACTATGAGCCAAGCCCTACAGTGGCCCCAGATGGTTCCCTTGAGAGCATTTCCAGGTTGCAGTTCAGGAAAGGGGAATGCAGGTAAAATCTGAATTGAGACCAAGGTGAGGATTTGGTAGACTTCAGATGGCTGGAATTCACAAGACAGAGTAACAGGGAGAAGAAATCAGTGCAGATATTAAAATCTAGACATATACAGAGAGTCCCCCCTGGTATCCAGCAGAGTACAGATCAGCACACACATGTGAGGAAACTGCCTGAAGATGGGAAAGAACCACTCACAAGGCTTAGAGGAAATGATTCCCATTACCAACCCAGAAGTGGGAATAGTGCCTGTGGCCATCAGCCAGACTGGAGAAACTTATCATAGGGCATTGGTAGAGTACTCAGAGAAATTTGCTTTCAGAGTGAGGAATAACAAGCCCTAGACTAAATGCTGTTCAGTGTTGCCTAACAAATTTTAACAACAAAAACCAAAGGATCAAACCCTTTCCAAGCAACTTAACTACATCTGAGAACAAGGCCCAAAATATATTTATAATGATACAAAAATATCCAGTGCCTCACAAGGTAGAGTTCACAACATCAGGCATCTGATTAATAATTACCAGGCATACAAAAGCAGGGAAATATGGCCCATGATTAGAAGAAAAAGCAATAAATTGAAATTCACCTAGAACTGATGCAGATATTAGAATTAGCAGACAAGGACATTGAAAGAGTATTATAACTGTATTCCATGAGTTCAAAAAGTTAAGTAGAGACATGGAAGGTGTTTAAAAAAAAGAACAAAATAAAATTTCTAGAGATGAAAACTATAGTGTCTGAGATGAAAAATATATTGGATGGGATTAAGGATGGATTAGACACTATAGAAGAAAAGTTTAGTGGCTTTTAAACATAAAGGAGTAGAAACTATCCAAGATGAAACAGACAGAAGAAAACTTTTTAAAATTAACATAGCACCAATAACTATGGGACAACTTCAAGCAGTCTAATGTGCATATCACTAGATTTCCAAAGGAGAGGAAAGGGATGGGGGAACAGAAAAATATTTTGAAAAAAATCCAAAAATTTTCAAACTGTTGAAAAGTATAAACCCATAAATGCAAGAAGATAAATAAATCTCAAGCACAAGAAACATGAAGTAAACCTTACCCTGGTACCTCATAATTAATTTCCTCAAAATCAGTGATAAAAAGAAAATCTTAAAAGCAACCTGAGTGAAAAGACACATTATATACAGAGCACAAAGATAAAGATAACAGATTTCTTGTTGGAAACAACATATATGAGAAGACAGTGGAGAAAGATCTTTAAAGCAGAGGGAAAAACTTTTCAATCTAGAATTCTATACCCAGAAAAAATATATGGAAATAAATACTTTTTCAAACACACAAAAGATAAAAATCTTATCTCCAGCAGACCTGCACTATAAGAAATGTTAAAGAAAGTCTTTCAGACAAAAGGGAAATATGGACAGAAACATGAATTTACGCCAAAGAATGGCTAGGGCTGGAAATTGTTCATCATTCTCATGGACACAAATGGCTGGTATCTTGTATCATATTTAAAAAAGAGAAAATCCAGCAAAAATAAAGGATCTTTATTTTTTCATCTTTTCCAGTGTGATTCTTTAAAGAACTCCTTTTTTAGAAGCAACTCCTATACATACCCATAGACTTTTACTTAAGTCACACTGGTCAGAACTGTGAGACCAGAATTGGCTTAAATTTAGGAATTACTCAATGGTCAAGTGGGAGAGGAACCTATCTCATAATCCTTGCTGTTGGACACTTAGATTGCTTTGAATATGAACAGCTCTGTCATTAAAATTCCTTCTGGATGTAGTCTTGTACACATAACTGATTATTTCCTTAAGATAAATTATTTGAAAAGAAATAGCCAGATCAAAAGTACACATTAAATGCTTGCCTATGGTAAGGTTATACAAATTTATTTTCCCACCATCAGAATAGGATAGTTTCCATATCTCCTGACCCTTACCTAGACTAGCTATTAAACTCATCCAATTTGATAAGCAAAATATGTCTTTTCATTGCTTCAATTTGTATTACTTTGACTAATAGTGAGTTGCATCATGTATTCCCATGTTTCTCCTTTTGTGAACTGCCTATGTGATAACCTTTGCCTGCTAGATAAAATCACATTTGAATGCAAACAAAATATGAAAGGAAGAACACATAATTTAAGACACATTAAGGGATGGCATGGACTAAATTATGATATTATCAGAAATATAAATGTCCAGAAAGATTTGAAACTTATAAAAAGTAATAAAGGGCACTCTTAACGGATCTAGCTTGAAGAGAAGAATAAGAATATATTGATCTCTTTTTATATACTCTGTGATGGTGGTTGATGGCCACACCAAAAATGTAGATTAAACACTGGTAGGAAAAATTTAAATCCTACTGAGATTATCAGAGTTAACTTTCAAATGAGTTTAACCTTTTGGGACTTATTGAATTAATTGCCAAAGTACTAGTATGATGGATTAGATTGCTGATCTTTAATAAATCTTGGAGAGTAAGAGAGTTTCTGGATAAGAAAACTGACAAATGTTGCCTTGAGTTTTACAAAAGGGAAAACAAAGGTAGAATTTGCATGTTATACTCATGATAAAGGAGGTATGTAAGTTCCCACCCGATTAAATGAGTGACCCCAAGTTTTCACGATTTAATAGTCATAAAGGAGATATGCAGATTCCCATATCATTGAATGAGTGATCCCAAATGTTGGTCTCTGGTGGATTGCTATAGGACTCAGTATTCAATTCATCCTGTTCAAAATATGAATTGCAAGCTAATATAATGAAATTTAATGAGAATATATGTACTAATGGAAATAAATCACCTAAATAATAAATATTACTTATGTACAGGATTGGGGCTGTACATACACGATTTTCAAAATGCTTTAGAAAATGTTTCTTATTCAATTTTAAGTCTGATAGGGCAGATATTGTTTAAATAGCAACAAAAAATCATTTTAGAAATCTTAGAGTTACAAATAAACAATTCCACCT
Organism: Cryptoprocta ferox; assembly: GCA_028646485.1. NCBI lineage: Eukaryota > Metazoa > Chordata > Mammalia > Carnivora > Eupleridae > Cryptoprocta > Cryptoprocta ferox. Next base: position 47,192,037 of record CM053571.1, on the reverse strand, counting down.
TAGAATGGGAAAGGGACTTCAAGAATATTTTGTCTAAGGCCTTCATTGGACATTTGTCAAAATAGACATCAGGAGAGATAAAGTGCCTTCCCAGCCTCCCAACAAGTGAGCTGCATGATTTAATTCTGCATCATCTGTCATTGCAGTCTGTCTGTCTGTCTGTCTGTCTCTCCCCCCCCCCCCCATAACTATTTCTCATTCTCATTATCTACTCTTCAGGGAAAGGCTGAAATTTCCTCTTCTGAGCATAATGGGTTTTTCAGAGGAAAAATGTAGTGAATGTCTTAGATTGAAACATGGATTTCTACCTTTGGACTTCCAGTTGGATTTAGGATTTATATAAAGGAGACCTAAATCAATGACTGGCTCTGTTGGTCTGACAGTTGGTGTTACTTGATCCCACAACTCCCAAGAGTTGTGACACTCTTGGCTCTTCCCAAGGAGAAAGACCACTGCCTTGCAAGCATCTTTCCTGTCTCACGCAGAAAAGATGTTTTCCTTTCCAGATAGACTCCTCATCTGCCCAGCTCACCTTTCTTACCTCAGGTCCAATAAGTCTTTCATCATTCATTACACTGCAATGACTCTGGCCTTCAGTCTTTTCCTCCAACATACTGCGCCATCTTGGAAAACCATTCTTTACACAGTCTACTCCCTTTGCCTGGAAGATTTGCAGCCAGATCTTTGTAGGACTGGACAGAGGGCTCAGTTTATCTCTGACCTCCCCAGAGAAGCCTTGCTTGGTCATTCACTTTAAAGTACGTGCTCATCTGCCTGGCTCTTTCCAGCCCATTTTTCTGATTTTTTCCCCCTTCGTAGTATTTTTCACCATTTGAAATTGTGTTTTTCGTTTAATATCTTTATGTGTTTACTGTTTGTCCCTCCACACATTCTATAATGGAATCTTCCACAGAACAGGGTCCTTGAACATTCTTATTCACTGTTGGATCTGCAGTGCCTAGAAGAACAACTGACTTATGGAGGTATTTCAATAAATGTTTGATGAATGAATGAATGAAGTTCCCAGTTAGCCTCCCTGCCCTACTTCCTAAATGGGAATCATAATATTCAGCTTTATTTGGGCATCATATTTATGTGTATACAGATGCCTCTCAGAATCAGGCAAAATGGGCTGATTCTTATATTAAACTGTCTACTGTTAAACTAGTATATACCTTTATATGTGAAACAGAAACTAGAATTTTGGAGCTTAAATAACTTCAGATCATGATGAATATGGGGATGAGGGTGGTGGAAGAGGATAATTTAAACCCAGAGAACTAGCTCAAATTGACACAGATATTTCTAGATAAAGTGGAGACACAAACCAGGTTTTCTGTCTCCCAATTCTAAGCTTTTCCTATTGAACTATACTCTTTCTATGAACTATAAGACTGCATATGAACTAGCAATGTGGAGGGAGAGTGTTTGGAAAGGATTATGGGAGGTAGGAAAAAGTCAGAAAAGACTACTGATTAACAATGGCTGTCACAGAATCAGGAAGAGGTGATACACACTACCTATAGTCTAAATGGGGGTAATCATAGCCAACAACTCATAGTATCATAAACCAGAAAATCCTAAAAGACCATAGCTATCTCAATTTTAAAGGGTATGAGATGTTTATTTCCCCCTCATGGGAGAACCGTAAGTTTCCTGTAAGCTAAGCCACTCTGTATAAGAAGCTCTGAGGGGTTTTGTAGTTGCCCCATGATTTAGGTAAGTCAAATCCATTTTCTAAGCTCATGGGAGATCACCTCTTAGGAGAAATGTAATGCAAATATAAGAAGTCATGATTTTGTCACATAAAATCCTTTATTTCATATACATATTAAGGTTATAAAATCAGAAGTAAACATGGATATAGGACCAAATTCATTCATTATGACCTGGGTAGAGATAAGGATATTAGATACAATAGATAAATGTGCTCTCTATAATAACACTATGCTCTAAAATTATTATTTCCAAATATCTGGAATTATTCTCAAAAACTAACATTTTTGCAAGTTGCATTTTTGGCTAGAATTCCTTAAGTTCAAAAATGATTCAACATGGAATCTTTCTGATAAAATTTTGTGAAGATGCAGATGGTCTGCATTCCCATTTATGCTATATTTTCATTAGCTCTAGGGTGGTTTGACAGTATTCAAAATGATGAATTTCAATATGCTGCTCGTTTACCACAGTTTATTGGATGAAAACTAAGGGAGAGAAGCTATATTATTCAATAAAAGCTTAGAGATGAAACAGCTGTTTTCTCAAACATCACATGCAAAGGTGTGGGTTAATCTGGGAATTGAATAGTCACATAGATGTGAAGGGAACTCCTGACTTCCTGTATGTTACCTATACTGAAAAAGTGTCTAGCCATGTTCAAGGACTAATGAACTTTCCTGTGTGGAGAGAGATGTGCAAAGTAAATAACACTAGACTTGGGATTTAGCCCTTATTAACAATGTAATCTGAATCAGACACTTAACTTTTAAGAGATTTAGTTTTCTCGTCTATAAATTAATGATAATGATATTTCCCTGGCTCTATCAGAGGGTGGTTATGAGAATCAAAGGAGGTAATGTCCATGAAAGTGCCTCATAAACTACAAAGTATTATATAACTGCATTTATGTATGGTGAAAAGACCTGGCTAGATATATTAGAGGCAAGATTAGGAATTCAGAAGTAAAGAGGCAATAGAACTGACAGGAAGCCCTATTTGTTTGTTCAGTTATGCTCTCTCACTTCCAAGTATCTGTGGATGTGTGTGTGTGTGCGCGCGCGTGCGCGGGCATGCAGGCATACACATGTATGTCTATACATCTTCATCTGTTCCTCAAAAGGGCTAGAAGTAAGGTACCCTAGCAACAATGACCACACCTGAGACCCAAATTTTGATTTCTAATACTACTTTCCATGAACACAACCAAAGTACTTTGGAGAAAGACTGATTTCAGGGCTGGAGCAGGGAAAATAAAATGTAATCCTAGTTCATCTTTTGTGACAAGTTGAGGACGTACTCAAAAACTATGGATCATGGCAAATAGATACAAAGTCAGTTTGAAAGGACTTCCATTGTGGGGAAACTGAGCATGAAAATTTAAGGCTAACAATTAATTATTAGTCATTGTAAACTCAAGAGTTCATACTGATAATAAGTAAATAGATAAATGGAGAAGAAGGAAGGAAAATGCTGTAAAGCCCATTGTAGAGAAAACTGATAAAAGGCAGACTATGGCTAAATAAAACTATTATATTCATGTTAAATTTCTGGAATTTGATAACTATACGGTGGTTTATATAAGACTCTATTGTCTTAGAAAGACACATGGGAATATGAAGGGATAGAAGGGCATGCTGTATACAATCTACACTCTGATAGCTCAGAGCTATAAATATATAAAAGCCTGAAGTCTTATACTAGACAAATGTGGGACATGTGTTTGCTTCCTGGTTTTAGCACATATTAGCTGTTTTAATTTTTTCTCTATCACTTTTTTCCTTTATACCCTAAGTACAAATATTTTAGTTAAAGTATAATATTCAAACAGGAAAAAAATTACACACATAGTGTGTAACTTAATGAATTAAAAAGTGAACACACTCCAAATATCACAGGATCCATATCCAGGAATATAATATTACTAGCATCCAGAAGCTCCTCTCATGTTCCCTTATACTCAGTACCCCCACCAGTATAATCACTGTACTGGCTTCTAATAGCATAGTTTAGTGTTGCCTGTTCTTGAACTTGATATAAACCACCAGTTTTTTTCCTCTCCACATTATGCTTGTAATTTCCATGTTGTGTGTATTTGTAGTTCATTTATTTTCATAGCTATATAGCTTTCTGCTGCAGAATAAACCAAAATTTATTCTTTAATTTTCCTGACCATAGATATTTGGGTTGTTTTCAGTGTGAGACTGTTATAAACAGTGTGACTAAGGACACTATTGGACATGTATATTTTTAAACATGCACACATTTATTTTAGTTATGTATCTAGAAATGAGACTGTCAAGTCATAGGATATGTAGTTTTAGGATGCTGCCAAACAGATTTCTGAAGTAGCGGAACCAATTTCCACTCTCTCCAGTAGGATATGAAAATTTTAATGGTTCCAAATCCTTGTCACCACTTGGTAGTTTCTGCATTACATTTTTGCCATTTTGGTGGGTATATTACTTTTCTATAACTGCATAACAAATTACCACAAACTTAACAGCTTAAGACAAACATAGTTATTATATCACAGTTTCTGTGCATTAGGAGAACAATTTAACTGAGTCCTCTGCTCAGAGTCTCACCAGGTTGCAATCAAGAATGCAACCAAGCTGCATTCTCATCTGGAGGCTGGACTGGACCAGAATCTGCTTCCAAGCTCATTCAATTTGTGGGGAGAATTCATTTCCTTCCCACAGTATGACTGAGAGTCCTAATTTTTTGTTGGCTACTGTCTGGAGGCTGCTTTCAGGTTCTTGAAGTTGTCCACCATAACTAGATGCCCCCCTCAGTTCCTTGCTACATAGGCTTCTCTAACTCAGCTACTTACTTTATTAAGTTCACAACATTACTTCCAGTATGTTAATACAGGCATATGTTGGAGATATTGCAGGTTCAGTTCCAGACCACTGCAATAAAGCAAATATTGCAATAAAGTGAGTCAAATGAATTTTTGGTTTCCCAGTACATATAAAGCTATGTTTACACCATAGTGTAGTCTATTAAGTGTGCAATAGCATTAGGACTAAAAAATGTATAAATCTTATTCAGAAAATTATTGCTGAAACATGCTAACCAACATCTGAGCTTTCAGTGACTCAATCTTTTTGCTGGTGGAGGGTCTTCCCTTAATGTTGATGTCTGCTGATTGATCAGGGCAGTGGTTGCTGAAGGTTGGGTGGCTGTGGCAATTTCTTAAAATAAGACAATAATGAAGCTTGCTGCATCGATTGACTTTTTCTTTCACAAACAATTTCTCTGTAACATGTCATGCTGTTTGATAGCATTTTTCCCACTGTAGAACTTCTTTCAAAATTGGAGTCAATCCTCTCAAACCCTTCCTCTGCTTTATCAACTAAGTTCATGTAATATCCTAAATCGTTTGTTGTCATTTCAACAACCTTCACAGGATTTCACCAGGAGTGGATTCCATCTCAGGAAACCACTTTCTTTGCTTATCCATGAGAAGCAACTCCTCATCCACTCAAGTTCTATCATGAGATTGTAGCAATTCAGTCCCATCTTCAGGCTCCACTTAATTCTAGTTCTCTTGCTATTTACACCAACTCTGCAGTTACTTCTTCCACTAAAGTCTTGAACTCTTCAAAGTTATCCATGAGGGCAGAATCAACTTTTTCAAAACTCTTGTTAATGTGGATATTTTGACCTCTTCCCATGAATCAAAAATATTCTTAATGGCATTTAGAATGGTGAATCTTTTCCAAAAGTTTTTCAATTTCCACAGATCAATCAGAGGAGGCACTATCTATGGCAGCTATAGCCTTACTAAATGTATCTCTTCAATAATTAAACTTAAAAGTTGAATTACTCCCTGGTCCGTGGACTACAAAATAGATGTTGTGTTAGCAGACATGAAAACAACATGAATCATATTTCCATCGTCATCAGAGCTTTTGGGTGACTAGGTGCATTATCAATGAGCAGTGATCTTTTGAAAGCAATCCCCTCTTCTGAGCAGTAGGACTCAACAGTGGTCTTAAAATATTCAATAAATCATGCTGTAAACATATGCACTGTCCTTGAGGCTTTATTCCACTTTCAGACCACAGAAATAATAGATTTAACCTAATTCTTAAGAACCCTAGGATCTTCAGTAGGGTAAATGAACATTGACTTCAGCTGAAAGTCACTAGCTGCATTAGCCCCAAACAAGAGACTCAGCCTGTCCTTTGAAGCTTTGAAGCCAGGCATTGACTTCTCTTCTCTAGCTAGGAAGGTCTTAGATAGAATCTTCTTCCAACAGAAGGCTGTTTCATCTACATTGAAAATCTGTTGTCTAGTGTAGCTACCTTCATTGATTATCTTAGCAACATCTTCTGGACAACTTGCTGCAGCTTCTACATTAGCACTTATGCCTCACCTTGTATTTTCATGTTATGGAGATGGCTTCTTTCCTTAAACTTCATGAACCAACCTCTGCTAGCTTCAAACTTTTCTTTTGCAGCTTCCTTACCTTCCACAATCTTCAGAGAATTGGAGAGAGTTATTGCTCTGGAATAGGCTTTGGCTTAAGGAAATGTGGCTAGGTTGATCTTCTATCCAGACTACTAAAACTTTCTCCACATCAGCAGTAAGACTTTTTATATCAGCTTTGCTTTTTTGTCATTTGTGTGTTCATAAAGTAACACTTTTAATTTTCTTCAAGAATTTTTCCTTTGCATTCACAACTTGGCTAACTCTTTGGCACAAGAGGCCCAGTTTTCAGCCTGTCTCAGTTTTCAACATGCCTTCCTTACTAAGCTTAATCATTTCTAGCTGTTGACTGAAAGTGAGAGACATGCAACTCTTCACTTCACTTAAGCACATAGAGGCCATTGTAGAATTCTTAATTGGCCTAATTTCAAAATTATTGTGTCTCAGGGAGTAGAGAGGCCCAAGGAGAGGGGGAGAGGTGCGAGAATGGCCAGTTGGTGGAATAGTCAGAACACACACAACATTTATCAGTTAAGTTTGCCATCTTATATGGGCACCTCATAACAATTACAACAGCAACATCAAAGGTCACTGATCACAGATCACCGTAACAAATATAATAATAATTTAAAAGTTTGAAATATTGTGAGATTTACCAAAATGTGACACAAATATACAAACTGAGTAAATGCTGTTGAAAAAATAGTGCTGATAGGCCTGCTTGACACAAATCTTCAATTTGCAAAAAAAATGCAATTTTTATCTGCAAAGGACAACAAAATTAAACAATAAAATGAGGCATGTCTATACAGAGACTTATATAACATGATAGGAGAGACATCCCACCACCTTTGCCATATTCTATCAGTTAGAAACATATCACAAGTCCTGTTTGCAGTCAAGGGGAAAGAGTTATACAAAGATGTAAACACCGGGAGGTCAGGATCATGAGGAGTCATCTCAGAGTTTGTTAGCCAGAGTGAGTATATTGTCATATTGCATTGTAATTTCATTTTCATTGGAAGACTATTTTCTCTTCAAAACAAACAGAATAAGAAAATAATGTTTACCTGAGAAATTTGTTCTAAAATATCCAAATAATGTTTTTCTGTCCATCTTGTGAATTCATTTCTCCATCTTGGCTCTACCAGTCTAAAAATGGGCTCAAAGTATAGATTTCACCTTTCATGTCCTAGATAAAGTCTTGCTTTAATATAGGTTTGACATTCTGCCAGGTCTGATATCCATAAAATTTCAATTGGACACAAAGGACAGAAACCTGAGTCACAGCATGAGATACTCCAGAAATTTTGGATATATCACTAAAATATAAGGAATTCTTATTCAGTTGCCTGGAAATGGGACTTGGCCTCTTCTTTCTTGCTTACTTCCTCTAAACAGCATGAAACATCACTCTGCACTATTAAGCAATGGCAATTTCACCCTAAGGGAGACATTTCAGGAGTGAATGCTGTGATCTCTGAGATTTGTTTATCACTTCTCTTAACTTTATAGAGTGGTTGGAGCCTTCCCCAGGAGGAAGATACTGATTAACTATCAAACATCATTATGGTTAATATGCTTGCTGACTCACATATTATAATGGAATAATCAACATTGATCACAAAGAAAAAAAGTGATCATTACTCCTTCAAAATTAAGAATTTATAAATCACCCAGTTAATAAGAACTGCATTTTTAAATGTTTTATTCACTGTCACAGATTAAATAAACCAATGAACTGCAATCATATACAATAGCTTTTTAACAAAATTATACCAAAGAGATTTGAGAAAATAATTGTTTGAGTGAACTTAAAGACTCAATACTTTCCTCAATCCAGAAAGCACAAAAGCTCCTCTATCTTAGTGGTTTTTTTTTTTTTACTCCAATGTTCTTTTAATCTTTTGGCAACTTACTAACTGAAATGTACAGAAGGAAATTGACATTGTTGGAAAAAATTCCCCACATATAGCAATATATCCATAGGAGAGCGATTGCATCTAACACAGAAAATGTTACAGAGATAAATCCACCAGGAGCTGTCTTTGGGTTATCTTCAGAAGACTAAAGAGAAAATTCATTCAGTTTTGAATCCTCTTGCAAGGAAGTAGAAAATGTACACCAAAATATTCAGAACACTGAGACACCTGAAAATTATTTATAATGAATAATGTTCAACTATCATGAACAGTGAATTAGAGTTTCTGCTGAACAGAGAAATTTTTATTCCTTAAATCTAATTTTATAAGTAAAAGGCGATGGCTTATCCATGTAACAAACTGGAGGAGTGGCATGAGTGATGCAAATTCTATTGTATTTATAAAACTCAAGTAACCAATCCATTTTAGATTGCGTATTTTTAGTATTTTACTTTCTTAAAAAACTTTTTTGAAGAGAGGTCCTGGGAAATAATTTTTAAATGCATTTATTCTGTTCTGTTAGGATATGCAAAAGCTAAAATTTTCCCTTGAAATAACACTCTTAAGCAACACTATAGTGGTAAAGCAAACAATTTTGACTTAACTGGATAAAGTCATATCTCTAGGGAATAATATAAAAACCAAATAACCAAATATAAACTCTTTTAAAACAATGATGATTTTTATTAACCCTGGCAACTATACTAAACATTTTTCTGTGATATGGTGTCAGAAATTAGAGCATGGGAATTCGATTCCTCTCATTTTCTAGTTGAAGGCAAACTAATGTTGTAGACAACCCAATATGCCAGGATTATATATATTCTCGTCTATTTTTAATATATATGTATGTATGTATATATATTCATCTAATCTTATCAAGAATTTTGCAAGATAAATATTATCTCCATTTGGCAGATGAAGAAACCAAAATTTGTGAAGTCCCAGAGTCACATAGCCAGTCAACTGTAGAGTTAGAATTCAAACCCAGTTGTACATGGCTCTAAAGCACATTGCATTTCTCCTGCTCAGAAGAGTCTTTATTCTATTGGTGTGCATCAAGTGAGGTCTCTATGGAGATAATCCTTCCCCAACCTGTGGATCATTATCCTATTACTAGAAGCCCCTGTGATTGGTTTAAATCAATAAGTATAAATTCTGACAATGTTAGCAAAGTGTACTCAGGATGAAGTCAAGTTTGCAAGGTCCTTGAGGCTGGACTATGCCAGAAGACATATGCCAACCTGGCTTTAGAATGCCCTTTCATTCTGCTCCAGTTTCTCTTATCCTTATTTAAATACTAGGTGTGAGATAATAGAAAAAATATATATTCATCTCTTCCCCAGGTTCCTGGCATAGTGCTCCTGAAACCCTTGTAATTTTCCGGATGACAGTACTGTCTTTTGTTCTAAAGAGGCAACTCTGGGTGGGCTCCTGGAGGGCTCCTGGGTGATGGCCAATCACCAGAAAGACCAAGCCATAATTACAAATTTGGAATTTTTAGTCTTCCTTCTCCCCTGCCACCTGTAGCCACATTCTCTTGAGAACAAAGGCCTGAAAATTGAGTTAATGATTGATGATGCCTACGTGATAAGCCTCCAAATCCTCCCAGATTTGAGAGTTTCCAGGTGGGTGAGTACATGATGGACACTGAAAGGGTGATGCACCCCAACTCCATGAGGACAGAAGCTCCTGTGCTCAGAGGACTCTCCCATACCAGACCCTCTGTATCTCTTCATCTGGCTGTTTATCTGTATTCTTTATCATACCCTTCAATAAAGTGATAAACATGTTTCCCTGATTTCTATGAGCCACTCTAGCAAATAAATTAAACCTGAGGAGAGGGTCACTGGAACATTCAGTTTATAGTCAGTTGGTCAGAATCACAAGTGATAACCTGGGCTTTCAACTGGCATCTGAAGTAGGGATTGAAAGACGGTCTTGTGGGGTTAACCCTTGCATGTGGGATCTGACACTATCTCCCAAGTAAATTGTGTCAGAATTGAGTTGAATTGTAAGACAACCAGCTACTTCTTGTTGTGGGGGGAAAAACCCACAGGTTTGGTGACCAGAATGCCAAAAGTGAAGTGTTCTGTGTGAATTGTAGAGGTGACACACAGGATAAAGAAAAACAGTAGGGAAGAACTGGGTTTTTCCTACATAGGAGGCAGAAAACTATAGATTTTCCTGTATACCAAGTCCTTTACCAGTCATGAGAAGAATATCATCACTTGGTCCAGCCTCTCCCAACACTTTTCTTTCTCGCTTCCACTTCTTCTAGAACCACTGTGTGAAATTCAGGTAAGAGAGATGCCGTTATTTTTAAGTATTTATTTATCTTTGATTTTTAGCAGTTTATGATATGCCAAGATGTAGTTTTCTTTGTATTTGTGTTTTTTTGGATTTGTTGAAATTCGTGAGTCTATAGATTAATACCTTTTAATGGTTTCATAAAATGCAAAAATATTTCTCCAAATATTGCTACATATTAATTTCTTTGTTAGTTCTTTTGGCCTAGTCCTGCATATCTCTTTTATTCTCTTTGTTATGCTTTTTTAAAAATTGCTTGGGACATCTGTGTGGCTCAGTCAGTTAAGCATCTGACTCTTGATTTTGGCTCAGGTCATGATCTCCGAGTTGTGAGATAAGCCCCACATTGGGTTCCAACACTGGGTGTAGACCCTGCTTGAGATTCTCTCTGTCCCTCTCCCTCTGCCCCCTCTCCCTCATGTTCCCTCTCTCTCTCTCTCTCAAAAAAAAAAATTCTCTTTGTACTAAAGTTTGGACATGTTCTATTGACCTGCCTTTTGAGTTTATTAATTTTGCCTTTTGCTGTATACAATATGCTTTAAAAAATCCCAAACAACTTTATAGAGATATAATTCACATATCACAAAATTTACCCAAAGTGAGATAAGCTAGGGAGAGAACGTCATTTGAGAAAAGGGACCAGGATCAAGCTGTGTTCATAAGTATAGCTGGAGGCTCAGATCAGCAAGTGAGTCATGCCCAATGACCTCCTGTTCCCATGTACAGAGTTGATGTGTTTCTTATGCTTTTCGTGATCCACCAAAACCTCTCCTTTCCAGATGTCTGCTTTACACTCTAAATTGATTCCTACTTCTGCCTTTCACTTCAAAAAAAGGTACTTTTTCCCAGATCCTTTTCCACCAAGGATCTTAAATGACTAGCAAAACTGATAATTGATTGACATTGATGCATAATGTGTTACTCTGCTCTGGAGGGTTTAGAACTCAACAGAAGATCCCTAGAGATGAAATAACATAGCCTACATTTTCTTAAAGAGAGATTCATGGACCATATTCACTGGGAGTGCATGTAACACTGCAGATGCCTGGCCCTCATTCTTAACCTACTGAATTAGAACCTTTACTTTTATAAGCTCTCCAGCTCTTTCTTGTAGACACTAGAGTTTGAAAAATGAATGCCTAATCCATCCATATGAATCTCGAATATCTACTGGTAGGACTCCAAGCCCAGAGAAGTATAATTAGTGTTTCCAAATGTCTCAGCTGTGTCTTTCCAGCTACACAACAGTACCCTCAACTTCAAGGGTTTTAGCTTCAAGCACAACTAAACCTAGTTGTTCTAAGTAAGTGAATATATAGTATGTGCACAAAATCCAACTTTATATGAACTCCTAAGTGCAAGATATGGAAGCAAATGAAGATAGTCATTTTTATTTGAGTGGTAGAAAGAATCTGCAACACCAGGCTTCTATTCTGGGCCAAAATAGATATGGAAAGAAGTTTGGAAATGATTAATTTAAAATGACACCATCCATTTCCATCCTGAGTCAAGAGCACTGATGCAGTGGCTAGAGGACATTGAGGCTCCAAAGATTTTTCCGTGCTGCTCCTTTCATTCTGTTCTTCACCCTGCAGCATAGAATTCCCTTAGGGGAAATTAAAATTAACCTTAGCATGACATAAGCACTATCTCCTGATTTCTGACCTCTAGTTAGATAGATAGATCTAAACCATGTGTGAGGTGTGCTTGCATGTAATTGGAAGAGCTTTTAAAAAGATGAGGCTCTAGAAAATTAGACTCTCATCAGCTTGTACTATCAGTCTTTCCTGATAGCCTGCCTCTTTGCTTCCTGTGTCTTAGTGAGATGGATCTGCAATTTCTGAAAGGACAATTCTGCTGCACTCATTGTTGGTGAGCCAGCTTGCTGAGAAATAATGCAAAGTTATTATTGCTATAACCTTTTACATAATTTATTTTTAAAAATCAGGGTCATTATAGTATAAACACTGAAATGTAAGGAAAAAAAAATGCTTTCAACCTCTTAGGGAAAAAATAAGATAATATATTTATGACCTGAGGATAGGAAAGAATTTCAACGAAGCACAAAAAGCCTAACTGATAAAAGAAAAGCCTAATAAATTTGATCACATCAAAATTTAAAACTTCAGCATGATAAAAGACACTGTAAACAAAGTTAAAGGCAAGTGACAGACTGGGAGAAGATATTTGCAACACATAAAGCAAAAGTTTAGTATCCAGAATATATAAAGACAGCCTACAATTCAATAAGAAAAAGAAAAATAACCCAGTAGAAAATGCACAAAAGCTACTTACAGGCGATTCACAGAAGATGAAATTCAAATAACCAATAAACATGAGGGGGAAAAAAGGTTCCACGAGCATTGAGGAAAATGCAGTAAAATCCATAAGATATGATTTCTCATCTACCAAATTAGAAAAAATAAAAACATCTGAATAGATCACACATAGTTTTGTAGTTGTAAACTACAGAAATCAGCACAGTTTAAGAAGAAAAAGAATGTATTGAATTATAGTAGTTAACATTTACTGATTACTCACTATGTGCAGGCACAATTCTAAATGTCTTATTTATATTTGCTCATTATATCCTCACAACTCTTTAAGGTGGGTGCAATTACTTCCCACTTGTTATGGAAGAGGAAGCAGAGACTCTGAGAGGTTAATTTACCTGAGGTTGTACAGTTTGTCAAAAACATAGGCAGCCTGTTTCCAAGGTCCACCCTATTTAGAGATACATTCAGATGCCTATTTGAAAACACAGAGTCTAAATGAGGACCAGGAGCCATGCCCCAAATCACACCTTTCTAGGACACTGAAACTTTACAGCTATTCAGAAATCCTAAATACCAATCACTGTATCACCAGCGCCAGTGTAGAATGTTACTTCTGGAACCTCTGTTTCTGTGGCCTCTGAAAAATGGATGTAGCTGCTGCCAAGAGTAGTATTAAAAAGAAGCAGGTCCAGGGCCGCCTGGGTGGTTCAGTCAGTTAAGCATCTGACTTCAGCTCAGGTCATGATCTCATGGTTTGTGGTTTGAGCCCCATGTCTGGCTCTGTGCTAAGAGCTAGGAGCCTGGAGCCTGCTTCCGATTCTGTGTCTCCTTCCCTTTCTGCTCCTCCCTCACTTGCACTCTCTTTCTCTGTCTCTCTCCCTGTCTCTCTCAGATATAAATAAACATTAAAAAAAAAAACAGGTCAAAAATGGAGTCACTTATGCTAAAGTCCATCAAGACTAATATCTAACCTGACTGCAGTTTTAGCTTCATCCAGAAGTGGAATTTCAAACAAATCGGTCTGGAATTTCCTCATTAGCATAGATAGGTAATCATGATAAGACCTCCTGCCCTTCCTTCTAAGGGAAGGTGATCTTGCCTAAAATAATTTTTTCTTTTTGTTTGCTACTAACCTCTTTATCAGCCACCCCCCACCATTCCTGCCTATAAAAGCCTCCCATTTTGTATAGCTCCTCAGAATACCCTTCTATTTTTTAGATGCTGCCTGACTCATGAATCGTGAATAAAGACAATTAGATCTTTCAATTTACTCAGTAGAGTAAATTTATTTACTTTTTCTTTAACAGTGGATTCTAAGGAGCACCTGTTTCCTGTTAAGTCCCTGGTTTTCCATTCCTGATCCGGTGCAGGTGAGTCTGATTGGCGAAGTCTAGGGAGGGTGGGAAAGAGAGTGTTGAGGTCTATAGTGGGAGGTAGAGACTCATAATTGGAGATTCTCCAAATATAGAAGGATGTTCAGGATACTGGGTAGACAAAAAGCATGACGAATGTTCACTACATTGACAATACCATATGCTAGAAAGGATGCAGAGACACAAGAACTCTGGGGTGGAGCTGTAATTGGTACAACGGATATGGAGAATATTTTGGTAATTGCACTCACCTAACTCTAATTTTCTGGAGAAACCTCACATGTGCACAAGAAGACACGTGAAAGATGTCAACTGCAGCAACCTATTAGAAATGTCCTAACTTTCCATTTGTGAATAACTGAATTGTGTGATTAAATTAAATACTATACAGCAAAGTATAGTGGATGACCTAGACCTATACTAATCAACATGGATGGTTCTCAATAACAGAATGGCGAAAAAAAGTTTCAAAAATGATAGCTACCATATCAGAGCATTTATGTAAATTAAAAACAAATAAAAAGAGTACAGGGGCACCTGGGTGGCTCAGTTGGCTGAGCGTCCGACTACGGCTCAGGTCATGATCTCACGGTGTGTGGGTTCGAGCCCCGCGTCCGGCTCTGTGCTGACAGCTCAGAGCCTGAAGCCTGCTTCAGATTCTGTGTCTCCCTCTCTCACTGTCCCTCCCCTGCTCACACTCTGTCTCTCTCTCAAAAATAAATAAACATAAAAAAAAGAGTACATAAATGTAGTGAGTATAAACACATGAACTAAAGGATACACATCGCATTCTTGATTTGTGAGGTAGAAATTGCCTCTGGGAAGGAAAAGAGGAAATTGGAACTAGAGGTTGGGGGAGAGACAAAGGAAATTTTAACTTCATATGAAATATCTTATCTCACTTATTAAATTTTAAAATCTGAAGCAAAAATGTGAAAATGTTAATAGCATCTGTTAATTTTTGGTGATGAATATATAAGGTTGTTTTTTTCTGTATTTTAATAACTTTCCATAAAAGGGAAAAACCATGGTTATTTAGCTATATTATTTTAGTTTTGGGGGTCCTACAAATTTAAGCATTTTTTCCCAGAAGTTTTTTATTCTCTTTGATAAACTTCTCTTTTAGACAAATAAAGAGCACAACTTTATTAGTAATGCTGAAGCTATATAATTCATTTGATTAGCATTTCACTTTGATGACTACAGAGATTTGTACATTTTCCAAGTTATTTAATATTAAAGGTTCAGATATAATCTTTCTCAAGGGTATAAACTATATTTAACTCCTTTCTTTTTGTGTAACCTGCCAAAAGTGATTTGTCTGCTGCCTTCTAGCTAATGAAGATAGAATCCATTTGGTAACAGAAACTAAAGCCATTTTTCTTTAATATGGAAAAAATATTTTTGGAATTAGTTTTATTTCAATTGCAACAGCATCTAAATCAAGCATTATTTCATTGGAGAGTCTATTTTAAACAGCAGAAAGTTGAAATATTTTCTTCTAAAATATGTATTCAGAGTATCCTTGAGCTACATTGTTAAAGACAGTTCTTAAGCTGTTTATCATCTCCCTAGCAATTCTATTTTATTGATCAACTCCTTTGAAGAATTTGAGATTTCAGTATAACCAACAATCCGTAAATATGGGGAAATGTAGTCAATTGCTACTAGCTTTGGAACAGAGAATACGTTATACATGCAATCACTTAAATTCCTTCTGGGAAGCTCACAGATATCTGCTAGATCCAGCTTGAAGATTAACCTACTGATGACTTACAGGACCACAGAGATAGAGGAGAAAATCTAATCTTCCCAAGAGAGGCTCAGACTACCAAACTAATATCACCTCTGATAACAGGAAGTGATTACAGTTTTCATGGCTCAAAATTCCTTAGAAGAAAACAGAAAGTGGTCTTATTGATAGTACCTACCCAGATTGGTGAAGAGATAGTTGTACAGAAGATTTAAAATGTGTCTTCAAAATGATATGAAAAGATTACATCAGAAGATGGCAAATGCTTGTTGTCAGTTCTAGATTTAGTTATCTTAACTGATAATAGTAAGAATTTAAGTTAAACATTAAAAAAAACATTGGAAGGAATAATAATGAAAAGCTGGGAACAAAGATAAAGAGGTATTGCTCATACTAACTCTCTTCTGGAAGGTTTATAAAAACAAGGTTGATAGTTATTAGCTTGAGATGGGATGAGCAGCATAAAAGATAATTTTAAATCATCTTTGGCATAAAAAATACATTGGATTGGTAAACAGTGATTATCATTCTGTTTATGATAATGGTGATATCCTCCAGCCATTTCCTGTGGAGGTTAAGACTAGGTTGAAGGGGAGGTTAAATAGGAGGCTTCACCTACTCAATAATATTCTGTTTAAACTTGGTGATAGATACATAGGTGTTATTTATAATATTCTCTATGCATTTTGTTTGTCTAGGATATTTCATAATCATATTTAAAAGAAAGATGTGGGTTTTTTCTAATACTTATTTCTCTTTGAAAGAGAGAAAGTGTGTGAACAAGGGAGGGGCAGAGAGAGAGGGAGAGAATCAATCCCAAGTAGGCTCCACAGTCAGTGCAGAGCCATGAGATCATGACCTGAGTCAAAATCAAGAATCGGACGCTTAACCAACCGAGCCACGCAGGAGCCCCAAAGAAAGATGTGTTTTAAGGTCCTAGAGAATTATGTGCTATTCTGGATGCCATACTTTCACAGAGATTTAGACAAACTAGAGAGTAATTAGAAGGGAATAACCCTAACAGCGATGAGACTGGAGACCCTGATATAAGGAAAAGTTGAATGGACTGGAGAGGTTTAGCCAGATTGAGAAGACCTGGAAGTGGGAGAGGCTGTGATTCGGCACAACAAGGAACCTGACAGATGATAAAAATATTTGAGTAACAGTACTATGCAAAAAGGAATAGATTCTGTACAAGAAAAATGGGTGAAGAAACAACAACAGCAACAACAACATCACAGGAAAAATTTAGTAGAATCCCAGTATAAGTAAGAGTTGTCTGCAAATGGAACAGCCACACTGGTCCTGTAAAAAGTGTCTTGGAGGACAACTTAAGATGAATTGTCATGTTAAATTCAAGCAAAGTTTAACTACTCCAGAGTTTTTCAATATCATTAGGTTTTTTAAATGATTAATTATGTGAATTTTTCATCTGATCGGCAACTTCCCTGGTGGGAAAATTTTTCAAAGAGCTGGCCAGACTAGTCATTTCCACTGTATTAAGGGTCTAGAAATGTGACTTAGCCACCAGCAAGGTGCTGGGTGCCTGAGGACAAATGCCAAGATCCAAGGGAACATGCTGGTCTAGCCAAATTAGATTATTCAAAGGGGTTGATATAGAATCAAACAGAAGCTAGAGAATAAAATTAGTTGAGTTGCTGATTCAAATAGATGGCATAAGACTAAGTCTAAAAAGTTTCATCTGTATAAGCCAATGAGCTCTTTTTGCTCATCTAATGCTTAGTTACACAGCTGACTCAAACTCACTTAAAGGGCTCATGATAGGATGGAGTGACTATTCTGGAGAGAGAAGCTAGACTAATTCACTAAATCACTAAAAAGTGAAATGGCTCTGTAAAAGTAACCAATGCAGTATTTTATGGAATTCATGAGCCTTAACCTCAGCTTGAGTCCAAAACCCTCCAATTACCATCTGTTTGACCTTGGGAAATTACTTTATTCATGTGAGCATTAATTGCCCTATCGGTAAAGATGTTAATTTTACATGCCTCATCTGTTATTTGAGAAAATGTTTACAAATCTATCAGCCTACTGCCTGGCACATAGTAAGCGCTCAATAAATGGATTCAAAACTGAGGTGGGGAAGGAAGAAGGCATAATCAGCTTTATTTATTGTATTCTCAATGCCAGGTACATACTAGGTGTTTAACCAATATTTGTAAAATAAATTAGCACTGAGAAAACAGTGGGCCACAGATGTGACCCAGATATCTGAGCACCAAGAATTAGAAAGTAAAGAAAATGGCAATAGTTAGTGTTGTGTTAGGTCAGGGGTATTAGGTAGGGGAGGTAATGCAGGAAAAATATGTGTCATTTTTATAGATGGGCACCCCATTTACCAATACTCTATGGCTTAAGGGCCATCCCAGTGTAGAACGGGATTTCTGCCCCCTCAGGCACATTATCTTCACTAACTGCCATAGTGTCAGAGGATTGCCTGGGGTTGGGTCTCTTTTCTGTCCCCTGATAGTGGGGCTTTCATAGTAAAGTCAGGCAACTCCATTTGCATAGTATGTAGTGCAGATATCAGCATTAAGTGGTCCATTTCATCTGGCATGAACTGAGTTTACAGGTCTGCTTCAGTTATTCATGGTTGTCTAGCAGCATCATTCAGGGTCTCTTAGAAGGTCTACACATTCTAAAAGTGGCCATGACCCCTAATAACACTTGTTCCCATGCAGAGTAATTGGCTCAGACTGGAATCAACTTCTAGAAGGATCATAGAGCAGAGGGCACCAGACTTGGATCTGCTTCTGAAATATGCTTTCCTCTAAATAATGTTTTCTGTATCATGAAGGTTAATGAAGAATCAGAGTAGGTAAGGTTTAAAGTTGAGATGAATGAGATTTTAATGACTGTGAGGCCATGGTCACATGTAGGTACCAAGAATACCCTTTTCCCCATGTAAAGAATTCCCAAGTATAGTCAGGTTAGAGCAGTGGTTCTTAAATTTGAGCATCTATCAGAATTACCTGCAAGCCTTGTTAAATACAAATTGCTAGGCCCTGCCCACTAGTTTCTGATTAAATAAGTCTGAGTTGGAGCCTGAGAATGTAAATTTCTAACAGATTCCTAAATGGTAATGCTAGTGCAGGAATACACTTTGACAACCATTGGATGAGAGCTAAAGGCCATAAAACCCTAGACATGTATATCCAGAAAAAATATAAATAACATGGAATTCTTGATTTTGCAGGGTACCACCATATTAAATAAAATACCATTCACTTTATCTAGCATCATTGGATCATGTACTTTAGACAAAATGTGACCCATCTACAACACTAAACCAAGAAGAGTTATTTGAAAGTCAAGTGCATAAAGAAAGCTTCTCATCCAGAAACTCATGGAGTATCCCCTTCATGACTCATTGGAAGGCAGGATTGTTGTAACAGCTCAACAATATCACCATTTGGTGTATTTGGTGTTCATGTATTTCGTGAACTAGTTGAGATGTTCCTGCAAAGCTGTCATCACTTATGATTCTTTCTATTTTGCCCAAAGCTGTAGATTCCACAAAAGTCTTAACTTCATCAAGCCCAGGGTTTTGTGGAGCTGGTCTATAGTAGGGATTAGCAAGAGTATTTAACTATCTCAAATGGCATTGCTAATGGCATTAGTAATCCTAATAAAAACCCAATGTACTTATAGAACTTGGACTGAGGGACGACTATAACAATTAGTGCTTTGGAACTTGCAGAAATCATTGATTTTGAGCAATGAGAGTAAACATGTCTGCTTTTCTGGAACCTAGGTACTAGATCTAATGTTCTTATTGCATATTTCAGCTAACTACACAGGAGCAGGGATCCTGCCTCTTAGTTAGTTACAAACCTAGAACATTAGTGAATAGAGAGGAGGTGAACTGGAGACTTAATAAAGATATTAATAGTGCCAGTAGCATAGTTTCAAGGTAAAGAAAAGGATATGGGAGCACAGATCATAAGTCTTTAGTCTCTCATTTAACAAATATTTACATGTTAATTCTTTTCTAGGAATTCAGAACACAGCAGCAAACAAACCAAAGTCCCTGCCCTCATGTGGCTAACATCTTTAAGTACGATAGTATAGCAATAAAGGGGAATTTTGGTAATGGATAAAGAACCACATTAGTTTTCTGATATCTTGACAAGCTTTCCAACATGCAGCTCATGAGGGGGATGACATTTAGTAATGCACAGTAATAGTATTTAGTCAAACATGCTTTTTAGTTTCCTGAGTAAGGACATGATTCATGAAGCTACACAATATCCTTGAATCCATCAGTCTTCAATTAAATGTAAGAGGAAGCCACTTTTAAATCCATGGAACACAAAAATCTCCTTTTCCAGAAGGGTTCCATATGGATGTGGAGAGTGGGACTAGAGTGTTGGACAGAGACAAAAGTGGAGGTGAATGGTCCCAGAAGGCAAATATCATCATTGTGTCCAATAGGCTCAATGTATATCCAGTATGAAAGATCAGACTTTGAACTAAAAATCAGGATGGGTAGTAAAGTACACAGCAGAGGTTGTAAAGTAAGGGAATGTAACAATAAAGATTTATGCATGGGAATAAATATGCTAGGATATGTTCTGGATGAGTTCCAGAGACCAAAACTATTATCCAAGGTTAGCTTTTATAAACTTGCATTGCATTCTTACATGGGCAAGAAAGATGCCTTTAAATAGGCTGGAATAGAGCAAGTATTCTCTGCCATACATACTAGGAATAAAACCAAGCAGAACTGAGGTAGCAGAAAAGAAAATAGGATTTAATTTACTGCACTTAGAAATAGAATGGATGTATATTTACTGAACAATTAATATATGTATAAGGGTAAGGATTCTCCAGAGAAACAGAGAACCAACAGGATGTATATATGTATGTATGTTTATAGATATAGATATAGATATAGATTAGGTATAGATATAGATATATAGATTTATTGGCACTCACAATTATGGAGACTGGGAAATTTCAAGATCAGCAGTCAACAAGCTGGAGATCCAGGAGATCCAATGGCATATAGTTCTAGCCTGAGACCAGAAGAGCTAATGGTGTAAATTCCAGTCCAAAAGCCAGCAGTCTTGAGATCCAAGAAAAGCCAACATTTTAGTTCAAGTCTAAGGCCAGGAAAAGACCAATTTCCCAGCTAAATAGTTAGGCAGGCCAAGTTCCCTCTTAGTCCTGGGAGGGTCAGCCCTTTGCTTCTATTTAGATCTTCACCTGATTGGGTGAGGCCCACACACATTAGGGAGAGCAATCTGCTTTACTTGGTCTACTAATTCAAATGTTAATCTCATCTCAAATCACCCTTGCAGACACACCCAGAAAAACATACCTCACAAGTATATAGGCACCCTGTGGCCCAGTCAAATTGACACATGAGATTAAATTGCTATAATACACCAGAGCTGCTTTTCTTGATTTTATTATCCCAATATAGACTCTTAGAATTACTACAATCAGAAGAAATAAACTTGAAAATTTTAAATAGTTTAAATACTATAGAAGTTAATTACTTACTCATGTATCAATACAAGGCAGAGTTTCTGATCAGCAGGCAGCTTTCCCTATCTTGTGGTTCCATCATCTTCTAAATCCTCATTGTTAGTATCTAGTCAACAAAAGGGGAAAAGAAGGTACATCCACTTCCTATAAGGCATGGTCCAGAATGACGCCTATTATTTTCACAAACATTCCTTTGGTGGAAAATAGTCATCTACCCACGCTTTGATGTAAGATAGGCAGAGAAATGATGTCCCTTCCTAGGGACAATTCTGTGCTCTGCAAAGGGGAAGTGCAAACGTGTGTGCACCAAACTGTCTGCACAGTCTGCCCCCTCTAGCACTAAATATTTATGCTCACCCTTCTCTGACCCATAGGACACGCTTACTCTTCACCAAGGGAATTATGCACCAGTATCATTCACTTTCTGCAACAAGTTCAAACTCCATGATCTCTTGGTGATACCTAGTCCTTTTCACTAGTTCTAAGAATGGTCTTCTTTTTGTCTGGCAACCTTTAAATTGGAAAAGAAAATATGCAACGGTACAGCAGGGATGGGAAACATGCAGCTGAAGTTCTCATGTAGATAAAGAAAGAATGGGAAACGCATGGCAGTCATAGCAGTGATAGAATCCTACTAGGGAGGGACTGTGAGGAACTCCTGCCTTAGACCTTGGTCTCCTTGCTCTCAAGGAACTGAAGCTGTCACATCTTCTGGAGGTTCCCCCTGTCTGTTATCCTCCTTCTCCACATCTGAAATAAATGTTGGGGAGTGTGCCATTCTTGAGAGTTGTCCAGATCTCATAGTCTTCTTCTTGCCCATGCAATTTTGGGACCTGGTATTCATTTTTAAAGCCGAAGTGATCATAGATTTTGGGCTAGGGTTACCATTTCTTTACATAATAGTCAGTTATCGCTATGTTTTGTTGTGGTAATAAGCAAAACTCAGTAGCTTTCACCAATAAAGATTTAATTTTTGCTCACATTAAGTGTCAACTTGAGTTTGGCAGAATGTTATTCTATGTTACTTCATTCTGGGATCCACACTAGGGGATCAACTCCTATCTGGAAGTGGCAGAACCATGTAATGGCTCCTAAAGCATATGATAGAACATGATAGCATTCATTACTTCTTTTCACATTCCAATGGCCAAAGTCTGATATTGATGGGATAGGGAAATATATTCCTTCCTCAAGGAGGCACTGCCAGTCTTAAGGCAGTGGGCAGAGCCATATCATCTTATTAGAAGTAGGGGACAATAATACAATCTAGCAGGTTCCCCAGGAACTTAGTAGGCTTCAATCTATTTTCTTCCAGTTAGGTCCAAGTTCTTTCCTGCATATAGCTCGCAATTCTGTTTTGTTTCTTAGCTCCCTTTCCCAGAAGTCTTTCTTGCTCAATTTAATGAGAATTATCTTGATGCCTCTAAAGCCATAGACTTTAAAAAAAAATTTTTTTTAGTGTTTATTTATTTTGAGAGAGAGAGAGAAATAGAGTATGAGTGGAGCGGGGCAGAGAGGGAGGGAGACACAGAATCTGAAGCAGCCTCCAGGCTCCAAGCTGTCAGCACAGAGCCTGATGCAGGGCTTGAAACCACAAGCTGTGAGATCATGACCTGAGCTGAAGTCAGCTGCTCAACCTACTGAGCCACCCAAGTGCCCCTAAAGACATAGGCTTAAGTAAGGGGCAGTACCTTCAATGGTATCTTTGCTGTAGAGCTGAGTCACTTTATTTACCGAGGAGTCTTATTGGACCTTTGTCATTCAAGATCTGTTTCCATCTTATTTCCTTTTATTTAAGGTCTAGAAACATTCTTTAACACTGGAAAGCCTTATTTTATCTCTTTGACTTCTTGCTGTCTAACCAGAGAATCTTTGCTGAGCTCATAACTTTCTTGCAATATCTTACTAAAGGCAGCAATCAAGCAACTAATGCAACTGTCAATACACACTAAGATTCTGGCTTTTTCCAATCCTCTCCCCTCCCACCCCCTCTACCAAGAGCTGCAAACTCAGTAGGCACTTCATCTTCTTTCCAAGCTAATACAAATGACAGTTTTACCAAATGTTTTGTTGTTGCATATTCATTCTAGAATTAGGCATCTCTTTCATCTCTTTCCTTGGTGCCCACCATCTGCCCTTTAAGCTGGTACCATACATTTTTAGGGTTTTGTTTTTGGGTTTTGGATTTTGTTATGCTAATATTACACTTCAATTTATTAGTTTTTGTTTGATAGGATGATAGGTGCTGCTACAAATAGATCCCCCTAAAAATATATCAACTCAAACTAAATAGATATTTATTTTTCACTCAAGTATTTCTCTCTCAGATCCAAAGTGGGTTTCCTATTAGTCAGGAGACTCTCTTCCATGCAGGGATATAGGGATTTAGATTCCTTCAATACTGTGGCTCCATAATCCTCTAGGGTAGGAGTTAGCAAACTATAGCCAGTGGACCAAATCTGGACTGCTGCCTGTTTTTGTAAGTAAAATGTTATTGGAACACAGCCATGCCCATTCATTTACATATTGACTATGTCTCCTTTCATGTTATAATGGTAGAGTTGAATAATTGTAACAGAAATATTACAGCCTACAAGGCCTAGACTATTTACTACCTGGACTTTTCGAGAAAAAGTTTGCTGATGCCTGCCTTAGGATCTAATCATCATCATCTGAATCCAGCTGGGAGAAGGTACAATGCTTTTTAAAGCCTTGGCGCAGAGGTGCCACACAGAACTTGCTCTCATGGTCCACTTTCACATAGCCTCATCCAGATTTAAATGGGGCTGAGAAATGTCATTTGTGGCTGGGCAGTCACTTTGCCACTTTCCAGCAACTCTATACTATGCAAAGGGGAGTAAGAATTTTGGTAGACAGCTGGTCAACCCCACCATAATGTCCATCTTGTGGATTTTTTAAAATTAGGTATTTAAAAGTTAGTAACTTGATGAAGGACTTTAAAACCTGTTTCAAAGTATTATATCAAAATGGTTAACAATTCTGTTTCTAAAATCAGAAAGATCTGGGTTTGAAGAGTAAATGCTCAATAAATGTTATCAAATATTCTTGCCCATAGTACAGCAGAAGCTTTCGCTAGACAGGTAAAAATTTACCTCCTGATCTGTACCTTGGAAGTTGGGAAACACTAGCCTACAGGGTCTTTAACATTTAACATTCTACATATTCTAATGTAGAAATTATTCTATTTCATATGTTTTACTTGAGCTCTACTGTGTTCCTGAAACTGTGTGAGGTAGGGAAGGGACAGAGATGAATAAGGCCATGTTCTAGCTATTGAAGAACATACAGTCCAAACAGGAAAATAGACAGTATCAGTTCCTCCCTTTAATATTGGGGGTGGAAATACTGAACTAGCAATGTCCACAGAGATCTTAGAGCTTGCTGATTCCTTTTCTGACAGCATTTAGGCTGAACTCCTAAGCACCAAATCCTGCTGGTTTATCTGTTAATTCCTCCATCAGTTGAAAAGATTCATTGAAATCTTTGGAATACATTATTGGCCTTTAGCTCTTGACTTCCTCTTTGTTTATAGTCTTTGCCCTAGGAGCCTGTCTTTTCCCATATGTTTATTTTACCCCAATTTTGTTCTCTCTCTCTTTTTTTCATTTAAAACCAGATGAACATGGGGAAGGGAAGGAAAAATAAGATAAAAACAGAGAGGGAGACAAACCATAAGAGACTCTTAAATACAGAAAAAAAACTGAAGGTTGCTGGAGAGGTGTTGGGTGGAGGAATGGGCTAAATGGGTGATGGTCATTAAGGAGGTCACTTGTTGGGATAAGCACTGGGTGTTATATGTAAATGATGAATCACTGGGTTCTACTCCTGAAGCCAGTGCTACACTGTATGTTAACTAACTTAAATTTAAATAAATAATTTTTTTAAAAAAGTAATTGACAATTGATGCTTTATTCCAGAAAGTTCTTGAATACCCCACATCCTTTTAGTTTCCTGGTCTTCTTTTTTCACTATGCCCTGGACCAGAGTTTTGGAACTCTGGGAAAGCATGAATATATCCTGAGGAATCTCAGTTTTTGGAAAAAGATTTTTAAATTTGTATTTTTGTTTCATTGATAAATTTAAAAATTAATGTAAGCATATTCTGGCTTATCAAAATGATAGCATCCTAACAAATTAACGCCTGTAATTCTAGTGCCTGAGCTTGTGTTTGTATTTGTGAGTGTGTTTGCATCAAATGGCATCAGTGTGCTGACTGGCTGAAGCTTTCAAAGTCATAGGAATGAGAGAAGTGGTAGGAGAATGGGATCGTTACATGAAATATGATGGTGTAGACATGCAGAATTAAAAAAAGAAAACCTATATGGTAGCATCTGGTGTCATGCTTGTTTTATAAGTGGGTATATTGTTTAGATACTAACTAGGAAATTTTCATTAACAATAAATATGCTATAAAATATTCATTATTTCCATAGCTGGATTAAATACCCATATACAGATTTTTTAATGCCACAATGTTAAAATTATCTTAAACAATTTACAGACTTGACACATCATGATAATTATTCTAGGACCATTATTAACTGGAAGAGTTTTGATCCTATTGGAAGACTATTTATCCTAAACTAGGAAACAAAATCATACTTAAGAGAATACACATTTATTGTTGGATGAGTATTATTGAAGTCAAAATATAAAAATTGTCTACGTATAAAATATGACCTGAGATGATGTCCTTATATATTAAAACCTACATCAGCAATGTCATTCCAGTAAGACAACATCGTGTATTCCATTAAATTAGCACTGTGGGGTGCCTGGGTGGCTCAGTCAGTTAAGCATCCGATTCTTGGTTTCTGCTCAGGTCATGATCTCACGGTTTCATGAGTTCAAGCCCCACTTCAGGATTGCACTGACAGTGTGGAGCCTGCTTAGGATTCTCTTTACCTCTCTGTCTGCCCCTCCCCTATACATGCTGTCCCTGTCTCTCTCAAAATAAATAAAAACTTAAAAAAAAATTAGTACTGTTAATTTAAATTTTCATTGTTTTTGTAGTTTTGTTAGTATTTAATTTCTATTGGATAGGAGTTGTGAGTTCATATTTCATTTATGTTCCAAAAAATAGGTGTATATTTATTTTACATTATAATAAAATAATGTAAGGCCACATGGGGAGGGGAGTGTCTGTGAACATGCCTTTTAAAAGAGAAAACACTACATTAAATAACACTCTCAGGAGTTAAACTTCTGGCCTTTAAATCAATGCAGATTGCAAATGAAGGTTTAATATAGTTGAGGCAAAGTATACAAAATAAGGACAATGTAGTGAGTTTTTGTTTTGTTTTTAAAGTTTATTTATTTATTTTGAGAGACAGTAAATGAGAGAGAGAGAGAGAGAGAGAGAGAGTGTGTGTGTAGGGGAAGGGCAGAGAGAGAGGGAGAGAGAGAGGTCATCCCAAGTAGGCTCTGCACTGTCAGTACAGAGGCCCACAGGGGACTTAAACTCACCAACTGTAAGTTGATGACCTGAACTGAAACCAAGAGTGGGATGCTTAACTGACTGAACCCCTCAGGCACCCCCAATGCAGTGAGTTTTGAATCATACTAAATAATACTACATTTATTATTTTTTATTTTTTTAATGTTTATTTATTTTTGAGTGAGAGACAGAACATGAGCAGGGGGAGGGACAGAGAGAGAGAGAGACAGACAGAGACAGAGACAGAATCTGAAGCAGGCTGCAGACTCTGAGCTGTCAGTACAGAGCTCCATGAGGGGCTCCAACCCATGAGCTGTGAGATCATGACCTGAACCAAAGTTGGATGCTTAACCAACTGAACCACCCAGGTGCCCCAATAATACTACATTTAAAGGAATGTCCATTAACTGATGTTCAACTTTTTTTGATGATTAAAATTGTCCTAAAAAATATTGGTGATAATACATGGTAGCCTTCTTTAATGCTTTTACTTAACAAAATATTACTAAAATTTTACCAGTTCTTGATATTCCAAAGCTATGAACCCCTGTTTGTATTGGTCCTCTTGTAGCCCACTGGAATCTGTGATCTTCCATCTCTAGTGTTCTGGCACTAGGACCACTCATTCAAGCCACAACTTGAACTCATGGTTGCCTCAACCACATAGAAGCTTATAAACCAAATATCACAAGATAGCAGATTCCTATTTGTAATTGGGACTAGTCGTTGCTCAGTTAATAGAAAAATATAGATTGAAACTGGATACTTAAAGTATGATACACATATACTACAATTATTTTTTCTCAATACAAGTAAATGTATGTTAATTCACCAATATATTGATGTAGAATCACAAAACTATTAGCCCACCCCTTGGTGTATAAATTACATTTAATTTCAAATTCTCTCAAGTGGAGTGGGAATTTAAAGGCACCTGCCATCAATCTGAGTGCAGAATCGTGTCAGATCCCCTCAACCAGGTTTTTATGGTTATATCACTTAGATCTATTTTCATAGAAATTTTGAGTGACTTGCCTTTATCAATACAACTACAGTAGGATTAAAGAACCCAACTGACTCTCTTTTTTCTAATGTTTATTTCTGAGAGAGAGAAAGTACATGTGCATGAGTGGAGGAGGAGTAGAGAGAGAGGGGCACAGAGGATCTGAAGCAGGCTCTGTGCTTCAGCAGAGACCCCAATGTGGGGGGCTCAAACTCATGAACCTATGAGTTTGTGACCTGAATGTGAGTTCACTGCCTGAGCTGAAGTCAGAGGCCTAACTGACTGAGCCTCCCAGGCAACCCCCAACTGACTCTTGATAAACAAATAGCGTGACTGATGTGAGTATATGAGGGCATACTGAAGAGTAGTATCTTCAAGCACTAAATGTCCTAAGCATCAGTCAGCATGTTTTATAGACAGAATGGAGAACATCATCTACTTTGGAAACCTGGTTAAATGGAAGTCAGTTTCAAAACAAGCAAACAAACAAGCAGAAACTAGAAAAAAAAACACCTCTGTACAGTATAATTAAGGTGAAGATTTAAATACAAAATGCTATGGAAGCCCAAAGGAGGGAGCAACTAACGACCTATGATTCTAGATTGATTCAAATTTTATTAAACAATAGCAGAAACAAAAAGTAACTTTAAAAAAATTATTTCAACATCTTCACCAATTAAAATATGAATGAGTTATTCTAACATACAAAAGGTTAATCTGGATTTATATTTTCCTCTTAAATTGGGGGGATAATACACACATTCTATATTTACTCTTATTGTTCAATAGGTAATATGTTAATTATTGTCTTTAATGATCTGACATCCTGTGTTGTGAAGAATTAGAATGCTCAGCAAAAGTTTTTTATCCTCACAGAAAGGAAAATTCTGGGCTCCAAACACATAGGTCTCATTGTGATTGGTTTCTCTTCCTGGAGTACCAGGCTACCTTTCTTCCTTTTCCCTATCTTAGCCATTGATCAACTCTCTTCATCTTGTTCTCCCCTCCTGGCTCTAGCCATGGCTGGTCTCTCTCCTTATCAGAACCCCTAGAACACTGTGACAGTTAATGATATTCTGTCTTGGCTTATTCCCTGCCCATCCCATGCATTTGCCTTTTCTCTCTCTCGCTCTTTTTTTAATGTTTATTTATTTTTCAGAGAGAGAAAGACAGAGTGTGAGCTGGGGAGGGTCAGAGAGAGAGGGAGACACACAATCTGAAGCAAACTCCAGGATCTGAGCTGTCAGCATAGAGCCTGTCATGGGGCCCAAACTCACAAACCATGAGATCATGACCTGAGCCGAAGTAGGATGCCCAACCGACTGAGCCACCGAGGTGCCCTGCCTTTTCTCTTTCAAACTGACTACAGAGTCCTGGCAGAGGACTTAATCTTCCATGTCTTTCCTCTGTTTGCAGCATCTTTACATCACAAATGCAAATAATTGCTCGTTGAGTTGAATTGAAACAACAAGTAGGCTGCCAAAAGAAGAGTGCAAGTATATTTAATAAAGTAACTAGAATTTTCTGAACAACTATTAAATATTTATTCCAAAGTAAATGCTGTGAAAGAGAAATACAAGCCTCCACCTTCACCTCCCACCACAACTAAATAAGTCAATCTTCAATAGGACCACAGAGGAGCTGGTGAAATTCAAGGTAGAGTTGCTGAAATAGAAAATCAGATGTATCATTTATCTACATACTAGGTTAAGTGTCAAGAACAATTTGTATACTACTTCTACTGCATAAACAAATGCATGGGAGGCCATGACATACTTGCTTACTTGGGTTAGAATAATGCCTGGTACATTAAAAAAGGTTTGTTATCAGAAAAATGTTTGTTATCATTATCATCATCACCACTATAGCCATAATCAGAGCATTAGAACATTAGATGATTATTTGCTTTCAATCCACAGCAAGAATACTTGAGCTTGGATTTGGGATTCACAACAACTAAAACTCTAAAATTTTTGCAATGGAAAATTCTCTTTACAAATTTCTTCTCCATCTGTTTCACTTGATTGCTGAAATGAAAAGGACTTTCCTCTAAAATTTTCTTTTGCTTACTCCTCTTTCTTTCAGAAGCAATTTTCTCCTAGTGGGAACACTGTGTAATATAGCCTAACATATTTTCAATGCAAACTCCAGAACTTAATTGGACTTTCTGATAGAAAAGTTAATTTCTTCTCTTCTCTCTGTCACTCTGTGAAGTCTTCCAATTTCTTGAGCCATTTCTAAGATGGCTGCTTTTTAATATTTGGGTATTCTGTCTCAAGGTCACTAGGCATGCTAATATAAAAGGGGGACAAACATGCATTTTTCTTTCTGTTTTCCTTTTCTGTTTTCTTTCCGTTTGTCCCATGTGACAGGACTCAGAAACTAGCATGAGAATTTTATTTCCTTTATCAGATCAAAGGATGTGTTTTTCTTTTTCCTATGGATCAGAGCGCCTCTGGGGAAAACATTGGTGTTAGCCTTTGGAGCAAGGGCACCATTGATTCTGTGATAGAGTTGTCTTAAGGAAGAGATATGTATTAGCACACAGGAGGTGAATTTCCTCACTGTGAGTCCGTCTCATGCCACTGCTGTTGAAAAATCTTCTGTGATGGGGAGAACCTATTGAAGATTTGGGCCATTGGAAAGGGAGGACCTCACAGGTGAGCACACAGATTGCTCTCAACTGCAAATGAGAAATAGAGCTAACAAGACTCCTATACACAGGAGAGAAGGGAGACTCATTCAAAGACAAAAGCCTTGATTACTCTTCACCTGACTTCCTGGTGCTGACCCAGAGATGCTCAGGAGTCTATGGCTGTTGATTTCTGAGATACTGTGGTTTATAAGAAAAATACATATCTGTTCATTCAGATAACAAAAATATATTTCTCATATATCGTTGGTCTTTGTCTACAATTCCAGGCTCACAGCTCCAAAAACCCTCAAAATTTCCTGGGATAAGAGTGATCAAGATGCCTTTGTTATGGTAATGAGACAACTTTTGGAAAGTCCTTTGGTAACTTAGGGGAACTGGTTGCCAGAAGAACCAACCAAGTGATTAGTCTCTCTCCCCTACCTTCAGGAGGGGAGAGGAGCTGGAGACTGAGTTTGATTGCCAATACCCAATGATTTAATCAAAGCCTTCACAAAATCCCAAAGGACACAATTTGGAGAACTTCTGGGTTGGTAACCATGTGGAGATTTGGGGAAAGTGGTACAACCGGAGAAGATGTGGAAGCTCCTCACCCTTCCCCATACCTTACCCTATACACCTCTTCTATCTGAGTGTTCCTGAGTTACATCCTTTTATAATAAACTAGTAATCTAGTGGTGTGAGCCACTCTTGTAAATTAGTCAAACTTATGTAGGGAGTCGTGGGAACCTCTGACTTGTAGCCAGTTGGTCTGAAGAACAGGTAACAACCTGGACTTGTGACTGTATCTGAAGTGGGACCGCGTGGGGGGGCAATCTTGTAACTCTTGACCTGTGGAATCTGATAGTATCTCCAACTAGACAGTGTCATAATTGAGTTGAATTCCTGGAAATCCTGCTGGTATTGTAGAATTGGTCAGTATTGTATAGGAAGCTCTCTCCACCCCACTCACACTTACACATGCACACACACCTGCAGACAGCAAGCTTTCTTCTCTTTCCTTGATGAAAAAACTCTAATCAGAAATTTTCAGAGACAATATCATTCATCCTTCACTTTTATTTTCTATTGGTTTTATTCTTGTTGCAGCTTGGGTACTAAAACTGACTGTGCAGAATATTTTTAGGTGTGTCATCTTGGGATCTATACATGTGGCAAAAAGGAAAGGAGGTGGGGTTTGGGAGAAAGAGAAGTAGAGCTGTGAGGCAGCTTGATCACTGCCTAAGCTGACATCTGGATCTAAAATGCCTGGTTCCAGCTGTCCTATAATAAGACAAAAGGACTAGGTCTCTATACCCCCCCCCCCCTTTATCAGCCACTGGATATGGACCATCTCACAAAGTTTTGGCCTTAGGTGAGGTAGCTCTCTGCAGCTGGGCAATTCCTGAAGGAGCTGATAGCTGAAGGCTCGGCTGATGGTGCTTATCGCTGCTAGGGAAAGTCAGTTCTTGCAGGGAGATCTTGGGCACATCCCTTGTCCACCAAAATGATTATTTTTTAATACTATGTCCTGTTTTCCTTAGGAACTTCTCTTTTGATTCTTAAGTCTTTTTTTTGAAAGTTAAAGAAAAGTTGAATATTTGTAGTTTCTCTTTATATTCGTGCCATAGCAATTTTTTTCAAGGCAGTATTAACCATTCTTAATGACTAGAAGAAAGATCTATATAAGAAGGCAAAACTTGGCCAAAGATCAGTCTTTCAAGATAGTACAGAGAAACTATTTTACAGTCAAAGTGATTTGACTTATTTTGAGTCTCAAGTTTCTTTTATTTTATTTACTTGCTGTTTGCTATTCCCAGTCCAGTTTTTGTGAGTTTTCCCTCACAAAATCTATGACAGAGCTGAGAATCATGGTAAAATAATTTCCATCCCAGATAAGAATCTCATCTCCCCAAACAAGAAGTTCAAATCTTCAGTTTAAAAGTGCCACCTAACCCCAATGCCAGGTCTGACCTGATTTGTGAGCAGACTCAATGTAGGTTTCTATCCAGATGTCCTGCTTGGTAGCAAAAATAAGAGATTAGCCAATTGAATTATATTTTAATATTTTCTATCCATATGGAATACTTCGGATCTAATAGCAGAGCATAAAATCCCAACTCAGCTGAAATATCAACCACCATTTGTTATTATCAATCCTGTGTGTCATCATTACCAGCCTCATATTTCAAGAGGACAGCTGGTACTTACAAGGTCAATGACAGTTTTATATAAAAACCCCAAATGAGAGGACTATAGACATCAAAGATTTGGGACAATCATATAGAGAAAGACTGCCATATGCTAACTCATCCATTCCAAAAATTGGGTTTTTATTTTTGGTACCTATGATGGAGAGACGGGAGGAAATTGAAAAGGAGGATTTAGTAAAAGCTGTCAATATGAGACTTTACTTTCCAATATAAGTTAAACATTCCATAAGAGAAGTTGCTAGGGAGAAATATACCCAGATGATACTACTGAATATTCGCTCCCTGTTGGTGAACTCATTTTGAGAAAGCTAGATGCTAATACAAAACCATTCAATTATACAGCAGGATAGTAATGATCTCACAGACTGATAAAAACAAATCAAAATCAGCTCAGTGGTACCAAGGAATAGATGTGGACATGCTGTGCTAGGCTTTCAATGACCTTGGTATGTTTACATTATGAAAGAAGGATACAAATTTTCAAAGCCTTTTGATTTTCAGAACTAAGCAAGAATCAGAATTATGATAGCCATACCTTACTTTTTATTGCTTCAAGAGAAGAGTGGAGTAATTGTGAGGAATTATCCAAATCCAGGATATTCATCCCAGATAATGACACCATTACTCCAAAGACCTTGATCCTGTCCATGTATGAAATGCAATGATTCAGGTGTTTAGGAGCAGTAGGAGGAACCGCAGGATGTTCCCAATTATTTCAGCTTTCTATACTGCCCACCATACGTATTTACCTTCATTTTGAAATCATGAGTTGAATCTGTTTGGAGAATATTGTGGAAGGAAAAGAGTAACAAACCCAGGAAAATGGAGGACATAGCCAAAACCTGTATTTTTACATAGGAAAAATATGCAGTAAGCAAAATTTTATTTCAAGCCTCTAAACTTTCTCTACTGAATGTTTTCTTGCGTGGGTAATATCTGGTCCCTGCTTTCTGGCTACCTCAGTATTTGTGCTCATTCTTTGGGCCTCCCCCTCTTTTTGTTATTAAACTGTATGTTCTGGTTTGCTAACAAATTGAAAGGATGCACAAACATAAAAGTCTGTCTTATATAAAAGTCTGTTTTATACAAAAGCAACATTTTACCCAAAACATTGAATAAAAGAATTGAAAATTGAGTTATCCCCAACTCATGTCAGAGATTCAGCAGTCTGAAACTCAACTGATCCTGCTTTGGATTGTGGCTACTTTATTATTGAGATGATGATAACCTCAGTCCCAAATCATCACACCAAAGATATATGAGCTCACAGTGGGAGATAGTTCTTCCAGGTATGCACTGATGAACAGAATGCCTCAGTTAGTGCAAATAGTTTCTTCAGCCCTGCAATCTCTTCCCACAGACACTTTTTACATTCTCACCTCAAATTATCTTAGAGTAAACTTGGATATCCTAATTCAGCATCTAGTTATATCCAGCCCCAGCATGTACACCCCACACTCCCAGCAATGGGATAGACAGACATTTATTAGCAGGTATCTAGGAACTGTAGATAAATTGCATGATCATTTGTTTCTACAGCCCTTCCATTCATCCAACACCAGAAATCAGTTCTTACTGGTCTCTCCTTATATTTTCTCAGGAAAAAAGTCTAATTTGAAATTAAATGTAAATTCACTATAGTGTTACCTCTATAAGGTATCTTTGCATTTTAAAAGCAAAAGCTCTGTTTCTTTTTCAGGAGTTATGTATATCCAGGAGATATACAGGAGAGTGAAATATACATGTGTGCGCCCCAGGAAGGTGTGGGTATTTGCACAGGGAAACCTGGAGGTGGGAGAAAGGGGTGCAGATGGAATACCTTCCCCAAGCCTACGTAGATCTTACACATGTTCCAACTTACCTCAGACTCAGAACATTCATCTATAAATGAATGATAATGTAAGTGTACATTTACTAACAACAAATATCATCCCCCTTTGCTGTTCTTTTTCCCTTAGGCATTGATCACTGTGTAACACACTACATGTATTTTATCTACTTTTATTGTCTCTGTGCTATTGTTGCTACTAGAATATATTCCCATTACCTAGACCAGTGCCTGCTGCATAGTAGATAATCAAAATTTTTGAATGAACTGCACCTTTCTATATACTTTTGTCAGTTGTATGTGTTGTAATTATATTTTCCTACTGTGTGTTCATCGTTTCACTGTTTTTATGATGTTTTTGGTGAATAGAAGTTCTTAATTTTAATTATTTTCCTTCATGGTATTGCTATTTGTGTAGACTTAAACAAGTCCTTCCCTCTTCGAAAGCCATGAAATGATGGTACCCTCCTATTTTGCCTCTTTAAAGTGCTATTAGTTGGGTTGGTTTTTTGTTTTTGTTTTTTGTCCTACTATTGGTCTTTGATTTTGTGTATGATGTGAAGTAGTGGTTTAATTTTCTTTCTTGCCCATGTGGATAACCACTGTTTTAGCACCATTTATTGAGTATTCCAAACTCATTTGCAGTGCTTCTTGTCATGTATCGAGTATCCATGTATGCTGGGTTTAGGCTCTATTTTGTTTTCCTGGACTAAGTATCTTTCCCACCCTTTTATATTAAATATTGCTATCTGATAGAGAAAATTCTCATACTTTATTTTTTTCTTTTTGAAGAGGTCATGACCATTTTAATCCTTTGCATTTTTACATAAATGTGATATTAGCTAATAAATTTTCCCCTTACATACATACACACAAACGTCTATTGAGTCTATAAATTACTTAAGGGAAGATTGAAACCTTAATAATATTGAGTTCTTTCAGTCTTTGAACATGGCGTAGTTCTCGTTTTATTTAGGTCTTCTTTAATGTCTCTCAATCGAATTTATAATTTTCCCCTTAGAAGCATGAACATCTTCTGAGTTTATTCCTGGTGCTTCATATTTTTGATGCTTCTGAAAATTTTATTTTTGTTCTTGGTGTCAACCATCAGTATTAAAACTACAATTTATATGTGAAACTATAATTTAGTTTTGCATGTTTAGTGTATACAGGAAACTTGTTAAACTCTACTAGTAATTCTAATAATTTGTGAGTAGATTTTTTGGTATTTTCTATGTATGTAGTTATATATGTGAAAATAACCATTTTGTATTTTCTTTCCTGATCTCTTCACCATTTATATATTTTTATCCTTTACTTTGATATTGAAGACCTTCACTACAATGTGGGATAGAAGTAGTGACAGGAAGTATCTCTGGTGACTCATTTCTAATATAAAAGCAAAACTTTTAATATGTTACTATTAACTATGATGTGTATAATAGGTATTTTTGTAGATACTCTCAGAGGATTAACAAAGCACCCTTTTATTTATAGATTGTTAAGAATTTTGTCATGAAATGATGCTAAATTTTATTAAATACTCTTTCTGCTTCTTGGCTTGATGGATTATATTTTTGCATATTGCTGGAATTGGTTTGCCAATATTTTGTTTATGAGTTTTGCATACTTTTTCATGAGTGAAACTAGTTTATAAGTTTTATTATATTATCCTTTTAGATTTTGGTGTCAAGGTTTTGTTGACATAAATTGAGTTGGCAAGTGTTCCCTCTTTTTAAAATTTTCTCTAAGAGTTTATATAAGATTCAACTATTTCTTTAAATTTTTGGGAGAACTCATCTTTGAAGCTATTTGGTCCTAACTTTTCTTGGTAGAAAATTTTGACTATAGGGTCAATTTATGTAATAGTTGTAGGACTACTCAGGATTTCCTTCTTCTTTTTCCCCCCATCTTTATTGAGATATAACTGGCATATAGCATTGTGTATGTTTAAGAGGTACAACATGAGTATTTGATACATGTATACTGTAAAATGATTATCACATTAAGGGTAGTTTACACATCCATCATCTCAAATAGTTACCATTGTTTTCTGTGTGTGATAAGAACATTCAAGATCTATTTTCTTAGCATTTTGAAGTATATGTTACAGTATTGTTAACTACACTCACCCTGTTGTACGTTAGTCCCCAGACATTACTCATCTTATAACTGGGAGTTTGTATCCTTTGAGCAATATCTCCCAAGTCACCACCTCCCCACCCTGGCGACTGGCAGCAACCATTCTACTCTCTGTTTTCAGGAGTTCAACTTTTTAAAGCAAGATCATACAATATTTGTCTTTCTCTGACTTATTTCACTTAGCATAATTTTTGAGTCCCCTCCACACTATGTCCCATAGTAGGTGTACAATATATATTCCTACCAACAGTGTTCAAGCGTTCTTTTTTCTCCATATACTTGCCAACATTTGTTATCTTATCTTTTTGATAATAGCACATTCTAACAGGTATGAAGTGATACCTCATTGTGGTTTTGACTTGCATTTCCTTGATGATTAGTGATGTTGAGTACCTTTTCAGGTGCCTATTGGCCATTTGTATGTCTTCTTTGGAAAAAATACCTGTACAGGTTTCTGCCCATTTTTATTCTTAATTTTTTTATTAAAAGTTTTTATTTATTTTTTATTTTTTTAATGTTTATTATTGAGAGAGAGAGAAACAGAGCATGAATGGGGGAGGGAGAGCAGAGAGAGGGAGACACAGAATCCAAAGCAGGCTCCAGGTTCTGAACTGTCCGCACAGAGCCTGATGAGGGGCTCAAACCCACAAACCATGAGATCATGACCTGAGCCGAAGTCAGACGCTTAACCAGTTGAGCCATCCAGGCACCCCTTTATTTATTTATTTTGAGAGAGAGTGGACAGAGACGGGGCAGAGAGAGAGGGAGAGAGAGAATCCCAAGCAGGCTCTGCACTGTCAACACAGAGCCTGATGTGGGGCTCAAACTCACAAACCATGAGATCATGACCTGAGCAGAAATCAAGAGTCAGGCACTTAACCGACTGAGCTACCCAGGTGCCTCTCTCTGCCCATTTTTATATCAGATAATTTGTTTTCTTGCTATTGAGTTGTATTAGCTTCTTATACATTTTGAAAATTAACCTCTTATCAGATATATGATTTGCAAATATTTTTTCACACTTGGTGGGTTGCCTTCTCATTTTGTTGATGGTTTCCTTTTCTTAGCAAAAGCTTTTTAGTTTCATGTAGTCCCATTTGTTTATTTTTGCTTTTGTTGCTTATGTTTTGGCATCATATCATAAAGAAAACTTACTACAAAGACCAATGTTAAGGATGTTTTCCTCTAGTTTTACTTCTAGGAGTTTCATGGTTTCAGGTCTTACATTTAGGTCTTCCCGCCCCCCATATGCATCTACATTTATGTTTATTTTTTTAAATTTTTATTTAACTTCCAGTTAGTTAGCATATAGTGTAATTTTAGTTTCAGACATACAAGTTAGTGATTCAAAACTTACATACAACATCCTGTGATCATCATAAGTCTTTAATCCATTTTGAGTGATGTAAGATAGGAATCCAATTCCATTTTTTTGTATGTGAATGTCTAGTTTTCTTAATACTATTTATTAAAGAAATAATCCTCATTGAGTAGTCTTGGCTTTCTTCTTTACAATATTCGTTGAATATATATGTGTGAGTTTATTTCTGAGCTCGTGATTCTGTTGCATTAGTGTGTTTGTTTTTTGCCAATAACATAGTGTTTTTATTAGTATAGCCTAATAATATAGTTTGAAATCAGAAAATGTGATATTTCTAGGTTTTTTCTTCTTTCTCAAGTCACTTTGGCTATTCAGGGTGTCTTGTGGTCCAACACAAATTTAGGATTTTTTTCTATTTCTGTAAAAAAATGTCATTGGAAATTTGATAGGGATTGTATTGAATCCATAGATGCCTTTGTGTAGTATAGACATTTTAACAACCTTAATTCTTCCAATCCATGAACATGGGGTATTGTTCCATTTATTTGTGTGTTCTTCAATTTCTTTTATCAATGTCATAATTTTCCGTGTGCAGATTTTCACCTGCTTGGTTAAATTTATTCCTAATTATTTTATTGTTTTTGATACTATTTATGAATGGAATTATTTTCTTTATTTCTTTTTCAGTTAGCTCATTGTATATGTATGGAAACAACTAATTATCTATGCCTTCTTGAATGATTTGTATGAAAACTATGTCTTCTTAAATCTCTTTTGATGAGTTCTAATTTTATCTGATAGTTTATCAATTTTGTCATAAAGCTGTTTATTAAATCAAATTTATTATGTTTTTAAATATCTGAGAGGCATTTGTAATGATATTCACTTTTTCATTCCTGATATTTGTTAATAGCATCTTCTCTCTTAATTTCTTGATCATTTTCACCATGGTTTATAATCTTAATAACTATTATTTTCAGAAAATCAATTTTAGCTTTGTTAATTCTCTCTCATATGTTTATTTTTAATCTCATAGATTCCTACTCTTCATTCTATTCCTGCTTCTTCTTTCCTTGGGTTTATTTTGCTCTTTTTAATTTCTTCAGATGTATGCTCAGCTCATTATCAGTCTGTTTTCTTTACTAATGTTTGCACCTAAGAGTATACCTTTATCTCCTGTATTGCTTGGCTACATTCTATATAGTATTTTTATAAAAATATTTTCTGATTTGTATTATAATTTCCTTTAAACAATATGGTTGTTAGAAACTTATTTTTAAAATTTCAAACATATGAGAATTTTCTAATTCTCTCTCTCATTTTCATTTCTAGCTGAAATGCAATGTGGTCAGACAATATGTAATGTTTGATTTCAACCCTTTGAAAATTGATGGGTCAGTAATCAATTTCATAAACTTTCCTGTGCCTGTAAAAATAATATATATTCAGCAGATGCTGATTATTGTGTTCTATATATACCCATTAGGTCAAGTGTGTTAATTATGCTGTTCAACTTTTCAATTTCTATGCCAAATTCTTATCTATTTGTTGAAAGGCTCCTACTATGATCATGAAGCTATTAATTTTTTCTATATTAATTTTTGGTTCATAAATTTTGACATGATATTAAATATTTCATACCAATCTTAAAAAGCAATATATCTCATATTATTATCTTAATCTGTGATAATGTTTTTTTGTCTTGAAAAAGCATTCTTTGTAATATTAATTTGTTATGTCAGCTTTTTTAGAGGGGAAGAATTGTTGTATTTATATGGTATATACATTTTAATTATTTTACTTTTAACATTTCTGTTTTTGTATTTCAAACATATCCCTAGTAAGTAGCATATAATTAGAATTTTTCAGGCCATCTTTATCCTTTATTTAGAGTATTTACTTATAAATTTAGGTTTTTATCTATTTTTTATTTAAAAATAATTTGTCTTGCCTATGTCTATTTTATTTTTCTCTCTGTGCAGCCTCATTTGGACTTTTCTTCTACAAGTTTAGTGTTATTTATTTTATTTTTATTCACTTAGTTGTTGCTTGTGATTTACAACATATGCACCTTAACTTACAAATGTATGAAGTTAATAAATACCTTTACTATTGTCATTGACCTTAAAATGCTTTAACTTTATTTAGCCCCTATACGATCTTATTTTGTTTTCTTAAGCATATTTTAGGGCTATAATTTTTTAACCCCCAACACATTATTATTGTTACTTATGACATTCAATGGTCATTTGGATTTACACTCTCTTTGCTCTTCATTTCTTCTTGAATCTCATACTTTTTGTTGGATTATTTTCTTTCTGTTTGAAGTATTCATTGAGAATTTTCTTTTGAGAGGATCTAATGGTCACACATTCTTTCAGTTTTTGTTGAGCTGAAAATATCTTTATTTTTTCTTCATTGTTGAAAGATAATTTTGTGTATGGAATCTTTTGACAGTTTTTCCCTCAAATATATTCAACATATCATTCTCCTATCTTCTGGCTTCCAGTATTACTCTTGAGAAGTTGGTCAATATATCTGATGCTGTTATAAAGTAATTTCACTTTAAAAATCTGTCTGTTTTAAAATTTTCTTGGTTTTCTGCAGTGTTACGCTGGTGTGTTTAGGTGTGAATTTCTTTTTATTTATCACTCAAGATTCACTGAGCATTTAGAATGGCTTGATTGGTGGCTTCCTCTCTAGAAAAATTTCAGTCATAACCTATTTAAATATGTTTCTGCCTCATTTTGTCTCCTCTAGAATTCCAATTAAATATATATTCAATTTCTCACTTTATTTTCCATGACTTTTAACATCTCTTCCATATTTTTCATCTTTTGCTCTCTGTGTTCTGCATTTTGGATAACTTCTTTTGACCTATCTCCTAGTTCATTAATTCTCTCCTTAACTCTGTCTAATCTGCTGTTAAACACACCTACTTTTTCCCAAATCTGATGGATCACTTTTTATAATTACCTGTTTTTATCATTTCTGTTATCTTGCAGATATTTTCAAGTTGATTTTTAATTTCTGTAATGGTAGTAGGTACATAGTTGTTTGAAAATCTCTTATGATTTATCTTTACACTAAGTGTGTAGCAGTTTGGAATCCAAGTTTTACACAGGGATGGATAGGTTTTGGAGGCCCACTGCTTCCCTGTGCCTTCCAG
The DNA here is from genome assembly GCA_028646485.1 of Cryptoprocta ferox. Classification (NCBI taxonomy): domain Eukaryota; kingdom Metazoa; phylum Chordata; class Mammalia; order Carnivora; family Eupleridae; genus Cryptoprocta; species Cryptoprocta ferox. Next base: position 47,150,970 of record CM053571.1, on the reverse strand, counting down.
GCAGTGAAAACTATGCTTATTTTCCTTTGTTTTAGGCATATATCCTCAAGAAAAAAAGGAGACTTTGTCTTTGACTTACCATTCTGAGTTGTGTCTTGTACTTAAATTTTAATCTAATAATAATTTATGTTTTGTTCATGCCCTTAAGGTTAAAAAAAACTTTAACAAATGTTATTCAGCACTTTTAGTTGTTTTTATCGGGAGAGTTGGCATGACCTTGTCTTACATATTACCAGAACACACACACACACACACACACACACACACAGAGGCTTATTGATAATTTGCAATTGGGGCATAAAAATGTGTGTTGTTGCTCCTTCAATAAAGTCTTGGCTAGATTCCATAGCTTTTCAGTTACCTTCAGTTTCTAGAAACATCTTATTTTTATATTTAAGATGTAGTTCTTAATTATTGGCTCAAAGCTCAACCTCATCTCTTTTCCCAGCTTCCTTAGAGTAGGGAGTAGAGAGAATGATAGTATGTTTAGATTCTAAAGCATTTTTTTCTTTCCTTTCCCAGGCATGAATTCCTTCAGTGTTGGTGACACATTGTAGAATGGGCAGAAGTCTCCTCACCTAAATGTTAACCAGACCCTATCTTTGCTCTGTTTCAGTTTGGTTTGATGTGATATTAGGGACCTCTACTGTTGAGAAGAGCTCCTCACAGGCTGTGAGTGTGATTTTCTTGGGCACGTATTAGACTTCACCTGACACTTTCCATTGCTCAAGAATCTCCTTCACAGAGCAGAAGTGTCTCCTATTGTCCCTCTTGCTGTATGTATTCCCAAGGCCCTCTCAAACTTGAATACCTCATTACACGACTCTCAAAATACACATCTGGGCAGCCTCAAGATTCCTGTCTTAAAATGCCCATGTTCCTTTGTGTGGAGCCAGGAAAATTACCAGGGTCTTTTGTGCCCTATAAGGCTACTAGAAAACAGAATGGGGTAGGAGTTGAACCATTCTTCTTTCTATCTATCTTATACCCAAGCACCTCCAAAAACGGGACTCCTACTTTGAGAACTCTTCAAACCAAATGCATCTCCAATCCTCGATATACGGCAAGCAAACCATCTTTTCCCCATAGATGGAAAGAATTTCTAAACTCACGGTACCATAGTCTAAGATCCCTAAAGCCCCCAAATGCTAAGAACTCTCATGTTCTGTTCCTATAGAGGATGCATGTATATGAGTCTATCCCTGAGTCATCATTAAGCTGGAAAATAAAATACTAGTGCCTCACCTTAAAGGCACCCCAAATGTTCAGTGATGATCCTTTTGGAGTTTTTCTCATTGAATTTCAGTGAGGAGAAAACAACCTCCTCTTCTTCATGTGAGAGAGGAAGAAGGATCCTCCTGCTTTTACTTTTGATCTTATGCAAACTGTGGTGCCGGATGCTGCACTGGTATTTTCCAGCAAGACTGCAAGGAGAAGGCTGACCCCAGAGGCTGATATTAGATTGTGAGGTGATAATTCACTTTCATCCTTAACTGCCCTTACCCTCAACTGTGGGAGAATAGGAAGGATCTAACTCACCTTGTTAACAGTATACATATTCTTGGGGTGCCTGGGAGGCTCAGTTGGTTAAGCATCTGACTCTTGATGTTGGCTCAGGTCATGTTCTCACAGTTTGTGGGATCAAGCCCCATGTCCAGTCTGTGCAGCTTGGAGCCTGCTTGGGATTCTCTGTTTCCTTCTTTCTCTGCCCATCTCTCTCTCTTTCAAAAAGAAATAAATGTTAAAAAATGAAAGTCATAACAGTATACATATTCTTGGTGGGTAAACGTCCACATGTCACAGTTGCTCTTCTCTTCTAGAGTAGTGGGCTTTTGGGTGATTTAAAGATATTTCTTTTCATTTATCTTTTTATTCATCTGTATTTTCTAATCTTTTTCTAGTGACATACATTCACTGTATAATAAAAATAAAGCAATTTCTCTGCATGCTCCACCTTTATTAATGGACAGTTTCTACACTCCCTTAAAAATATTAATCAAATTATTACTAATTACATTTTAGTTTAATGGAAAATTGCTTTAATTCTCAGATGTGGAAACAAACTCCTTGCCTTTTGACTCTTTTTTTTATATATACTTGAATTTTAAATTCTGCCACCACATTTGTTTTGACTTTCAACTCACACTTTAATAAAAGTAATTTCTGTTTCAAAGCTGTAAAGGAAATGGAAAACTGAAAATTAAATTAAATGTTATACTTAATCTCTGACTTAGCATGAAAATACCTCCTCCAAACAAGAGATAGGTGGAAATGATAATTGTTCTGTGCTAGACATTCTAAGAGAAGAATTTAAATATGCACCTAGAGGCTTTCCTAAAATGGCAAGTTTAGCCACTGCCTCCCCCAGGTAGAAAGAAGCTCACTGGCATTCAACTGAAGTAGTTCCTTCACTGGATTGAATAAATTCTTTGGTCAGTGAAGGAAACAGAGAACTTGGAAATGGTTCTTGACCAGCCTGGTATTTTTCCATTTTATCTCTGGCTAGCTATGTGTCCTTTTCAATTGCACTTGTCTGTTCCAGTACATCAAGTTCATTGGGACGCACTTCCAATTTTGAGACAAAATTTCTTTTTTTCTCAGATGAAAATTCTTAATTGAATATCATTTGAATGTTTTTTGTTCTGGCATCATAACCTAAACAAGGCAAAGAGGTTTCAATTCCATTAATCATATGTTTATTAGGCATCTTCTCTGTGCCAAGTTCTGCACTAGACACTATTAGATATTGGAAGATGGGAGAAGCAACCATGATTGTGCTCAGTCTAAAGCAACAAAAATGGTATTTGTGTGTGTGTCATGTACATTGATCTTAGAATATTCCTTTAAAAATGTGGTCTCTTCTTTCAAGGACAAACAGTTTAGTGCACATGATAAGAATTCCATATATTAACAACTAAAAAGAAAGATAAAGGGAAATTATTCAGTGCTGAATAGTTTGGTGTAGCTAATTGATAAAGGAACACAGGTATGGAAGAATCTGTGAGCAGCATTGATGGAGAGTGGTTACTATGAAGTAAGGAAATCAGATGAGCTTCAAGAATAAACAGGCACTGGTGGGCACCTGGGTGGCTCAGTTAGGTTGGGTGTCTGACTTTGGCTCATGTCATGATCTCATGGGTTGTGAGTTCAAGCCCTGCATTGGGCTCTGTGCTGACAGCTCAGAGCCTGGAGCCTGCTTCAGATTCTGTGTTTCCCTCTCTCTCTGCCTCTCCCCTACTCATGCTCTGTTTCTCTCTCTCTCAAAAATAAACATTAAAAAAATTAAAAACAAAATAAACAGGCACTGGGTGGGCAAATTCAGGCAAGGACTTTCTGTGTATGAAAAGTAATAAGAAAAAATGTACAAAACATGGAAAGAGTGAATCCACAGCCTGATCAAAACAAAGTGGGTAATAACTGGAAAGAAAGAGAAAAGAACAGAGGGGGCAGTTGACAAGCAGAAGAGAAGAGTTTGCAATTATTCATGATAAGCATTTGTGAAGTAATAATATTTAAAAATACTTGTCAATCTCACTTGCTGTAAAAAAATAAATAAAAAGATAGTATTTTAGTCAAAATTGATATCCCAAACATTAATTACTTACTCCAAAGGTTAATAGCACATATATGGCCTTTTTAATATTGTCTCATTTAATTTATATAACAATTCTCTGAAGTAGGGATTGCATTTGGTTCCTTCTAAAAGAGATAGGAAAAACAGCAACTGAAATAAGAAAGGATTTTTCCCTCCTCACATTAAAAAACTCTAAAGATAGCCCTGATTCAGTTCCATGGCCATCAGAGATTCAGGCTTCTTTCGTCTCTGTGTTCATCAGACTTAACGAATGGCTTCTAGTCTCATGAATACAATATGGTCATTATAGGTCCTATCATCACATACATATTTCGAGTAGGAGAAGGAAGGAGGGAACTTGAAATGCAGAAGGGCATACTTCCTAACTCTTTTAAAAAATAATTCCAAGTTGGGTGCCTGGGTGGCTCAGTTGGTTAAGTGTCCAACTCTTTATCTCAGCTCAGGTTTTGATATCAGGGTTGTGAGTTCAAGCCCCACATTGGGCTCCGCACTGGTCATGAAGCCTACTTGGAAAAAAAAAAAAAGATTCCACATTTTAAGTGCTCTTTAAAGAGATTTCCAAAAATTCCAGTTCAGTCATTTCTGAACCATGATCTCATCCCTCTCTACAAGGAAGGATGAGAAATGTACTTTTAGCTGATCATATTCTGCCCCCCAATAATAAAGAGTTTCTACTAGTAAGGAAGAGGGGAAAATGTATCTTAACTAGGCTGCTAGCAATCTGTGAGAGTAATCTTACTGCCATTTTACAACTGAGGGAACCAAATCTCCAAAATGCTAAGTAAACCATGTCCTAAGTAGCGCTCCTTCATCAGACTTTCTCATGTACATATTGGACAACTATTCTCCTCTCAGGATTTATGACTCTCCAGCTGCAAGGAGATGCTTCAGTATCATCAAGAGGACTGAAGAATTTTTGACATATATACATTGGGGTGAATCTTGCTGCAGTTGAGGCTTGTGTAGGTGTAGTTTGTGGAAGGCTTGAGAATGAAGCTTTTCCATGGATACAATACTACTATTGTATATATTTCCTTCCAACTCTACTGACCAGGTCTCTCCCTTCATTTCCTTCCACTTAATATTTATCCATTTGTCATTACTTCTCAAATATCCACATTTCTATCTCTTTCAGACCTGACACCCAGCCACTGACACCATTTCAAGAGAAGTTGTGAGCAAAAATTGTACAGGGAAGCATTTTACTCAGCCTCAATCCTTAATCTAATAATAATTATTTTTTGAACATTTACTCTGTACATTATCACTGTGCCAGGCAGTACTGGGTTTGTTATGAAACATAAGGTACAATCATGCTTGATCTCAAGGAGTAAACACTCTACTTGGGGAAATAAAATGCATTCACATTAAAGGACAGCTAATAGTGCAAGGCAGTATATATAAGTACAGGTCAAATGAAAAATAGGAGATGAACGCTCTAAGTGTTGAGAGAAAGGAAAAATCCTTTTTGTCTAAGGAGGTCAGGGAGTTTCATGAGACCAGAGGGCATTGATTTGATCTCTGTGGGAAATTAGGAAAGTCAAATAGAGAGGAGGTTTCCTTAGGTGGAAAGGTCAAAGTTACAGCAATGGGAGACTATTGGGTGTGTACAAGTGATGGGAATGGGTGGGTCTGGCTAAAGACAGTTGGTTAGTATGGACAAGGCAGGAGGAGTAATGCTGGAGAAGTAGTTTAGGGTCAGATAATGGAGAGCCTTAAATGTCAGGCTAAGGAATGTGGAATGGATATACATTTGGATTTTATCCAAATCACATGTAAGATTTAGAAAGCACTTAATGAAAGTCCTGATTTAAGGGACTAACTCCAAGTCTACATAAACTCTGTTCTATACAATGAATTTGCCCCACTCTGGTGTTCTTTTCCTCATCTCCATGGCCTCTCTTCTCCTTCAGCCTGCTTCTCATTTGCACTGGCCTCTTCATCAGTGTTTTTACAGGATGAGAGTAAATGGAACTAATAATAATCCATTTTATGCACTGGGTTTTCCAATTTTACTAAAAGGTTTAGAGGGGGGAAAAAATCTCTGAAAGCAATCTCTAGAATACGACCTTTGATTATTCAATGATTGTGTCAGAAAATAAGCAAGTGGTAACTCTAGGAACAACAACCCTTTGAGGCAGGCATATTCTTATTTTTTAGATAAAGAAATTTCAGTTTAAAGAGGTTAATCATCTTGCCCAGTGTCATGTAGCTAAAGAAGAAATGGCATTGGTTCTAGAAATCAGGTCTTTCTGGCTCAAAAGCCATTGCTGCTTCCACTATGTTATGCTGCCCCAAAGTCTGAGTTATTTCCCAGGGCCCATTTTCATTTCCATGGCCATAAAATTATGCTGTGTGTGATCACAGGGTTTTTTTTTCTCATTAAATTCCAAACTATTGCCTGTTTGTAAAGATAAAGAATCCAAGATGTGAGAGCTGAAAGGGACCTTAGAAATAATCTAGTTTAAAACTAAAAATTCTGCTTCAAAAGACCAAGGAGGCTGGGCACAGAGGAGCATTGGTCGTTCAAGACCATAAAAACAGACAGTGGCCCTGGTCAGGGTCTGATTTCCAGATTCATACCCTGGCTCCTCTACTTTCTTTTCTTGCCTGAATATGACCTTGGGAAAGTTACAATAGGCTCTCTGGCTTTAGTTTGTTCCTCTTTAAAAGAAGGGCCAAAGTACTAAATTTCATTCATTCCCTAGTGCACATTATTTTACATTTTAAAATCTAAATGTGGCTTAAGTGGAAAGAAAATCATAGTTTAATTGTTTTTACTTTCTTAATGGTGCATATATAAAACAATGGCTTGTATCACAGTCTATGATGTCTTAGATTCTGTGAAAATACAGAAATACAACCTGCATGGGGTTGTTGCAGAGATGTAATAAAATAATAAAGTTATATCATGTAGAATAGTGCTGGCATATAGCAAATGCTGAGTGAATGTTTGTGTGGTGGTGACGGTTAACACTGTATATAAATAAGAACATGTATATGGCTTAGCTCAAGTATTGTTTTTATGATGTAAAATTATCCCTAGATTTTATCACCATTTATAGTTTTTTCTCTTTGGCTTGTGGGTAACATAGTGGTTTCCCTTTCCTATTTTTCATTCCTGAGTTTTGTGCTCTAGAACTTAACCACAGCCCCAAATCCATTTCAACTAAATTATCTAGATTAGTTCTTTCCTGTGCTTAAATCATGTGTCAAAGTGACAAACTGTCACTCAGGTTTGTATTATATAGATACAGGGCATAGCATGTATTGCCTTTCCTTGTTCTTTACAGTCAGTTGATAAAAATGTTTTTTTTACAAATAGTTGCACTCAAAACTCTCAGCCTCACATTTTATGACACAAAAACGCATCACAGCAGGTAAATTGGCATGAGATTTTTTTGGATAGAGATTTATTTTTGCTTAGGCTAGTAATGAAGTCTTTCTCTATCAAGAAGGGAAGTCTGATAGAATTCAGATGTAAGTTTAAATTGGTAGAATATCAAAGTAAGACAAGTTTTATTGATTTCTGAGACAAATTTCTGTATGTTTTGTTCATTGTAGTTCAATATATAACTTTGAAAGGCACAATATTCTTTAAAAGTTAGGACATTCATGAAAAGATGTTATGATTCTTTCTTCTAGTTCCCAAAATTTCACTGTCTATAGATTGGAGATCAAAATAGGTGATATCTTTACTGATCTTGTTATTCAAAATTCACAGCTCTTTATATTATTCTTCTATTCATCATTTTCTCCCTAGTCTTTCAGAATGTCTATAAAATGATGGGTTATTATTTCCGCTACTTCAGTTAATGTTTATGCCAGCAGAGGGAACATTATTTTATTATTTTTAGAGAATAAAAGCTATTTCTTGAAACAGGAAATTGAACTTGCTATCTTAGAGAAATAAAGCAAAGACATCCTTCTCATCAATCTCTACTTGATTTCCTCTAGGAGGGCCTTCCTCATTCCCTTAAACTACACCCTACATTAGTAAGAAGGCCTTTCCCAACATACACTGTGCATATTTCTATTTATCACCATGTTACATTATAATATCTATTTCTGTTTCTGTTTTCTCTTTAGACAGGGCACTTGTCAAGCACAGAAACTGTGGCCATTTCATTGTTGTATGTACATATCCTAGAGCACTAAATTTAAAAGTATGTTGAATGAAGAAAGGTCTAACTTGAAATCACACTTAGAGCTCTGAGGATAACTGTGTATTCAGTTTCAAAACTAATGTTTATCCATTGGGTAGTAAGATACACTACCAAAGTAGATTTTAGTTTCTCAGAGCTACACCTGCAGAGTTGCATGCACCACTTTAGGTAATAATCTGCTAGAGACACTTATAGGCACATATTTACTTAATATTAAGCTGGGCTAGAAAAGAAACCAATTTGAAATTGCTTCCTCAGCTGAAAGCTCTATGCTAACAATAAAGTTTAATTTCAGCAGCTGTAGTTCTCAAATCAATAGACTGCAAAGAGGGTGGCAGAATTTCAGTTTTTGGTTTTGAATACTAAGCAGGTCAGAAGTTGCATTATTTAAGAATAAATTTACTGAATTTTAAAAAAAGCTTTTGGAAAATTAGCCATGTGGATTTATATTACTTTCAATAATAATCAAATCTTCAGAGTAAAAAAAATAGTGTCCAACCATAAATTATATTTATTAAAAATATGAGGGGTTTTGAGCATTTATGGTTTCAAGAGAAAGATATGGATAAATTTGTAAATAATAAATATTAAGTCATAATATTCAGTTGGCTAGTCTAACCTGATAAGGAGTTTCAGGACATCTCTTAGGCCTCTCTTGTCCCTTCTTTAGACAGAAAAATATTATAGTAATACCTCCCGGTAATTGGACTGTGTTATATTAATATCTAACTGATTTTCCCCTTTAGCAGAATTTGCTCTAGAATGGGAACATTTTTGTAATGAATAGAGACCATGGTTATATTGGCCTTTTAACATTGAAATTAGTTTCTATGAGTATGTTATTTCACCTTGTCTTTTAATAGCTAATTATGCTGTAGTCACTTGGGCACAAGAGTATCAAATCATGGATATTTTTATAATCAAGAAGTCCAATTTGGGAAATAAATTTAAAATATAGGGGCGCCTGGGTGGCTCAGTTGGTTAAGTGTCCGACTTCAGCTCAGGTCATGATCTTGCGGTTTGTGGGTTCGAGCCCCACGTCGGGCTCTGCGCTGACAGCTCAGAGCCTAGAGCCTGCTTCTGATTCTGTGTCTCCCTCTCTCTGCCCCTTCCTGCTCGTGCTGTTTCCCTCTCTCTCTCAAAAATAAATAAGCATTAAAATATATATAAATAAATTACTTTGTCTTTATAAAAAAATAGTGAATGGTGTTACATATTTCCAGTGTCATCAAAGCCTTCCCTTACACCAGAAGTTTCCCTATTCTGGATATTCACCAGTTGAGGGGGAGAGAAAGCCACATTTACTCTATTTTCTAAGGTAAGGTTGTATAGGAAAGTATTCTGAAGTAGTAGGCAAGAGTTGTCAGCATTTCTGAAGGAATGTGGAAGGTCAAGGTGATGAGTGTTAAAAACAGAGGAGACAGTGAGCCACAGATGAAGCAGAATAATATCAGAACCCTGGACAGCTCCACCAATCTTGCTCTACTACTACTGGACTTTTGTCAGTTTTTGGAAACATGGAGCCATCTCATCATAGGCTTTAATTCTGATTAAGCTCTGGAATTTTGATGTCACAGTCTTTAAAATTTTAGGCTCTTCCCTTATTGAGGTGGGTTGTGGGGGTGTGAATAGAAAAATGAACTTCATCTACCTTTCATATTCACTGTAGATTTCTAGCCTGACTGAAGCCTCAGCAACATGGAAGAATATTGTGTTAGCTATGGGGTGGCATAAAGGTGGAGGCTACCATCATACTTTATCATATTTTTCCACCATGCATTTTCTGTCATGAGAGGTAGAGATTGATCTGAGCAGAGCCCAAGATTATACAAGTAAAGATGTTCCCAACTTCGTTTGTGGAAGACCCTGAAGGTATCCAGTTAAGCATTTATTTTTCTCTCTCATTGAAAGGAAGAGAAACACAAGTTTTCTCTCTTTAATAATTTTGTGTAATTAAACTCAGGCTTTTAGATGCAATGCATACTAATAAATTCTCCATGGAATCTTTTAGAAGTAAAGCACAGCTGTTCAATTCATGAATTTATTTTGCAGGGTCTTAATAAAACGTTTTCCTCAAAAAAAGTTTCTTTTTTAGATGGACCAAATGACCCTCTGTATTTTATCTTCTCTGTCATCTTTTTTATTTTTGGCCTGATTCTTGATTAAAAATGCTTGTTAGCCTTAGTAGGTTAAATTTCTGGTGTCAGGTCAGTTATTCCTGTCCTACATGCCTGTGTTCAGTTGATTTCATGCTCTTGATGCCAAACATTATTATTCCTGCAGCAGGGGCTTTAAATTGAGTGAGATTAATTGGGATTTTATTAAAATATATGATTCTGATTCTTTCCTTGACTTAGATGCTTTACAGGTTATATTAAGTTATAATCTAGGCTCACGAAATATTCAACAAGATGATTTCTGATTCTAAAATACAGTTAAAAAGAAAGATAAAAATCAGGTACTACATTTAATTTTAATTCACAAAGAGAATTTTTCTCACCCTTATTCAATATTTGACTAACTTAAAGTATGTCACATTGATAAAGTGGCCATTGAATAATTGTACGAGACCCATCCTCCTCTAGGGTGTACCAAACAACATTGGGTTGATTGGAAATCTTGAAGACCTTCAAGACTTTCTCTCACATGTCACTTCTACAACCTTAAACTGCGCACTCATTTTATTCTCCATCAAGTGTTCCTCCTGACCACTGTCAGTACTAATCCCCTCCACCAATGTGAAAGAAAACATAGGACAGTAAAAATGGGAGGAATGAAAGGATGGAGGGAAATAGAAATGGAAGGGAGACTGCTAGTATGCTTTGAATCAGGGCCACTATGTGTTCTTTCTTACATTCTATGTATTCTATGTGTATTTCCCTTGGCAGTCCTATTTGAGACCATTACCAAAAAATGTGCTTAGACAAATTTAGAGCATGAAAAAATCCCTAACAAAATAGCATCCTGGTTTATTGTTCTTTCAGATAAATCTCTCCCTTCCTAGGGCTGACCAACCCTGGCAGTTCATCTGACCAAGACAAATGGAGATAACTCCAATACTTTGCCAGAAAATCTAAGAAAGTTCTATCAAGGTGTCTCTGGGCTTTAAAAAATATAAAACACTGTTTGATGCGTTCTGATCAAAAATCATTCCTTGTAGTATTCAGGTGACTTTCATTCAGGGATGTTTCAAATAAAAATTTTTTGAAGTAATCACTAGGAAAAGGAAGGTCAAAAGGATAAATAAAAGTGTTCACTATTCAGAAGGTAATATACAAAGTAGGAGCATCAAAGATTTGAAAAATAGAAAAATCTTTAAATAGATTAAGTCCATACCTTTGTCAGTTCAAGAGATTTGAAAAAGGTTTTTTTTTTTTTTAACATACAGCATCTACTTAGAAGCAATTTGAGTCACAGCAGTACTTGTCTCAATCATCTATACTCTTTTTTGACTTCTTCACTCTTTTGTTTGTTTCTCTTTTCCTTAGGTTAAGATAGTGCCCTTTTTCACAGGCACCTAAAATGGTTGCATTACATTCCCAATCTTTGAAGCATCTGTGGAAGGTGACTGAAGGACAAATAGTCCTAATTTTCACATACCAAATCAAGTGATATTTGTTATTTGTTTAGCAGACGTATTACCAATATTCTGCTATGGTAAGCAGGGTGGTTAAATCCTGGCCTCAAGGCATTTATAATTTAGAACCATCAATAAGGATAAATTGCTGAAGCACATGTCAACAAGCAAGGAACTGCATAATAAATCTAGAGGTAGAAGCCAGAGACAAGCTTCTAAAGAAAGCAATATCTATAGTTCAGAATTAAAAAAGAAACATTACTTTCACTTTTTGCAAAATGTGAGGAGAAGAAATCATAGTTGTACTAGCCCTCTAAGGCATGCTTTTAAGCAAAGATACAAAGCTACAAGTTTTGGTCATTTTAGCCTCTCATTCCCCTGTTTTGTGGCATCCTCTAACTCTTTCATCATAAACTTCAATCATAAAGTGATTTCTGTTCTCTACTTATTCTCTACCATACAGATCTACTTAGAATAGTAACTTGTATCTTAGAGTCTATTTTATTCAATGAGTTTCTGTCTTTCAAAAAGTATGTGTCCTTAAGTCTCATCTCTCTTGTGAGACAAAAGGCTTTATTTCCTGTTACTAGAATTTTAAACACTAAAATTAATAGAAATTTAAACATCAGCAAATATACATGTGGGTGGGACTGATATTTAAGAAATAAACATGCTTTTTTGGACCTCTGAGATTATAGCACATAAACTGTATTTATTCTTCTATATAAGAATGACATTAGTCGTCCTTTTTTATTTTTAAGCCACCTTGTAAGGTCTTTATGTTTCATTGTTGTCTGAGTACACTGCCAGTGTGATAGTAACAGTGATGGTGGTAGAGGTAACAATGATAATTATCCTCATTGCTTAGAGTATCATCAGGTAAAGAACTCTGACATTCATTTTCTTTCAGAACAGCATTTACATGTAAATATTTTTGATCTAGGCCTTTGGGCAGAACTGGAATGAATAAATATCACCAGAAACCTATTAGGAGGAAAGATTGGGAAACCTGCCAGCATTTTAGTGACAACTTTTCAAAATAATGAAGAATGACAAAGGGAAGAGACAGCATAATAAATTATGTTAGGAAGAGTTAAGCTTCACTGCGACCTTAACTTCTCTAAGGTTCAACTTCTCCACCTGTAAAATGGGAATAGCAAAGCCTGCCCTTCGAAGATACCTAAGGGACTAAGACTTCTAGCTCAGGAAATCTTATTTTCCTATTCTTCCTCAGTGGAGGAAACAAAACAAAACAAAAATCTTACATCTGAATACAACACAACAAAGTGAAACCAACAGTGACCATAGGGAGAAAACTCTTGCATATTATATGTCAGTGAATCCAAAGTGTCACAAATATGATATATTGCTGCCAAAAAAATTGCCACAGTTTTGAAACTTACCTTGAACACATGAAATATGTGAGAAGAATTCAGAACAATCCCACAAAATGTTACAGAAACAGAATTGATTTTCCATTTCTCCTGTGGGAGGATCTTCTACCAAGCCAAATGTCTCCCTCTTATAAAACCTTGTTTAAATTCTATTTTTAAGCCTTTCAGTAATAATTATGCAGAATGTGACTCAGACCATTTTAATTCTTATACATATACGCTCACAGCAGAATTTACATGCTCTTATGTTTCTATTGTCTTCCCTTACCTTTGTTTTACCACTTCCCTGCCAATCCCATGTAAGTTGTATGAAACTTGAAGGCCTGGTCATTTCTGTATTCTAATGGTTGCCACTACAATGTGCTCCTTTAAGCCCTTTCCTTACAAGACCTCTCAGAAGTGTCTGTCATTGGTTCCCACCTCTTTCTTCTTGAAATTGTCCTTGGTTTCTGTGATCATATAGTCAACTGGTTCTTTTGTTCTCAAGCTGCACCTTCCCAAATTCCTTCATGAGTTCTTTTTTCTGACAACCTCTTAGAAATTGATGTTCTTCAGGGATCTATCCCTTACTTTCTTTTCATGCTACAGAATCTCCCTGTATCATTTCATCTGTTCCATGGGCTCCAGCTAACATTCATATATACTGAACTTCCATATCTGGAGTTCCAACACATTCTCCCTTCAGACCTCCAGGTACATATTTTCAAGTACTAGTAGACCTTTCCACTTACATGTCTCACAAGCACTTCAAACTCAGCATATCCAAAACTAAACAAAGCATCTTTGCCTTCCCATTGCCCAACTTGCCCTCTTTTCCTATATTCTCCTATCTGTGAAAGAGCCTCCATCTACATCACTGCCCAAGACACCAGGGAGTCATTCTTAATTCTGCCTCTCCCTCACCTCATAATCAAACTAAACTCCAATTCCTAGGAGTTCTACCTTTTAAATAGTTCTTTGACTCTTTTCACTTCTTTGTGTCATCACTGCCACTCAACTTGGCAACAACATCCACCAAATTTTGCTGAATGACTAGAACATCTTTCTGTTCTCTTTGGTCTCCTTAATGTGATGTTGGCTTTCCCAGTACTATTCCGTTCTCCATATCATGGGGAAAGTGGTCTTTCTAAATTACAGATCTGAGTCAAGACACTCACCTGCTTAAAACATGTAAATGGGCTTCATAACTCTCAGGTTGAAAACCCATTTTCCTTAGCAAGACCAACAACAAGCTCTTTAGGACTGCTCCTCTCCTACTTAGCCTCATTGCTTGTCCTTACTTTCTCATCACCCCCATTATGAACTATTTGAAATTCTGCAGGTGACTTTCTCTTTCATCTCTTTGGCCTCTGTGACTCCATTTCCTCTGCTTAAAGAAACTCCCTTTTCCCTACCCTTAACTAACTTACAGGGAGTACCATTTAAGAATGATGTGGTTGCAAACTACCTCTCCCCTTCTAAAGGTGAATAGTTCACCTTGGAAAAGGTCAGTTTTAATAGAAGAAGGCCAGTAAATTAAGTTTGCTTGTGATCTAACCATGTTAACTCTGGTACAAGTTAACTCTGTTGAAGGCTATGAACTAAGCTTATTTAGATCACTGATACTGGATATAAAAAGCACATATTTATTATTAGTTGTTCAGTGGTAGCCAGGTAATGTGGTGATTTGATATATGTGTACATTGGGAAAGGATTGCCTGTGTTGGGTTAATTAACACATCTACCACCTCACATATTTACCCTTTTCTGTTTTGGTGAGAACATTTAAAATCTATTCTCTTAGCAAATTTAAGCTGTATAATAACAGTGTTACTAACTATAGTCACCATGTTATACATTAGATTCTGACCTTAACCATCTTATAAGTAAGTTTGTACCTTTTACCTACTTCTTCCCTGAACCCCATCCTGCTACCACCCCCAGGCTCTGGCAACTACTTTTCTACACTGTCTCTATGAATTTGCCTTTTTTTTTTTTTAAGATTCCATATAAACAATCTCATGCAGAATTTGTCTTGCTCCATCTAGTTTCTTTTTCTTAGCATAGTACCTTCCAGATTTACCCATGTTTCCCCAGCATTCAGGAAGTATCACAGGCAGCCCCTAGATGTGTGCTAAATCAGAAGTCTGACCCTTATCAGCAGCTGTCAAACTATGTAGATGTACCCCTTTCAGGGAAAGACTAGAAGATGAGTGATTTTGTTTGCTCCCTCTGTGCTGAACCCTGGGGAGGATAACCTTAGCTAGTGCTCCTGTACCCATTAACAACTGCTCCTTTGTTTGCTATGGTCCGTGAGAATTTTCTTTACTGCCTCTGGTAGTGACCAAGCCTGCTTGTCCTCCCAAACCTGCTCAAAAGATGGTGGTATAACTGAATTACTTCTCTGATGCTGCCAAGTCATCTGAATTTGTCCTGTTTTCTTCCTGGAGGACCTGGACCGTACAAATGAAGCAAAAGGCACACAGGAAGCAAGTAACCCTCAACTGCTGCTAGGGGATATCTTACTTTCTCTCTCCCAAGCTAAAACATTCAAATCTAGAAATAAGTAAGCAAACTTATCAACTTTTAATAGAACCAGTATAGTGGTTTTGATAAACATTTGGACATAACAAATTGTTCAATGCAATGCATACATGGATTTTCCCAGATGTACAGAAAGACATGCATCTATAATATATCACTTTGATATTCCCATTTGGTTTCCATCATAATAAGCATAATAAACATAAGAACATTATTTATTTTGCAGCCATGAGATCTTAAGTCATATCTGAAGCTCTAAGCAGGACACTAAAGATTAACTTCATTTCAATCAGAAACTTAATATTACTTGAAGAAGGCATTTAATCATGAGGCGATTGTCTATCTGTAATTTGCAGTTGGATTTTTATAGGCCCACTCTCCGTTACTAGATTCTTCTTCATATGTTATTTGACATTTTTTCCCGAGTATGTGGTATTATTAGTTCTTGGTAGACACAGGACACAGGCACACATTATGAAAATTAAATGTGACATAAAAGTGACCAAGAACACCAGCCAGAAACATTGATTACACGAAAACCTGGCTACCAGAACTAGATACAAGGATCCAGATATCATATGAGTATTGCGAGGTGAAACTAACTCTTTTCCACACTATTCTTGGCCACCATGCATCTCATAATGCAGCAAAAGTTTGCAACACTGCACTAGTGGCTCCTGATGAAACTGCAACCAATGAAACCTACAGTCTTTCTTCCATGCATTGTTGTAAGATCAGTTCTCCCACATCCTGGACTTTCCCCATTAATTTTTTTGAGCCTACACTTTAACTTTATAGGTTGTTTTTTTTTTTTCCCGAATACATTCTGTCTTATTAGTTTTAAGCACTTTTTTCTGGCCCACTTATCTTCGATGACTTCACTAGGAAGAAGAATCACCATTCATTGATTCAGCCTTCCTTCAGAATATTTTACCTCAGGACGTTTACACCAGGCTAAATTAGGACATTCTGAACTGATGTTATACTAAATGCCTTTAACTGCTTTGCAATCAATTCCTAGGAATGGAGTGGGGACGGGGGAAAGGGAATTGGTGGAGGGTAAGAGATAAGAATAAAACTTGGGAAGATGAGTGAATTTTTTTAACATTGGAATCAAGATTTCATTATAAATATGAAAAACACAGCTGTAACTGGCATAGGGAGTGAGTCAGCCTTCCATCCTGGCAGTCTTTTAACTTTGGCAGCATGAATTGGACCTGAAAGACTTCTACTGCTTTGGGGTTTGATTTTCATTTAGTCTTACCAGCAAGAAAAATCACCCTGGAGCAATGAGCATGCTGATTTTGTTAATTCTCTCAAATATGTCCCTTGTTTAAATCACTGCTGATTAAACATTCTTGACATCTCTCCTTTCTCAATGTGCCGTGACTCATCAGGTGATCACAGTGGAAGCCAAAAGCTAAATCTGCTTCTTTAAAATGTTTACTGAAAGTGAGCAGCGGAAAAAACAATAGCAGCTAAGATAATGAACAGTTTTGGTGGGCAGTGTGTTTTTTACCTGTTGATAGTCTTCAGGAAACAAAATACTAGCTGTAAGGCAACATCACTGAGAGCTGAGTCAGACCAAAGATCTGAACTACTGCAAGCCTGGGCTTCTGTGCCAAATAAGCATTTCCCAAATGGGGTTGATTACTCTGCTACTACTGAAGGTCATTTAGAGGTGGGAATTTTGGCAGTAACCATAGATTTTCCCTCTGCCTTATCAGAAACCGTGTTCAAATTCACTCCAGTATCTGATTCTCTATTTCTCTAGTGGTCTGAATTTTAAGTTAGAAAAATTACTTGCCACAAAGAAACCTGGTACATGTATAATATTAACTGAAAATTCGTTTATATTATGCCACTTTTAGTATAACAGAAATTAGGCTTTCTGTTCCACATCCGATAATAACAGGAAGAGGATGACTACCACAGCAAATTGCTCACTCCTACCTACCTAATAACCCATCAGGTTCTGTCACTTGTGTTAAGGGAGGCAATCATCATATTCAGTGTAATACAATAGAAGGAGCACTGCTCTGGAAGTCAGGAGAATAGGTTTTCTGTTCTTGGCTCTGCCCACAAATTTGGCCTTGGATAAATCATTTACAGTCTCTGATCTTTCATTTCTATTCTGTGTAAATATTAGACGAGAATAAGATCTTGGGGTTTTATATTTCATTCCAGACTTCCCCCATCCTGACAAGAATTATTTTCCTGGAATGTTACTAGGATTTTATGTGTACCTCATTCAATGCAGCCTGAGACATTAATTTAAGTATCACCTGGAAAATAATCTGAAGAAAAGACCAGATAACAAATTATATATTTTTCTTCAGCCAAGAAAGATCCTATTTTAGGAGTTTGGCTTTGTTGACTTCGGGGGTCATTTTAAAAATGTATTTAGGTGGAATGATTAATGTTGAGTGTAGAACTGCTATCTCAGAATTGGGGAATGAGGAATGTTTAAGCGCAATGAGCCTCATTCTGAGGTCTGTCACTGACTTCTCTCCGGGATTCAGGCCAGTCACCTCATTGCTTTGTATCTGAATATCTTTATTTCTGTCTGAGAGTTATTCAGTTATTTAAGCTTGCCTCAGGTAACTGTAGCAGACACAAATAAAAATCATTTGGGAGCACAATGCCCATGGGATGATGTCAGAAGAATGTTAAAATTTCAAAAGTAAGTGAAAAACTAAAAGTTGCTTCCTTTAGGCTTTGTTATTTACAATATAAGTGCCTCATGATTTGGAGAAGTCTAACATCATCTGTAGGTTGCCATGGCAACAGCTACTGCTCTTACTAGCCTACCTGAAATGATACAAATGTAAGGTAATAATTCAAAAGTCTTTTTCCTGGCAATGACTTATGAAGTGGCAAGTATTTCCTCCCCTGGTCTATGTAGCTTTCTCATTTCTCAAGTTCTGCTGCATCCAAGGCCATTTCTTGCTCTTTGTTTCTCTTCTGTAGAGCAACATGGTTCCATTGGCTAATGGTCTCAGATAATGCTCTTTTCTTCCTTGGCACATCTAGAAAGGATATGAACTACAGAGGAAATAGGGTTTGAGTGATGAAAATATTTTTCTTGGGGAGAATTAGAAGGAAGCAATTCTCTTTTTCTTCATTTAGAAGTAAATAATGCGGGCCTATGGAATTACTCTCTGTAACTCAATAGTACCTATTAAAGTGACTTTTTTAAAATTTAAGCTTACTTTGTGTCAGAGGAACAAATATTGATTGGGATTAAGTAAGTGATTATGTAAGATTAGCATACCGTATTTTCATGCATCCAGTGTATACTGTAACTTTTTTTCTCTCTTCAATAAGTTCTGATAACTTCCAAGTCAGGCTGGTGAATGGAACAAATACTAAAATTCCCATCTTGAGCTCAAACACACACATGAATTATAGGTAAAACGTGTTTTATGAATTGAAAAGCACATGGCTACACTCAAAGACACAAAGGGGGAACATATGGTTGTAGAAACCAAGATATTACCATAAAAATGATAAAAAGCAAACAAAATCAAATAGAAACCTATAGGTGTAAGCAGCTGAAGCCATGGGCCTGGCATAATCTCATGGCAGCTCCAAAAGGAGGAAGAGGGAAAATGGGTACAAAGCAATATCATAAGAGATAGGGCATAGAATTTCTCAGAACCAAATAAAGAGTACTCAGACTGATATACTCCACCACATTACAAGTGGGATATACTTTAAAAATTTACATCTAGGAGCACCTGGATAGCTCACTCAGTTAAGTGACCAGCATTTGGTTTTGGCTCAGGTCATGATCTTGTGTTCTGTGGGACTGAGTCCCACATGGGGCACTGTGCTGACAGCACTGAGCCTGCTTGGGATTCTCTTCTCTTTCTCTCTCTCTCTCTCTGCCCCTCCCTGCTTTCACTCTCTCAAAAAATAAACAAAAAAAAATCATATCTAGACACATTATAGTAAAATTTCAGAATAGCAAGATAAAATGAAAATCCTACAAAACAAACATAAAATCAGATTAGCTGTAGAGTTTTCTCAGTAAACTCATGAAATAGATTGGTATCTACAATTTTTTTCAAGGAAAAATAGAGCTTTACAATAATTCTGCAGCCAGTTAAGCTATAATTTATAAAGCTATAGGTATTTTAAAGCATACATACATCTCTAAAATAACAATATATCATCATAAGAAGAACTTTGAAAGTCTGTTTTCAACTAAATAAATTTATAAAATTAGAAGGAGTAGTGATATACAAGAACCAAAAGTGAGCAAAGAATCAGGAAACTATAATGGAAATACAAATGAATGTTTGTAAATAAAAACAAAATAATATTTTGTATGTTTAGATATGTTTTATATCTAAAATTTTAGGCAAAAATTATGTGGAACTTGGGGAACAATTGAAGAACGGTAAAGTGTGCTAAGATAGACTTCTTCAGAAGGAGGAGAGAGATACTAATTAACTTTGGGCTTTGTTAAGAAAATATATGCATGAATGTTAAAAATTTTTGAGAGTCAGGGAGGGAGCAGGTGGGGAGAAAAGAATTTTAAGAGTCAAAAAAAGAAGAAGAGGGGTGCCTGGGTGGCTCAGTTGGTTGAGAGTCCGACTTAGGCTCAGGTCAAAATCTCAAGGTTTTTGAGTTCAAACCCCACATTGGGCTTTGTGCTGATAGCTCAGAGCCTGGAGCCTGCTTCAGATTCTGTGTCTCCCTCTCTCTCTGCCCCTCCCCCACTCATGCTCTCTCTCCCTGTCTCTCAAAAAGAAATAAACATTAAAAACATTTTTTAAAAAAGGAAGGGAGAAAGAAATAGAACACACAGTTTCCAAATGAGTAGAGGGGAGAGGAGAAACAAAATCTTGATCACTTGAAGAAAAGATAGGAAAACAACAAGAAAAAAATCAGCGAAAAAAGTATGATAGATAATATAAGGTAATATGGCAGACACAAGAATAAGTATATCGGTAATCATAAATATGTAAAGTATCAAAGTTATCTTCTGAAAGAGACTCAGAGTTAGCAAAAATAAATCCATCTATCTGCTGTTCCCAGAATTATCCAAAAATAGATAAAATGGATTTTTGATAAATATCAACATAAAGAAACTGATATAACATCATTCAAATTGTAAATGTAGAATAGTTTGGTGAACAACATTAAAAGGGCCACAGAAAGAAATTTATATTAATAAAAGGAAGAATCCCCCCCAAAACAAAAAATATGTTCCAGAATGTATTCTACCTATCCACCCTGTGATCTCAGAACTTCATTATATAATTTAATTTGTTAGATCTTTTGTATTCAAATTTTAAATACCATTTTAAGAGTATTAGCACATTAACAGTTAGTTTTTCATGATAATTACAATAAATAACTCATTTCTTAGCATAATGTCTATACTTCTTATTGAAATTAAACAGAAGAGTACTATCTGAGAAATCCTTCACATTTGAAACTTCAATCCTACTGACTTCAGAGTCTGCATTCCTGATTCTCTATCAACCCACTGAGTTATGTATACTGTAGATAAATTTGGGGAATATTTTTGCCTGCATAATTCTGAAGTATAAGTATTAAATAATATTTCAGTGCATTTGCCTGAAAGTAACTCTATTTTTATATGTAAACATCTCTTGCCCTTTATTCGGTTTATTCCTTCCCCTCAACAGGAGGATATTAGAGTCACATTTTAGGATGATTTTGTTGAAATGTTAAATTTTGTTTATTAATGCTTATATGTAATTAATAAATTCTTTCTCAATTCTTATGTTTAAAAATGTGGATAAAGCATTCAAGATTGTTCTCCCAGTATTTATCTTTCCCCTTATAATTAGAATATAGAAAAAAAATCAAGGTGATATATAAAATTGACCTTTGAACAACACAGAGGTTGGGGGCACTGAACTTCCATGCAGTTGAAATCTGTACACAACCTTTGACTCCCCAAAAACACAACTAAAAACAGACTACTGTTGACTGAAAGCCTTAGTAATAACATAAACATCAGATTAACATATATTTTATATGTTATATTTATTATATAGGGTATTCCTACTATAAAGTAAGCTAGAAAAAAGAAAATGTTAGTAAGAAAACCGTAAGAGAAAATCTAGTACTATCCTGTATTTATCAAAAACATCTGCATAAAAGTGGGCCCATGCAGTTCAAACCCCTCTTATTCAAAGGTCAACTGTAATTAGAAACAGAAGAAAAAAATGTCAAAACAAATTAAACTGTTTGTCATTTGAATAATTTTAAAAGCACACACACCTGATGTAAAAGGAATTATTGATTGAAACATCTTGTTAATTAATTTTTGTGTTTTCTTCCATGATGGAGATTACATAGGAATCCTACTGGGAATGGAAAGAAAAATGAAACATCCCTTGAGAAACGTATCTATAGTAAGAGGTTAGTGATTATTTGGAGACAGTATACAGTTTGGGATCAAATATTGTTTTATGATTATTACGGTTCTAGGTTGGTGACTGGGCCAAGAGAGTGGTTTTCTCTTGATCTTATGCCCTCCTCCGTTAATCAAGGCATCCCGTCTCCTGAGATTAGAGTTGTATAGAAAAATTTTCTGTATAGCTTCACACAAAGCAGGAGAATGCTAATTTATTGTCATTCCCTTAACACCTCGTGTAAAGAAAACATGTCTTTTAATGACAAATATGCTTCCCCAGTGCCTATTTCTCGTCAACAGACATGGTTTAATCTTTGAGAGGCAGATGCACACATCTTTTGGCTGAAAATACAGAGAGCAATTTTACACCAAACACATCAAGAGGGAAATTGGGAACATTTGCAACACTGTATCGCTTAGTTGCGGAAACCTTTCACATTACTGGACAAAAACTGGCCTCGTGCTGGCTCCCGAAATTCCTCCTTTGGAGTGTAATCTCTTGAGAGATTTTTCATTATTGTCTTTACTGCTTAGATCAACACCAGGCAGACTGAGTGAAAATGGCCCTTTAAACCCATTTTTAATCTTTCAAACAAGCAAATTAGTTGTAAATTACTTATCAAGAACATCCAGGTGGACGCTAATACAGTCAAAGCAGCTTCCTACCTCCCTATAACCTGGAGCTTTTGAGCTTTGGAAATACTGATGTCACTCCTATTCTTCTACCAATTTTCAATTTTTTTCCCCAAAATAATTTGATACACTATCAGCAGTGAAAGATGTTTCTTTCTTTGTCCTAAAGGGTTGTAGCCAAATCACTGAGAAAAATCAAATAGAACCTTGGCCAACAAATGTTTAGGATTTACAGAGAAATGCAAAGAGAGAACTGGGGAAAGAAAAATTGAAGGTAGAAAAAAAAATTTTTAAAGGAAGGTTAAGATTATAGTAACAATTTTTGGGGCTAGCAAAGAGGAATTAGGGTGTGTACTGCTAATCAGTTAAAATAAGTTCAACTTATTTTAAGGAAAGAACAAGCCAACAAAAACTCCTTGATTTGCAGCTTAATGAAATCAACATGAATTTTCACTTTCCATTGCTGACCTAAATCTTTAATCAAACCAGATATTATCACCAACAATATCAAGTCTTGTATTACTTTTGCCTCTAATACACGTACTCAAAAAAATCCTGGCTGCTTTACAACCTGAAGCTTATAAAATCCTGGACAAAATTATAGAATTAACTCAAGCAAAACAGAGGAATGCTTGAAAACAGAGAATACTCTATAAGCAATGGGGATAAATATTATTTGTGTACTTAGAAATATTATGATGCTGTTAAGTAACAAGGCAGTAAAAGATGAACATAAATTTTAAAAATTTTAAATGAGTTTTGAGACTTAAAGAGTTGCGTATCTAAAGAGCACTTATTATAAACCATAATTAATTCTCATAAAAATCAAAAGGGTTGAGTTAGTAATGTTCCCATTAATTGATGAGGAAACCAAAATATAGAGTGAAGGAACAACTCATCCAAAGTCCCATAGCTAACAAGTGGGGCTGAGCAAGGACACAAACATTCTGTTTTCAGAACCCACTATTTTAACTACTTGACATTTGGCCTCTCTTCCATTCACTATACCTAATATTGCTAAAATTATCACTGTCAAACATTGATATGACCCTTTACCAAAGTAACAAAAATTCCTTTAGTGTCTTGTAAAAAATTTACACAAAACATGAACTCTTTGCCACTCTGATGGCCATACCAAAACCGATGACTGTACCCTTTTTACAGTATTCCTTTCTGCTGTGCATGCTTTCCGCTCAGGCTAGTGTTGGGTAATGTTACTTGGGTCGGGGGGAGATGCAGAAAGAGAAGAAGTCAGTGAAGGTAATGGAGAATTGGAAGGACATGAATTAAAACTATTGCATACTTTTTAGTCAACTGGAGACAAACAACATTAAACTTAAAACAGATAAATGAAGAAATCAAACTTTAGCACTTAATGCTGTGCCGCATGCTTTCTTCTGTTAAAACTCACTTAATACTCCTACTAACCCTGCAATACAAAATTAGTATCCTTTTTAAAGGTGAGAGATCTCGAGTGAAGCAATACAGAGAAAGACTTCAAATCCACATTATCTCTTGCCAAATTCTTTGCTCTCTCTTCTACCGCTCTGCTAATTTATGGCTTTGAGATACAATGGTAAATAACACCTCTGGAGTCCATTCAAAATCCTTCATTCAAAAATTATGGCATCCATTGAGGTGCCTGGATGGCTCAGTCTGTTGAGAGTCCAACTTCAGCTCAGGTCATGATCTCATGGTCTATGAGTTCGAGCCCTGCATCGGTCTCTGTCCTGATGGGGCTCAGAGTCTGGAGCCTGCTTCAGATTCTGTCTCCCTCTCTTTGCTCCTCCCCTTCTCATGCTCTGTCTCTCTTTCTCAAAAATAAATAAACATTAAAAATTTTTTTTAATTATGGCATCCTTGCTTAGTAAATGTATAGTCTCTTTTTAGTAAGTTTTAATTTTAATTCCAATATAGTTAACATGTAGTGTTATATTAGTTTCGGGTGTATACCATAGTGATTCAATAGTTCCATACCTCACCCAGTGCTCATCATGAAAAGTACACTTCTTAATCCCCATCTCCTCTGTCACCCATCTCCCCCCGCCCTTCCCTCTGGTGACCATCAGTTTGTTCTCTATAGATAAGAGTCTATTTCTTAGTTTCTCTCTCTCTCTCTCTTTTTTTTTCCTTTGCTTGTTTGTTTTGTTTTTTAAATTCCACATATAAGTGAAATCATATGGTATTTGTCTTTCTCTGACTGACTTATTTTGCTTTGCAGTATACTCTCTAGCTCCAACCATGTCATTACAAAGGGCAAGATTTATTCCTTTTTATGGCTGAGTAATATCCCATTGTATGTGGTGTGTGTGTATATACCACATCTTTATCCATCCATCAATCAATGGACATTTGGGTTCTTTCTATAATTTGGCTATTGTGAATAATGCTTCTATAAATGTTGCTATGGCTGATGTCAGAGAAATTACTGCCTGTGTTCTCTTCTAGGATTTTTATGGTTTCAGGTGTCACATTTAGGTCTAATCCATTTTAATTTGTTTTGTGTATGGTGAAAGAAAGTGGTCCAATTTCATTTTTTTGGGTGTAGCTGTCCAGTTTTCTCAGTACCATCTGATTCAGTTTCTTTGCTAGTTATGGATCTGTTCAAATTTTCTGTTTCTTTCTGTTTCAGTTTTGGTAGTTTATATGTTTCTAGGAATTTATCCATTTCTTCCAGATTGCCCAATTTGTTGGCATATAATAGCTCGTAATAGTCTCTTATTATTGTTTGTATTTCTGTGGTTTTTGGTTATTATTTCTTCTCTTTCATTTGTTGTTTTGTTTATTTGTGTCTCCTCCCAACCCCCCGCCCCCCATGAGTCTGGATAGAGGTTTTTCAATTTTGTTAATTTTTTCAAAAAACCAGCTCGTGGTTTCATTGATTTGTTCTACTATTTTGTTGTTGTTGTTGTTGTTTTGTGTTTTTTGCTTCCATATCATTTATTTCTGCTCTAATCTTTATTATTTTCTTCCTTCTGCTGGATTTGGATTTTATTTGTTCTTTTTCTAGCTCATTTAGATGTAAGGTTGGATTGTTTACTTGTGATTTTTCTTGATTCTTGAAGTAGGCTGTATTGCTATAAACATCCCTCTTAGAACTGCTTTTGCTGCATCCCAAAGATTTTGGATCATTGTGTTTTCATTTTCATTTGTTTCCATGTAATTTTTAGTTTCTTCTTTGATTTCTTGGTTGATCCATTCATTATTTAATAGGATTTTATTTAACTTCCACGTACTTGTATGTTATGTATATTTTTTTCTCGTGGTTCATTTCTAGTTACAAAGCACTATGGTCAGAAAAGATGTCTGGTATGACATCAGTGTGGTAGTGCATACATGAATGTCTATATTTGTCAAAATATTTTATCTATACATTTTTAAATTGTTGCATTTTGTTGTATGTAAATTATACCACAATAATCTTAATTTAAAAAATAAAACATGAACTATAAGTTTCATTCTTGTATCAGAGTATTGTTCCTAGTTTGTAAGAGCACTTGCAAGTATGCATACAAACTTACACTACTATAAAATAGTCAACACAAATTAGGGGAGGAAAAGATGATTCAACAAAAATGTCATGAATAATTGTCTGGCTATTTGGAAAAATACCAAGTGTAGTCTGATCTCACTCCACATACCCAAATAAATTCCAGGAGTAGCAGAGTGAAATATATATACATAACATATTTTTTAAAGCAGCATAAAATATAAATAAATATTTATCTGATCCTCTAGACACAGAGGGCTTTCAAAACTTCTAATCAATCGAAAAAATCAAAAACAAAAAGATCAAACCTAAATGTATCTTAAAATTGACCACTGTTTTTTTAAGAATACAATAAACCAAATTAAATTGTTAAATGCCATATGTTTTAAAACCTGGAGTATATAACCAAAAATTTAATAAATGACATATATAGAATTTAACACATAAAGTACTTCTCAAAATAGCTAAGGAAAACACAAGGATAAGCAGACAAAGTCTATTAACATGCAAAGCTAATGAATTAACAAAAATGCAAATATGAGGAGGTGTATGGGTGGCTCAGTCAGTGAAGCATCATGATTTCAGCTCAGGTCATGATTTCAGGGTTCATGAGTTTGAACCCTGTGTTGGGCTATGCACTGACAGCATGGAACCTGTTTGGGCTTCTCTCTCTCCCTCTGTCTCTCTCCTGTTCGCACACATTTTCTTTCTCTCTCTCTCAAAATAAATGACCTTTATAAAAATGCAAATGTGAGCAAAAATGAGGAATTTTTGTCCACCAAATGTAGCAAACATTTTAAAGATTATAATATTAGTAAAGTTACAGCAAAGTTTGCAATTTTATGTACCACCTGTGGTAGAGTAAGTTGGTATAAACTTTGAAAGAATTAAAATCAGCTAATATTAAGGGAATAGTTATGTCAATTATACAATCACACTATGGAATATTATATGTTGTATATTATTAAGTAGATATTTATATATAAACATATAGTTGTAATTATTAAAATAATTTATATGAAGATTTTTAAAATTTTTATTTATTTTTAAAATTTTGTAAAGCCTTTAAATCCTTTTTTATTTACTTTTTATTTATTTATTTTAATTTTTTAATATAATTTATTGTCAAGTTGGCTAACATACATTGTATACAGTGGGCTCTTGGTTTCGGGGGTAGATTCCCACGATTCATCGCTTACATACAACACCAAGTGCTCATCTGAACAAATGTCTTCCTCAATGCCCATCACCCATTTTTCCCTCTCTCCCATCAACTCTCAGTTTGTTCTCTATATTTTAGAGTCTCTTATGGGTTTGCTCCCTCTCTGTTTGAAACTATATTTCCCCTTCCCTTCTCCCATCATATTCAGTTTCTCAAGTTCCACATATAAGTGAAAACATAAGATATCTCTCTTTCTCTGACTGACTTATTTCAGCTAGCATAATACCCTCCAGTTCCATCCACATTGTCACAAATGGCAGGATTTCATTCTTTCTCATTGCCAAGTAGTATTCCATTGTATATATAAACCACGTCTTCTTTATGCATTCATCAGTTGATGAACCTTTGGGTTCTTTCCATGATTTGGCTATTGTTTAAAGCACTGCTATAAACATTGTGGTACAAGTGCCCCTATGAATCAGTACTCCTGTATCCTTTGGATAAATTCCTAGTAGTGCTGTTGCTGGGTCATAGGGGAGTTCTATTGTTAATTTTTTGAGGAAGCTCTACACTGTTTTCCAGAGCAGCTGCACCAGTTTGCATTCCCACCAACAGTGAAGGAGGGTTCTCCACATCCTAGTCAACATCTGTTTCCTGAGTTGTTAATTTTAGCCACTTTGACTGGTATGAGGTGGTATCTCAGTGTGGTTTTGATTTGTATTTCCCTGATGGTGAGTGATGTTGAGCATCTTTTCATGTGTCTGTTAGCCATCTGGATGTCTTCTTTGGAAAAGTGTCTATTCATTTCTTCTGCCCATTTCTTCATTGAATTATTCATGTTTCATGTGTTGAGTTGGTAAGTTCTTTATAGATTTTGGATACTAACCCTTTATCCAATATGTCATTTGCAAATATATTCTCCCATTCCATCAGTTGTCTTTAGTTTTATTGATTATTTCCTTTTCAGTGCAGAAACGTTTTATCTTGATGAGGTCCCAATAGTTCATTTTTGCTTTTATTTCCCTTGCCTTTGGAGACATGTCGAGTAAGAAGTTGCTGCAGCTGAGGTCAAAGAGGTTGTTGCCTGTTTTCTCCTCTAGGGTTTTGACGGTTTCCTGTCTCACATTCAGGTCTTTCATCCATTTTGAGTTTATTTTTGTGTATGGTGTAAGAAAGTGGTCCAATTTCATTCTTCTGCATGTTGCTCCCCAGTTCTTCCAACACCATTTGTTAAAGAGACTGTCTTTTTGGATACTCTTTCCTGCTTTGTCAAAGATTGGTTGGCCATACATTTGTGGGTCCAATTCTGGGTTCTGTATTCTACTCCATTGGTCTATGCATCTGTTTTTGTGCCAATACCATAGTATCTTGATGATTACATATTTTTTAATGACAGAAGAATAATATTAAGCCAAAATTATATTACACAATATTAATATATGTGATCTCATCTATGAAAAGGGAAAAATACAGAGCTAAATTAGTTGAAAGAAATATTTCAAGGGGTGCTTGGCTTGCTCAGTCAGTGGAGCATGCAACTGTTGATCTCAGGTTCATGAGCTCAAGCCCCACATTGGGAGTGGAGCCTACTTAAAAAAAAATTAAAAACAAGAAATGTGTCAATATGTTAAAATAATGGTTATCCTAAGACATAGCCAGGTAGGATTGTGGATGTTTTTTCTTTGATCCCGTACCTTTTAAATTTTCTATTATAATGGGCAGATGAATAGGCAAATAAATTTAAACTTCAAACCTTTACCATATAGATTGAGTTAGATCAGTGGTTATAAACCTAGAGTAATATTGCTCCCAAGGGACATTTGGCAATGTTTGGAGACA
Organism: Cryptoprocta ferox; assembly: GCA_028646485.1. Classification (NCBI taxonomy): domain Eukaryota; kingdom Metazoa; phylum Chordata; class Mammalia; order Carnivora; family Eupleridae; genus Cryptoprocta; species Cryptoprocta ferox. The sequence continues at coordinate 47,122,191 of CM053571.1, read as the reverse complement.
TTTATAGTTGTCACAACTCAGAGGAGAGGTTCTATAGGCAACTGGTGTGTAGAAGCCATAGATGCCGCTAAATATCCTACAATGCACAGGAGATCCCTCCCTTTAGTTCATATCCCCCAACCTCTTACTGTCCATAACAAAGAATGATCTGGTCCAAAAATGTTGCTGGGGCAGAGATTGAGAATCTCTGAGTTAGAAGCTTTTCATGTGTTTGCAAAGCACCTTCATATGCCCCTGTAAAACTTAGTATATTGTTAATATTTACTATTGACAAATCTACCTTTACCTATAAGCCTTTGAGTAAGTTGAGGGCACTTAGCTACGTGATGCCTAGCACAGAGTAGGAGCCCACTGTTTCAGTCATACTTATCCAACTACATTTTCCTGAGACTATCCCAGGCACTGGACTCTGTGCTAGACTCCATCACAGAGATGAACAAGGTGGAAAAAAAAAAAAAAAGAAATCCCTGACTTCATAGAGAGCAATTGTTGTCAGGAAGATCATTACAGACTGTGATGAATCTTATAAATAAAACAGGTAAAGAGATAAAGTGTAACCAGGGGAGGCTATTTTAGATAGGATGGCAAGGGAAGTTCTCTCAAAGTAGGTGGGCTTCCAGCTGACATCTGAAGGATGAGAATGCCATACAAGGTCATGCACAGAGCTTGGAGAAAGTAAGCAAGTGCTCTTGATGAATGTGTGTATTATAAATGAATGAATGAATAGTATATGTTGATTAACAATATTTCACTGACAATTTATTTTGCAATCTACATTACAGTTTTTTAAATATTTCCCTTTCACATGCTTTTCTCTACTTAACCAAGCAAGTGAGAATATAAAATTCAAAGTACATTTTCCTTTTTTAAAGAAATTCTGTTCTGTATCCGTCTTTTGTGCACATAAATCCATAACCAAGCAAGCATGCCTTGGCAGTCCTATTAAATTGTATACATATGAGTTATGAATGAGTTTGTTTACTAGGTCCAAGAATTACACATATCCCCAGGGCTAAGAAATTCTCAGGGAGTCTTTGCCAATGCCACAAAATTATAGTCTTATATGGATCCCATAGGACGGGAAGGGATTATCTTATCCCTGTGCTTTTTTTCTAGCACATAGTAAGCAATTGCTGCTACAGCTACAAATAGCAGACAAGAAGAAAATTGATAAAAATAACGTTCTCACCTCACAGATCTTTTCCTCCCTCAGAAGCTTAGAGAAGTACATTCAAAATAAAAATGTAGAGGTGACATTGAGAAGTTGAATAAATAAAAGAATTGAGGGGTTTGTAAATGGGAGACATACTATATTACACTTGTTTCTCTACTGCTAATAATTGGTTACATGTAAATGGTTTCGATTGGGTGTGGATGTCTGGTCAACTGAGTCTATTCACTGTAACATATGAGGTTCCCAGAGCATGTGAGAGAGAGAGGGAAACTATGGCCATGATATGCCTAAGTTTTGTAGTACAGTTTCAGAGAAGATAAGTAACAAGATCTCTCTCAAATATATTACTCTCTGGTTCTGAATTCAAGAAGGAGGCAGGTTGATAAGACATATATTTACATATTGCCTATCTAAAGCATGCATGGAAATTCTACTCATTAGTTGAACCCGTCTTTCCCACTTGAGTACAGGCTTCTATGAAAAATAAAATTTCTTTTTTTTAAATTAATGTTTACTTATTTTTGAGAAAGAGAGAGCAGGGGAGGGCAGGATTGGGGGGCGTGGACAGAGGATTTGAAGTGAGCTCTGTGCTGACAGCAGAGAGCCTGATGAGGGGCTCAAACCCATGAACTGTAAGATCATGACCTGAGTCGAAGTTGAACAGTTAACCAACTGAGCCACCCAGGCACCCCATGAAAAATAGAATTTCAAGAGGGATCCCTCCCCAACTAAAAACTGGTAATTTTAGATAAAGTCTCTGGACTTACTGAAAAATCTACTGTTAGAACTTAATTTCTTTTTTTCTTTAAGTTTATTTATTCTGAGAAAGAAAGAGAGTGTGAACAGGGGAGGCCCAGAGAAAAAGGGAGAGAAAGAATCATAAGCAGACTCCACAATGTCAGTGTGGAGCCCATGAACCACAAGATCATGACCTGAGCTAGGATCATGAATTGGATTCTTAACCTACTGAGCCATCCAGGTGCCCTGGGTCCTTTCTTGAAATCAATTTTTGGTAACAGGGAGATAAAGAGTGTGAAAGCACTGAACGTATTAGTTGGGAGAAAGTGGAGAAAAGACACAAAATGGTGAGCTGTAATCACAGTGAATTTCCCCTACCTCAAATTTTTCTTTGTGGCAAGTTTTGTCTCTAGCTGTTGGTTTAGGATTCTGGTAATTTGGCAAACTAGACATGTGAGATAGAATAATTCAGAGCATATACAGAAAACTTCCAAGGACAGTGGCTAAAAAAAAGAGGTTAATTAACTCTTTTTAATAGAAAGAAAGAAAGAAAGAATAAAAGAAAGAAAGAAAGAAAGAAAGAAAGAAAGAAAGAAAGAAAGAAAGAAAGAAAGAAATTCTGACTCAAGACGCCATGGTGGCTCCTTAGAATCATCAAACATCCGACCTTTTTAGTTTTCTGATCAGTCATTAATGATATACAAATTTTCTTTATGGACCAAGATGGCTACCATAGTTCCAGTCATTCTGTTACATTCTAATCAGGAGGATGGGGGAAAGAAACAAATTAAGGAGAATCCTGGAAGTTCAAACATTACTGTTAACAACTTTATGAGCAACACTTAGTCAAATATACATACCTAGGTACAAGGAGGAATGGGAACTGTGTCTTTCAGCTTGGTTTGTCTTTAATCTGTGTTCGGTTACTGAAATGGAAAGAGAATTTGCATGTGGAGGAAGGCAACTAGCAAATGACACCACTTTAAAGAACATGAAAATCCTTAAGCTATAGAACACTTATACAAATTTCAGATAAAATGTAATAAATGTATTCTTTTTTAAGTTTATTTATTTATTTTGAGGGAGAGCATGAGCAGAGAAGAGGCAGAGAGAGAGGGAGAGAGAATCCCAAACAGGCTTCATGCTGTTAGTGTGGAGTCCATACATGGCTCTATTTCACAAACCATTAGATCATGACCTGAGCCAAAACCAAGAGGCAGACATTTAACTGACTGAACCACCCAGGAACTCCATAAATGTATTCTTAAAATTCATTTTTGAGACTTCCATTTCCATCCAAGAGGGAGTAATAGGAACTAGATTCACCCTCCCAACCAAAATAACCCCTCCAAAAAACAAAAACAAAAACAAATATATGAACCAATGTTTTTCAAGGATATTAAGCAATGAAAAACAGCCATCCTGAGAGAATAAAAATGAGATGGGCCCTATGACTGTTCAAATGCTCAGAGTGCCCTATGATTGTATGGAAGGGAACCCAGGCAATTCCTGGTGGACATTCTGGGTTGAGGAGATAAAGCCGAGAGTCTGAGTAGACCAAAATAGCTAGAGTTTGCAGACCAGAGTCCTAGAGATGAGAGAGTTTGATAGAGAGAGAACTCTGACATCTGAAGAATTCCCCTCTAATTCATTTAGGATAAAACCCAAATGAAAACATTGGATAACAGTGCTTGGCTGGTAATAGTACCTGTTCCCACCAGTAAGACTGGAAGAAACTTTGTAGAGCAATGTCTAATAATCTTAGAAAGTTGCTTCAGTAGTTGGGAATGATTGCATTGAGCACTCCTCTGGGCCTGTAAACCCAATCAGGAAAATATCAGATTGTTTATATTTTTATATCTAAATTCATTAGATCCCAGAAAAATATCAAAAATATGGTTGGAACACAAAAATATTCACATAACAAGGTAACATTTTAATATCTGGCATCCAGTTAACTAATGTTTAGCAGCATTGCCGAGTATAATGTAATATATGAAAATAAATTACATTTCTATATATCAGTGGTGTACAACCAAAAATTGAAATAAAAACACCATTTTAAATGACATCAAAAATATGAAATACTTAGGGATAAATTTATAAAAAGATGTGAAAAACTTATATACTCAAAACTAAATGGCTGTTTTGTGGGACCTGAGTGGCAAAGAAGCTTGCATTTTATCCTGGACCTATTGCAGAGCCCTCTCTTGGTCTGGCTCTCTTAGAAAATGGAAACCTTACAAGTCATGCAACAAATGAGTCAAAGCATTATTGTGTATTACAGTACCTACGTACTCCAAAATCCAGAGGCCCACCAAACACAGTGCTGCTTTTCTTGTGACAGGAAGTGTGAGGGCCAACAATATATCCTTCATCTTGGTAGGAGATATCCCAGTATTGTTTAGTCCATTGACTCCAGAAACCTTTACCAATATGGCAGTCTCCTGAATCTCCATGGGGCTTTCCTTCCACTTTCTAGTACTAGGACATCATCCAGAGTACCTGCCATTTCTTGCTTATAAGATTCAATAGCATGATGTCATCAGTAGAGTGGACTGGTGATGTTCCATGAAATACCAAAATGACTAATAGTATGTGGATACATCATGGCAGAGAGCAAGAAAGTTAACATAGGTGTGCGTCAAGATAATAAGTGTGTCCTTGCTATATGAAAGCAAACCACTTTTAATCCTTTCTACTAGTTGAGACAAAGCAAAACATGTTTATTTACCAAATCAATAGTCGGATACTGAATGCCAGTACTTTGTTGATCTGTTCCATTAAAACTACTGTAGTTGGCATGGCAGCTGCAATTGGGGCTATGAACTGTCTATATTTATGGTATTCCAATAAAATACCCCATTATCCATGTTTTTTTTACAGGAGCAGGTTTTAAACTTTGAGATTATGGAAAGCACTATCCCTTTCCATCTTTTATAGTGGCACCAATCTGTGCAACTCTCTAGGATGGTATTACTTCTAATTTACTCTCTTTACTTAGGGTTGGTGGCAGTTTCAGGGACTTTTACTCGGTTCTTAATAGCACTGTGGTCCTTATTTTACATGTCTATAGTCAAATGTAAAAGTTCTGTTTGTGCCAAGAATATTTATTCCAGTTACATATTGAGGACCAGGAAAACTACCACAAGATGAATCTATGGGCTCACTGGATCCACTGTATGATGGACTTGGGCCAAGACTCCATTTATCAATGAGAATGCATAAATTTTACTTTATCCCTGGCCCTTAAAAAGTCTGAATGTTCTCCCTTCTCCACTATACAGTTATCCTGTAAAAAAAAATCATAGGTCTCTTTGAAGAAGGGTTGGAAAAATATATACTTGTGAGGGGTGCTTCCTCAAGGGCATATACTCTCTGCTTTAATCAGTTGGCTCTGTGTCTGTGAACTGGCTTAGCTCTGGAACGCGAATGAGAAATTGCAATTTCCTATAGCTGACATTAGCCTACAAACCACCAACTCTCATTTTTAAAAATTGCTTTTGTTGATGTTCTACAAATCAGGTAACACTGCAGTCTGTTGTCCTTCTGTTTTGACACTAGATATATTATGATCTAATAGTCATTACTGTAGATCCCTATGGATCAAGGCATCCTGATTGTCATTCTACTCTTTCTGTCCATTGCTAGGGTAACCAAAGATTTATTGTCAAAACCAGGGCACTTTATGGGGTGCCTGGGTGGCTCAGTCGGTTAAGCATCCGACTTCAGCTCAGATCATGATCTCACGGCTTGTGAGTTTGAGCCCCGTGTGTTGGACTCTGTGCTGACAGCTCAGAGCCTGGAGCCTGCTTCCGATTCTGTGTCTCCCTCTCTCTCCCTCGGCCCCCTCCCCCACTTGCACTGCTCTGTCTCTTTCTTTCAAAAATAAATAAAAAACATTTTAAAAAAACCAAAAAACTAGGGCACTTTTGAGAGTGAAAGCTGGCACTATTAATAATTATACTGGGACAACTGGCAAAAACTATCCTGAGCAAACTGTGACATATGTTGACCTTACTCATCATGTTAATTAGATCCATCTTGCCTCTGATGATTCAGTGCTGCCACCTGGCTTCTGCCATTTCTTAATCACTTTATCCTCCTGAATTCCAAGGATCACAACTTCAATTGTGGTATCTCACACCATCAACTCCAGGCTACACAAGACAACATCCATTAAACTTCTCAAAGTTATTGGTGATGATTTTACAAGTACATTCTGTTGCCTTTAAAAAGGGACATCCTTCAGGACCTCTCATGAACTATTATTAGGTGCTAGGTCCTCAGGTATTACACAATAAATCCATTGTAACATTTTCATATCTTTGAGCCCCCTGAACCCTTTCCCAAACATAAGCCAGGAAATTCTGGCATCTCCACTTCATTTATGTAGCCTATTGCTATATCCAAACTGCGAAGAGCCATCCCAGCAGACTGGGAAGACTGGGTTCAGGTACCTGACCCAAATCATTGAATCCCAAGTGATAGATGAGTGTCCTCATATAAATAATTATTCTCTATCTAGCCTTATACTTCACATTCTTACCCAGTCCAGTGCTCTAACAATCTGGTCCCTCATGGGTTCCCCTGGTTTATGCTTGTATATATGATTCATGTTATTCAATTCCCTTGGTATGTAAGCTACTTGTTCCTGAAGCACACTACCTCCACATTCAACCTGTGCTGAAATCTGATCCTAGTTTTCATCCTGGAGTGGGGGCATGTGTGCTAATAATTGGCACCATCTTATGACAGACTATAGCTATGCTAGAGCTGTAGCTGAATTCATGCATCATCTCTAGATATAAGAAGGCTTCTCTCCCTCACAAATGGAAGGGTCTCCTTTTGTCAGTTTAGAGGGTTTAGCATCCCAGCATCTTAGACTGACCTATCTAGTACCCTAATTCCAGCTCTTGGACCCTATTCATATTCCATCAATCCTGTCCTGTCTTTCACATAAGAAATCTGTCAAGTTTGCAGCAAGTCTCCTTTGCTGCATTGCCACCCTTAAAATCAGATCTGGGACCTGATTTTCAGTGCAGTCTACCTTGTGACTGAAGAAGTCAAGCATTTTATTGTAAACTACTCCAGAAGTTGTATCAGCCAAGATCTGAGTATTTTCTTTCAGCTAGTACACAGTCATGATAGTAAATCTCTGGTATGTCTCAAGAGGGAAGCTTTGAAGAAGATTTGCACTATATACTTGTGACCGAGTTGTAGGGTACTCTCTCAAGGGACCTGCCCTTTTTAAAAGTAATCCTAACCCCAACATAGGGCTCAAACTCATGACCCTGAAATCAAGAGTTACATGCTCTTCTGACTCACCCAGCCAGGTGCCCCAGATCCACCCAATCAAAGTTTGTGACCGGGCTTAGGTCTGTAAGCTAGATGAGAGGCTTTGACTTTCCATTGTGGTGCTCAAGTCAGCTTTCTGGTCATGAGACCTGGATTATTTTATTTTCCTGTTATAAGGATCAAGTAACATTTTAGTAGTGGCCAAACATTTTGATTATTCTTTCATTGGGTATGCTCATCACTTGGAAATGTGTTCTTGCTATCTCTAGTAGGTAAGTGCTGCCACTTGGTGCCCCTATGCCTCATTGAAATCAGGGACCCACTGCAATGGGCAGCATTTCTCAACGTCTTGCCTGGCCTACAGACCACAAAGACCACAGAGCTTTTCTGGGATACTGGGGCTCCCCTCACCTACATATTGCTTAATGCCCCAGTGAAAGAAACGTCTTCTAAGGCATCTAAGATGATATAATGAAGGTGGATAAGGGGGGTTAGTGTACAGGTCACTTATGATAAATCTACTCCAATGTCCCAGTCCTCTCAACCTCTAAATTCCTACCTCTGCCTTTTATGGAAGAAGGTTCTGCATCTCCATCTCAATGAATGCAGATCATCACTGGACTCAAGTTCTGTCAACCAACCAAGTAAACTATTAGAACCACTTCCAGATGTGTAAAACAACACATTACATCCATAATCTCTGAAAAGTGTACCCTTTCAATTAATTTGACTCAATCCAGTTATGTAACAGAGGCAATGTATCATAAGGAATTGGTTAAACAGATATTGCAAGGTTGAAAAGGCAAAAGGAAAATATTGAGAGAACACAGAAGCAATAGCATAGAAGGAAGCTACCATTTCAAGGGCTGGGGATCAAAGAGGTTGGATTTATTAAAACCCAGAAGCTTAGAGAACCTCCCTGTAGCAGGAACTTAGGCTTCTGAGGAGGGGTCTGGAAGCTGGTATCTCTGATGTTGACAGGCACAGAACACAAAAAACGCCAAGAAGCTGGGTGTTTCTTCTCCTCCAGGCTTTCAGTCTCCCTCTAGTGTTCCCTTTTGGAAAAAACTAACAGAAAGCCCACTGCTAAAACAGAAATACAGACAACATCATAAAGCAAAATATAGATAAGTGGGGTTGGAGTGGAGAAACAATAGCTTAATAATCAGCAAGGTGCCCCTCAGACACTCACAGTGGCAATTGCCTCTGTGTGATCTTACTCTGTGTGACCTTACATGCCTAATGCCAGGAACAGGATCCAAACTCCTCCATAATCCTTATGTTTGTAATTGTTGCCTTATCCCCTGAGACATGAGATGTGCTAAAGCCACAGTACATGCTGGAGCCTCAGTTTCCCCCATATGTCATCCCAATTAACCCTGGATGAAAGCCCTAGTGATTCTGATGCTACTACAAGCAGGAGATATTGCCACCTCCACTTACCACCAGCAATAGGGTCCCTATTGGCATCAAACTGGAGATAAATGCAACTCCCAAATCCTATCCTGAGAGGTCTGCTTTCAAGGGTTATCCCTAGTTTTAGAGGTCTCAGTTTTCAAGTGCAGAGCCTGAGGCAAACCCTTATATGTTGCTTCGTTACCAGAGAATGCAAGCCCAAGAATGAAGGCAAAGGTGAAAGAGGCAAGGAAATAGAGAGAACCAGCTCAAGATCTACTACTGAGCAGGCTACCCACCTGGTTTCAAAGAAAACTCATTGCTTGATCTTGCAGGATCCTGAGAGCCCATGAACTACTGTGTTTCAGGGCAATCCTTGGGAGGGAGGGAGGGTGGATCACTTTTCTGCTGGTTCCTATCTTCCTTTCTTCTAAGATTTACTCTTTGGAGTTCTCTTTAAGATTTATTTTCCTGCAATTCAGGTTTAAGTTCATGAGAGCTGAGTCTGTCCATCTCATGCCTCAGTAGCAACTGGCCTGCCTGAAACAGGAGGTAAAGTCATACATCTTGGGCAAGGAACAAGGCACTGTCTAGTTGGAGTAAGCCATAGCTCGTGCTAGATGGGTCAACACAGAAGTAAATAGGGAAACAAAATAGTGAAAAATGACCCTGGTGAGGCTGAAAAGATACAAATAATACCTGTGACAAACATCATTTGTAATAAAAATGATGAGAAACTACCTGAAACGATATCAATAGGAGAATGATTGAATGAAATACAAATAATATTATTCAACTCTAAAAAATAATTAGAAGATATTTTAAGTATTGTTATAGAAAATCTATAAAATATAATATTAGGTGAAAAGAAAAGTACAGATGAGCATTTATAATATACAACCTTTAATAAAAAGTGGGAAAATGAGACTATATTTATATCTACTGATATATGCATAAACTCTGGAATGACACATATGAAACCAAAAACAGTACTCACTGGAGTGCCTGGATGGTTCAGTTGTTTAAGCATCAGGTTCTTAATTTCAGCTCAGGTCATGATCTCACGGTTCATGAGTCTGAGCCCTGCATCAGGCTCTGCACTGACAGGGCAAGGCTTACTTGGGATTCTGTCTCCCTCTCTCTCTGCTCCTCTCCTACTTGCTCTCTGTCTCTGTCTCAAAATAAATAAAAATAAACTTTAAAAAAAAAAAAAAGAACAGTACTCACCTATGGTTATTAAGGTAAGAACTGAGCATATGGGGACAAGTATAGAAGGTCAGGTTTCCACTATAAAACATTTTGTACTTTTGAGTTTTTGAGCCATGAGAATATATTAGCTAAACCTTCAATATAAGAGGGAGAGGGCATGGAGTCAGGGGAAGCATTAGACAACACCTAGAAAAACAAAAAGATGCTAAAAGTAAGTGTAAGAATTTGAAGAAAACATTAGCAATTAAAGAAATTGAAATGGTAGTCTAAGACCTCCACCCCATCCCATTCCACCCTAACATTTCCCAGCTGAATGGGTTTACAGTGAGTTCTACCAATATATTACAGAAAAGTTAGTTCCTACTTGATATGAATTTTCCTAAAGATGGTACCAAAGCAGCTCAGATCATTTTATGAGGCTAATATAATCTTGATTTTAAAAACGTAAGGACAAACAAACAAATTTTACAGACCATTTCTCTTAGAAACGCTATCTTCAAACTACAAGCAAAATCTGACCATTTATTACATCCTCAACCACCCACACCATCATTATCTCTCACCTAAATGTTTTGCAACAGGTCTCCCTGTTTCCATACTTGGCCCACTGCCATCTATTCTCCACAGTGACAAGATTGTTGTTGTTTTTTTAATATAAGACATCACTCTATTATTTCTTTCAGATATCTGCTCAATATCTCTGGATAAAAGAGGGCTTTATCTTGTTCCACAGTCTCATCACTCTTTATCCCTTACTATGCATTATTTTGTTTTACTGATTACTACCAGATATTATATATTGCTTTGTTTATGCTTTATTGTCTGTCTCCCAATTCCAAAATTAAATTTCATGACAGTGGAGATTTTTTTCTGTCACTACTGTATTCTCTGTACTTAAAAGAGTGGTTGACACAAAGTAGATGTTCAAATATTTGTTGAGAAATGTCATATATATATATCTATATGGACACTAATACTGTATATTGTACAGTACTTTCAGATATATGTTTAAAAAAACCTAAAGATATGCATACAAATGAAAGCCACCAAATACAGGAGAATGTGATCAGTACATGGGGTTAATGTTTTCTTATGGTGAGTAATAGGTACACGGCTATTTGTTGCATTGGTTTTCTTACCTTTAGGTACCTGAACAGTCGATACATTTATTAATTGTCAAGAGTATAGATTCAAGAGCCTGACCAACTGGGTTTGAGTTCTGTCTCTGCCATTTACAAGCTGTGTGACCTGGGAAGTTTCACTTAACCGCTCTGGGCTTCAGTGTGTTTTCCTGTAGCATGATGATAGTAATACCTATCTTATCAGTGAATGTATTATGCAAAGTGCTTGGCACTTAGTGGTATATAAGACTCTTCCTTCTTTTCTACTATTGAGTTCAAATTCCACAAAGGATTCTACTCTAAGTAACAAAATAACAAAACCCCTTCTTGGCATGAAGCATCCTTGTATCCTAATAAGTGCAGAATAGGGGAGAGAAACATTCTATGTTTAAATTTTTATCATGCCACTTACTAAATATGTGAACTTCAAGTTATTTTCCTTTTTTGATACTCAGCTATTTCATCTGAAAAATGGGAATAATAATTCGCTATTACATCAACAAACATTGGCTGAACATCAACTATATTCAAACATGAGATAATGTTTAGAATATAATAAGTTACCTATTATTGTTTTTTCTTAGAACAGTGCTTAAGCACTGTGGAGGAGAGATAATAAATACATAGACCCTATTCTTTTTTTTAAGTTTTTTTTTAAATTAACTTTATGGTTTACTGTCAGGTTGGTTTCCATATAACACCCAGTGCTCTTTCCCACAAGTGACCTCCACCATGACCATCACCCCCCTTCCCGTTTCCCCCTCCCCCTTCAGCCCTCAGTTTGTTTTCAGTATTCAAGAGTCTCTTGTGCTTTGTCTCCCTCCCTCTCCCTAACTCTTTTTCCTCCTTCCCCTCCCCATGGTCCTCTGTTAGGTTTCTCCTGTTAGACCTATGAGTGAAAACATAGACCCTATTCTTAAGGAAGTTATGTCCTAGTAGTGGAAAGAGTCTGATGCCTAGATAAATTATAAAGCACTATGAAAAGTTCAACACAAGAAACAGCATGGAAAGGGAAGTAGTTAAAATATGATAGAGTCCAGTGAGGTGTCCCAGTGATAGAACTCCCTGGGAAGTTCCTTCTAAGTGCCAGAGGAAGCTGTCTATGGAGAAATGCTATATGTTTTTGATTTCTGCATTCTCCTTCATTCTGCCTCCAGTGACTTCAGCAGATGAAGCTTAGCATCATACCAGCTGTCAAGAGAGAACTGTTTCAATATAACAGCACAGCAATGAAGGGTGGGTTTAGACCAAAGAGGCAATAGATCGATAATGGTATAAACTAATAAATCCATAATTACATTAAATATAAGTAAACAAAATGATCCACTTAAAAGACAAAGATTTTCCAACAATTCCTACTAGATGATGTTTATAAGAAACATTTAAGAAATAAAGATGTAGAAGATATGAAAACAATTTTTTTCAATTACTAGAAATAAAAGAATTTCATTATGGTTAGACATTTAATTCACAAGAAATTTATAACAAATTTTAGAATGTATGCATCTAATAACTTGGCCTCCAAATATAGAAAGCAAAAATTAATACAGAGTTATGAGTGAAGTCCACAATCATATTGAAAAGTTGTAACAGTTTTTCAGTAACTGATTAAATAAATAGATAAAAATTAATAAAGAAATATATTTGTGGGATTGTTGCAATGATAGACACATAGATCAATGGGACCATAAAGAGACCTAACAAACAGACCTACACATATATGGACACTTGATTCATCACAGAAGTAGCACTGGAGTACAGAGAGAGGAAAGCTCTTTTAAAAAATGTCAGGACCATAAAAACAAAATAAAGAAAAAGATTGATACAGTAGATTAATTAAAATCATGACCTTTTGTTCATTAAAAGACATCAGTAAGACATGAAAAGAAAAGGTACAAAGTGGGAGAATTCATTTGCATAGCATTTTTATTAATATATAACTAAGATTTATCCAGAGCATTATGAAAAGACAGACAACTCAGTTTTTAAAAATGGGCCAAAATTGGGGCACCTGGGTGGCTCAGTTTGTTAAGTGTCCAACTTCAGCTCAGGTTGTGATCTCATGATTTGTGATGTTGAGCCCCATGTTGGGCTCTGTGCTGACAGTTCAGACCCTGAAGCTGCTTTGGATTCTGTGTGTCTCTCTCTCTCTCTCTCTCTCCTTCCCTCCTTGTGCACTATCTCTCTGTCTCTCAAAAATAAATGTTAAAATTTTTTTAAGGAAAAAGAAAATAAAAAATAAAAAATGGACCAAAATCTTAAACAGGCAATTTACATAAGAGGAAATACAAATGGCTAATAAAGGTGCTTGATCTTATTAGCAATCAGGAATAAGAGATTTAAATTAAAATGAAATCTACATATCGTAGCTACAATTAAAAATCTGACAGTACCAAGATTTGGTGAGAAAGTGGTACAAAAACAACTATTACCCACTGCTGGTTCAATTGTAAATTGGTGCAAACACTTTTGAGAATAATTACATGTTATCTAGCAGGAATGAAGACACATATGTCCTATGACCCAGAACTTCTTCTCCTAAATATGCAACAGAAATGCAAACTTAGATGTGACAAAAGATGTGTACAGGAAATTTCATCATGAATGTTGTGTAATAGTCAAATAGTGGAAACAAATCAAACATCTATCAATGACAGAGTGGATTAAAAAAGAAAATGTGGCATGTTTATTTAATTGAATATTATACAGCAACAGAAATGAATTAACTACAACTCACATTTACGATATGGGTGAGTGTTAAAAATAATGTGATAACTAAAAAAAGCCAGCTAGATCAGATTGCATATAAAGTTCAAAATCAGGCTAAATCAAACTGTAATGTTTAGGATGCATACTTATGTGGTTTAAAAAACTATGTGTACATAAAGAAGAGCAAGATAGTGATAATGGTAAAAGTCAAGCAAATGGCTACTTTTATCAGGAGTAAGGGGTTGTGATTTGGTGGAAGAAGTAGAGATTTCTGGAGTAATGGTAATATTCTATTTCTATACCTGGGTGAAAGTTACATGATATTTGATTTTTAATAATTCAGTTAGCTGAACAGATATGCCTTTGCACTTTTCTAAATGTGGGTTGTATTTCATAATAAGATAGCTTCCAATACAAAAAGAAATGAACAAATAATCCTAAAATGGGTAAAACAGTGTGCTGGGTATTTCCCATATATTCTCTCTTCTAATTCTGATAATAACTATGAGAACAGTATTACAGTATTGTCATCTCCATTTTAGGGATATGCAGTATATTTTAGTTTTCTTTGTCATCTTTGTCAAAATCTAGCACCAACTATGGTAGGTGTATAGCACCCTACATGTTTATTATCCCATGGCTCAGAGAAGGTGAATGTTTTTTTCTAAGCCAGTGTAATTCACCAAGGAGTGGAATCTTCAAACCCCAGTTTACGGAATCCAATCTCCATCCAACGGCCACATCTGCCTCTTCTCACTTCTGTAGCAGACAGAAGTCTCCCTGATTCTGGTCACCAGCTGTACACACAGCTATATGAAAAACCTATTTCCAACCATGGGCTACAAATAGATTGCAGGATTAAAGGTATCTAGAAAGTGAGGGACAGAGAAAGCCTTGACTACAGATCTTGCCCATGGTAGGACAAAATGGGTATGTACACCTTTTACTGCTATGTTAAATTGGTATGAGCCAAGACACTAGCATCCTTTCCTTTGGCAAGAGGCACTGTGCTTTTGCCCTAAGCAAAATATTTGCAGGTATCATTCTGGAAGCAGCAGAGATAATGTTAAATTTTTATTCTAAAGTACTTTGTATTTTCCCCCTTTTTTCCCTGTAGCTCACAGTATGTTTAACAAGTTCATTAGAATGTAGTCAAGAAGAAATTATTTGATTATATTTAAACAGACAATAAGCTTATATCTTTGGGCTTATTTGCCATTGTGGAGACAAAAATCTGTTTCCCACTGGTTTCTAACATACATAAATTATACAAATGCCTAGCAGAAAGGAAGAGTTTTAACCTGTGCACTAACAGTGACAAGCTCAGCAGATTTTCATCAGAAGAAACAAGTTCTAGAGACTCTCCTGAAAAGGGGGTTTTTCAAACTGCATGTCACAATCTATTAGTGGATCCTAACAATTTAGAAAAAAATAAAGTAGATTAGAAAATTTTAAAGTGTGTTGCCTATGGTAAGAGTAAGTACTGTTTGATGAAACTTTAGTTTCATATTGTCTGTGTGTGTGTGTAGATCGACACTTTTTTTTTGAGTTCCTAGAACCAGTTCCTAGAAGTAGGGAGTAGACTTCCCCACACACCACCAAGCCATTCTCTGAGCACTAGCTGGGCATCCTGTAGTTTAACTCGATTTTGGCACTATCTACCCAGAGATAGCATCAGATCCCATAGGTAAGAGGTTAGTTCTATGAGATTTCCTCCCAGCTCCTTCAGATGCCCTGGATACTACCTGTGTTTCTGATCAAAACCTTTGGAGGTTTGGAGATTCCCACAACCTCCTCTAACTCAGGATGCCAATCACAAGTCCAGGTTGTTACCTGCGCTTCTCTGACCAACTGGCTATAGATCAGAGGTTCCCAAGCCCTGCTCCTTGCTAGAGTAGTTCACAGAACTCAAACATTTTATTTACTGGATAACTGATTTATTATAAAAAGATGGAACTCAGGAATACCCAGATGAACAGATGCATAGGTTACGGTAGAGGGAAAGGGTAAGGAGCCTCCATGTGTTCTCTAGGGCACCACTCTCTCTGAATGTCCACATGTTCACCAACTCAGAAACTCTCTGAACCATGTCCTCTCGAGTTTTATTTTGTTTTGTTTCGAGTGTGCTTAACACGCAATGTTACATTAATTGCAGGTGTGCAATACGGTGATTTGACAAGTTTATACATTATGTTATGTTCATAAGTGTAGCTACCATCTATCCACATGAATTGCCATTCAATATCACTGACTATATTCCCTATGCTTTACCTTTTATTCCCATGACTTATTTGTCCCATAACTGGAAGACTGTGTCTTCCACTCCCCTTCACCCATTTTGCCCAACCCCATACCCATCTTCCCTCTGGCAACCATCAATTTGTTCTCTGTATTTATAGGTCTGGTTCTGCTTTTTGTTTTTTATTCATTTGATGTTGGGTTTTTTGGTGGGGGGGGGGATTCCACATATAAGTGAAATCATATGGTATTTCTTTCTCAGTTTGACTTATTTCTCTTAACATAATGCCCCGCAGGTTCATCCACGTTGTCTCAAATGGCACAATCTCATCCTTTTTATGGTTATGTAATATTCCTGTGTGTGTGTGCACATGCATGTGTGCACATGTGCATGTGTTTGTGGATGTATAATATATACCATACCACATCTTCTTTATCCATTCATCTATCAATGAACATTTAGGTTGCTTTCCTATCTTGGCTATTGTAAATAATGCTATAGTAAGCATACATCTTTTCAAATTAGTGGATGTTTTTTGGAGGATGGGGGGAAAAGAGGTGAGATATAATACCCAGTAGTGGAATTATTGGGAAGGCATCAAATGGTATTTCTATTTTTAATTTTTTAAGGAAACTCCATACTGTTTTCCATAGTGGCTATACCAATTTACATTTGCACCACTAGTGTCTGAAAGTTCTTTTCTTTCCACATCCTCACCAGCACTTTTTATTTATTGTCTTTTTGATTTTACCCATTATGACAGGTGTGAGGTGATATTTCATTGTGGTTTTGACTTGCATTTCCCTAATGATTAACGATGTTGAACATCTTTTAATGCGTCTATTGGCCATTTGTATGCGTCTATTGGCCATTTGTATGTCTTCTTTGGAAAAATGTTCAGTTCCTCTGCCCATTTTTTAATTGGATTGTTTTTTTGGGGGGGTGTCGATTTGTGTGCATTTTTATATATTTTGGATATTAACTCCTTATTGAATATATCATTTGCAAATATCTTCTCCCATTCAGTAGGTTGCCTTTTCATTTTGTTGATGGTTTCCTTCACCATGCAAACATTGTTTTTGTTTTTGTTTTTTGCTGTAGTCCCAAGAGTTGATTTTTGCTTTTGTTTCCTTGCCTTAGGAGACATACCTAGAAGAATGTTGCTATGGCCTATATCAGAGGAATTACTGCCTGTATTTCTTCTAGGAGTCTTAGGGATTCAGGTCTCACATTTAGGTCTTTAATCCCTTTTGAGTTTATATTTGTGTGTGGTATTAAAAAGTGGTCCACTTTCATTCTTTCAAACATTGCTGTCCATTTATTGAAGGTACTGTCTTTTCTCCATTGCATATTCTTACTTCCTTTGTCCTAGATAAATTGACTGTTTAAGCATGGATTTATTTCTGAGCTCTCTATTTTGTTCTATTGATTTATATGTCTATTTTTGTGCCAGTGCCATACTATTTTGATGATTACAGCTTTGAAGTATTTCTTGAAATCTGAGATCATGATACCTCCAGTTTTATTCTTTTTTAGGATTACTTCGATTCTTTGAGGTCTTTTTTGGTTCTACACAATTTTAAGATTATTTGTTCTAGTTTTGTGAAAAATGCTATTGGTATTTTTAAAAAGAATCTATAGGTTGCTTCATGTAAAAT
Organism: Cryptoprocta ferox; assembly: GCA_028646485.1. Lineage (NCBI taxonomy): Eukaryota > Metazoa > Chordata > Mammalia > Carnivora > Eupleridae > Cryptoprocta > Cryptoprocta ferox. The sequence goes on along the minus strand of CM053571.1, from coordinate 47,104,650 downwards.
GGACATTTTTAACACTAAATTCTTCCAATCCATGAGCATGGAATATCTTTCCACTTGTTTGTGTCATCTTCAATTACTTTCATCAATGTTTTATAGTTTTTGTAATATAGGTCTTTCACCTCTTTGGTTCAGTTTATTCCTAGGTATTGTGTTCTTTTTGGTACAATTGTAAACGGTGTTGTTTCCTTAATTTCTATTTCTGCTACTTCATTATTAGTATATAAGAATGCAACCAATTTCTGGGTATTAACTTTGTATCCTGCAACTTTGCTGAATTCATTTACTACTTCTAGTAGTTTTTTGGTAGAGTCTTTAGGATTTTCCATGTATAGTATGTTGTCATCTGCAAATAGTGACAGTTTAACTCTTTTACCAATATGGATGCATCTAATTTCTTTCTCTTGTCTGATTGCTGTGGCTAAGACTTCTAGTATTATTTTGAATAAAAGTGGTGAGACTGGACATCCTTGTCTTGTTTCTAATCTTGAGGAAAAGCTCTCAGTTTTTTACCATTGAAGATGATATTAGCTGTGGGTTTTTTATATATGACCTTTATTATTTTGAGGTATATTCCCTTTAAGACCACTTTGTTCAGAGTTTTTGTTGTGAATGGATGTTCAATTTTGTCAAATGCCTTTTCTGCATCTATTGAGATGGTGATATGGTTTTTATCCTTCATTTTGTTTATTTATTTATTTTTAATGTTTATTTATTTTTGAGAGGGAGACAGAGCGCAAGCAGGGTAGGGGCAGGGTGAGAGGGGGGACACAGAATCCGAAGCAGACACTAAGTTCTGAGCTGTCAACACAGAGTCTGACACAGGGCTCAAACCCATGAACCATGAAATCATAACCAGGGCTGAAGTTGGTTGCCTAACCGACTGAGCCACCTGGGTGCCCCTATCCTTCATTTTATTGATGGGGTGTATCACATTGGTTGATATGCAAAAATATCATCCTTGTGTCCCCAGAATAAATCCCACTTGATTGTGGTGAATGATCTTTTTAATGTACTGTTGTGTGTGGTTTGTTAATATTTTATTGAGGATTTTTACATCTATGTTCATCAAGGATATTGGTCTGCAGTTTTCTTTTTGTGTGGTGTCTTTGTCTGGTTTTGTTATCAGGGTAATGCTGGCCTCATAGGATGTATTTGGAAGCTCTCCTTCCTCTTCTAATTTTTGGAATAGTTTTAGGAGTATAGGTATTAACTATTCTTTAAATGTTTGGTAGAAGTCACCTGTGATCCATCTGTTCCTAGACTTTTATTTTTTGGTAGTTTTTTGAATACCAATTCAATTTGTATGTATGTATTTTTATGTTCAGTCTGTTCAGATTTTCTATTTCTTCTTTATTCCTCCTTTTGGAAGTTTGTATATTTCTTGGAATTTATGCATTTCTTCTAGTTTGCCCAATGTATTGGCATATAATTTATTTTAGTATTCTCTTATAACCCATTGTATTTCTGTGGTATCAGTTGTTAGTTCTCCTTTTTTGTTTCTGATATTATTTATTTGGGTTGCTTCTCTTTTGTTCTTGATGAGCCTGGCTAAGGGTTTATCAATTTTGTTCACCTTTTCAAACAACCAGCTCTTGGTTTTATTGATTTTTTTCCTATTTTTGTTTAGTCTCTTTTGTTTAGTGTAATTTATTTCTACTCTGATATTTATTATTTATTATTTTCTTCCTTCCACTCACCTTGGGATTTGTTTGTTCTTCATTTTCTAGTTCCTTCAGGTGTTAGGTTAGATTGTTTATTTGAGCTTTTTTTCTGTCTTGAAGTAGACCTGTATTGCTCTATATTTCTCTCTTAGAACTGCTTTTATTGTGTCCCAAAGACTTTGGATCATTGTGTTTTCATTTTTATTTGTCTCCATGTATTTTTTAATTTCTCCTCTGATTGCTTCATTGACCCACTGGTTGTTTAGTATCATGTTGTTTAGCCTCTATGTAGTTTGTGTTTTCTCCATTTTTTTTCCATGTGATTTATTTCCAGTTTCATACTGTTGTGATTGGAAAAGATGTATGATCTCAATGTTTTTTTTAAAGGCCTGAGTTGGGGTGGGGCAGGGAGAAAGAGAGAGAGAGAGAGTGTGTGAGAGAGAGAGAGAGAGAGAGAGAGAGAGAGAGAGAATATTCCAAGCAGCCTCCACACTGACAGTGTGAATCTCACGAACTCTGAGATCATGACCTGAACTGAAATCAAGAGTCAAATTCTTAACTAACTGAGCGACCCAGGTGTCCCTGATTTAAATCTTAAGTTTACTGAGGCTTGTTTTGTAAACTAATATGTGATCTATTCTGGAGAATGTTCCATGTGCACTTGAAAAAAAATGTGTATGTTGTTGTTTTGGGATGGAATGTTCTGTATATATCTGTTATGTCCGTTTGATCCAATGTGTCATTCAAAGACACTGTTCCCTTGTTGATTTTCTGCCTGAATGATTTCTCCATTGATGTAAGTAAGGTGTTAAAGTCCCCTACTACATTCTAGTACCATCAATTTCTCTCTGTATATCAATATTTGTATTTAGGTCCTCCAGTGTTGGGTGCGGAGATATTTACAGTTCCTATATCATCTTGTTGGATTGATTCCTTTATCATTATGTAATGTTCCTTGTCTCTTGTTACAGTCTTTAAAGTTGATTTTGTCTGATATAAATATTACTATCCCAGACTTTTTTTGCACTCCCATTTGCATGGTAAATGTTTTTCCATCTCTTTATTTTCTGTCTCTATATGTTTTGAGGTCTGAGATGAGTGTCTTGTAGGTAGCTTTAAATGGGTCTTGGTTATTTTTTATTTATATCCATTCTGCCACCTGATGTCTTTTGATTGCAGCATTTAAACCACTTATATTTAAAGTAATTACTGGTAGGTATGTATTTATTGTCATTTTGTTATTTTTTTTTATTGTTTTTGTAGTTCTTCTCTTTTCCTTTCTTCTCATGCTCTCTTTCTTTGTGATTGATGATCTTCTATAGGTTATATATGGTTTTCTTTCTCTTTATTTTTTGTGTATATATCATAGATTTTGGGTTTGTGGCTGCCATGAGGTTCATATATAACATCCTAATTAAACAATAGTCTATATTAATTTGATGGTCATGTAAGTTCCAATAAATTATAAAAACAAAAAGAAAAGAAAAGGGAAGAGAAAAAAGGCTTCTTTATTTTTCTTTTTTTCCTTTTCCCCTTCTTTTTTTTACTATTCCACATTTTATGTATATGCCATCATATTTTATATTTTTATATTCATAGTCTCTTTATGGCTATTTCTTTTCCACTTAAAGAAGTCCATTTAACATTTCTTATAAGGCTGCTTTGGTGATGATAAATTCTTTTGTCTTTTGTTTGTGAAACTCTTCATCTCTCCCTCAGATCTGAATGATAACCTTACAGGATAGGTTATAGGTTGTTTTTTTCTTCAGTACTTTGAATATATCATGCCACTCCTACCCCAGCCTACAAAGTTTCCACTGAAAAATCAGCTGATAGGCTTTTAGGTTTTCCCTTGTAGATAACTTTTTGCTTCTCTCTTGCTGCTTTTAAAAATCTCTCCTTTTCTAAAATCCTTGACATTATACTCAGTATGTGTCGTGCTGTGGACCTCCTTGAGTTCATCTGGTTTGGAATTCTGCTTTTTGGACCTGGATATCTATTTCCTTCTCCAGGTTAGAAAAGTTTTCAGCCATTATTTCTTTGAATAAATTTTCTGACCCTTTCTCTCTCTCTTCTTCTGGGACCCCTATAATGTAGATATTTATTCACTTGATGTTGTCCCAGAGATCCCTTAACGTACTCTCATTTTAAAAAATTATTTTGTCTTTTTGCTCTTCAGCTTGTGTGTTTTCCATTACCCTGTCTTCCAGATTGCTGCTATGTTCTTCTGCACCCTTTAACCAACTGTTGATTCCCCCGTGTGTTTTTTATTTCAGTTATTGTATTCCTCAACTCTGATTGATTCTTTTTAATATTTTCTATCTCTTTATTGAAAGTCTCACTGAATTCTTCCACTCTTCTCTCCAACCTGGTGAATATCTTTACAATCATTATTTTAATTTCTTTATCAGGCATATTACTTATCTCCCTTCTATTTAGTTCTTATTCTGAGATTTATTTCCCTGTTCTTTCTTTTGGTGCATATTCCTTTGTCCACCCTCCCACACATTTTGTTTGACTTTCTGTGTTTGTTTCTATGGAGTAGGCAGAAAAACTACTTCTTCTAAAATTGAAGGAATGGTCTTGTTTATGGTCATCCCCAATTTAGACTATGTGTGGTTGATAACTTTCACTGGCTGGCTAAAGCTATTACTGGCTTGGCTGGAGGTCTTGGGGCTTTCCAGATAGTAGGCACACTTTTAGGTCAGCTAAAGCCAAAGAGAATGCAGGTCATGAGGTTCTATATATTTTAAGCACCTAGCTGGACAGCTGAAACTGAAATGGATGCAAGTCGGGGTGTCCTGGGATGCTCTGTGCAGAGTATCTTGGTGGGGCACCTAGAGCTGATGTGGTGTGTGGACCAGGAGGTCTCTGAGTTCTCTATGCAGAGGGTGCCCTAGCAGGATAGCTGAAACTAAAATGGGCATAAACTAGGGGGACCCAGTACTCTACACACAGAAGGCACATTGGCAGGAGAGCTAAAGTTGAAGTGTATGTAAACTGGGGTGTTTCAGGACTCTCTGCACAGATGGTACCCTAAAGGGGACACGGGAGCTAAGGCAGGTTGGGAGGTCCTGGGGCACTCTGTGCAGGGAGCATCCTTGCAGGACAGCTAAAGCTAAAATGGACATGGGCTGGTGTGGTCCTTGGGCTCTCTGCGTGGCATGTGTCCTGGATGGACAGCCACAGCTGAGTGTTGCAAGCTGGGTCATCCTGGGGCTCTCCAAACTGAGGGTAATCTGGCAGGATAGATGAAGCTTAATTGGGTGCAAGCCAAGGAGTCACAAGGTGTTCAGCTGAGGGGGTGCCTTGGCCAGATGTCTGGAGCCTAGGCCAGCATGGGTAGGAGTTTTCCAGGGCTCTCCATGCAAGGAGGTACCTGGCCAGGGAGGTTGGATCTGAAGCAGATGTCAGCGGAGAGGTTCCAAAGTGCTCTGCAACAGGAGTACTTTTACTAGCCATCTGAAGCTAACATCGTGTAGGCCTAGAGTCTTCCAGGGTCCTTTGTGCCTGTGCCATCTTGGCACAAAGGCTGGGGCTGTAGTGAGCCTAACCAGGGGTGTCCAGCTATGCACTGCCCTTCGGTCACCTTGGTAGTCGGTGGCTCATATGGGCTAGGGGCCCAAGACTTACTGAGGTGGCAGGCCCATATGGCACCCACGTGGTACACTGGTCTCTACTTTCAATGTGGAGAGAGCCAATAGAGACTCTGTCAGGAGCCCCCTTCCCATCCAGAGAGCATTCCAGCAACCACCACCCCACCTTTGGTGGAGATTTAGGACTGGCTCTTTTTTATGCAATTTGCTCTTTTAAACTGTGGTTTTTTAAAGAAAAAAAGAGAATAAAAAAAGAAAATAAAGAAAACAAAAAGAAGAAAAGAAAGAAAAGAAGAGGAATGAACAAACAACAACAACAAAACCAACAAAGCAAAACGAAACACGGGTGATTTAAATTCCATGTCCCTGCACCACCAGGGCTGGTGAGGGACTTGCAGACCTGGAGCTTGGAGAGGCAGTCAGCTCACTTTGTAGACCATCTGCCAGTCATGGGGTCTGACCCTGCTCCACCAGTGTAGTCTTTTAAGGTGAAAGGGGGAATGTAAACCAAATCCTTCTGCAGTCCCTCTGACCCAGAGAGATTTCTTGTAGCTCCTCTGCAGCCATGTGGCCAAGTTCTAGGGCTGTCTCTTCTCTATGCTAGTTGCATGTTTAAACAGTGGCTTTGTTTCTGTGCCCAAAGACCAAGGTATTTGTTCTTGGTCCCTCCGTACTATCTATTCCCACTATAGTTTGTAGTGTGGGGTGTGGGCGTTCCCTTTGTTACCATGTTTCTGGTTCTCTTGGTATTCTCTTTTGCCATTCTCTCTGCCTTTTGCACTGCAGTTGGCTCTCAATTCTTCCTCGGAGGAATCATTCTAGCTACACGTATAATTTGGTAGTTTTGTGGAGGGGATGAGTTCAAGGTCTTTATGCATTGCCATCTTGGACCAGAACTCCTTTTGGGTTTTTATGGAGGCCTTATTACAAAGGCATGAATGATGAACTCATGGTCACTGGTATTGACTCAACCTCCAGCCCGTCTCCTCTTCTTAGAGGTTGAGATGTGGGGATGAGGGTGTGGAGATGGGATAGTGGGACTGAAATTTCCATCCCTCTAATCACATGGTTGGTTCCACTGGCAAACAGCCCCCAACCTTACAGTAGGGTCCAAAAGTTACCTCATCAGCAAAACAAAAGATAACTTTCTCTCTCCTGTCACTTAGGAAATTCCAAGAGTTTAAGGAACTCTGTGCCAGAAAGGGATAAAGACCACACATATATTTATTATGTCACAATATATGCATATGTGTGTGTGTATATCTATAAATTCGCATGTATTCAGTTGTGATATAAAATGTTTTTCTTAATGTATGACATGCCAAAAATATGTCTGAAAACCCCTACTTTAGATGATATTTTTTTCTATACTCTCTAAGATTTATGTTAAAGGCCTACAGTTATGTGTTCACTTTTGTGATAATTTAGATTGAAAAAAAGAAATATAGGGGTGAATGGTGTGTCATCGCACCTAATTTATCTGAATCAACAACTTGATGGTGGCCCAGGAGCAAATGGAAAGGTAGGTGACCAGCATGAACTAGAAAATTTTGTGATGTCATTAAGCTCAAGCAAGGAACAATGATTCTGTACTATTATAATTTTGTCTAAAGGAAACAAAGGAAAACACAGCCAAATACAAGATCTATGCCACGGCACACTGGAGACTAATCCTCTAACCGGACTTAACTACCACCAGACTCCAAAACCACTCAGGTTCCTCACCGTCAGTTACAGGTGTCTACTGAAAAGCCTAATGAAGAGGCAGAAACTCTATCATGTTTTTTCAATATGTCTCCTTTTTAGCAACTCTACTCATTTTTGTGTTTTATGCTTATCTTTGTCCCTCACAGCTCAGGAGTCTGTTTCATTTCACACACACATAAAAAGAACCTCAACTCAGAATATTTCTTTTTGGGCATAATGATTTTATTTATATATTGAATTATTTTTAAAAAGTTAATATTATTAAAACAAATGAACAAATAGATCCAGGAGTATCCAGAGGTAAATCTTCCCCAGCAGACTTTATGTAAAAAAAATTTGGTAAATTTATGGGTTTTTTTCATTGCTTCATTGCTCAAGAGCCCCTAACATTTTAGCTTCATGCTTCCCTGCCAGCCCTTTGCTTTCTTCTAGAAGCAAATGATAAAGAAATTCTGATATGGATAACCACTCCCTCAGCTATCTATTTGAGACATTTGAGTTTTCTTTTATTGTGACTGCTGAAAATAAAGACAAAATTATACTCAACTGTTACATTTGTGGTAAGAACTGCTTGTCTATTGGCCCAAAGTTTCACAAGTGCGAAAGCATATGTTCATGTGATGAAAAAAATTTGTAAAATGATTTGGTAGAGATAAAAAGGAATAAAGATTTTCTGCCTGTGAACATAAATGGGCTGGGTGTCTTCCTAATTTCTTGAGTCATGCCAGACCAAGCAATGGCCTGGCTAAATTCCAAATGGATGTAAAGGAGCAGGCTTAGATTAAAAAGCAGTGAGAGCTGAATTTTGTGTCTGATTCTAACATAATCAATTACCATTGATCAGCATGACTTCTTTTCTGCAGAAGTTTCCATGGAAATGACATTAATAAAATATTTTAACTTCTGAGAATAGTTTGCTCCATTTCTGAATGAGAGGCAGGATACTGCTGAGGAAGACAGTAAACATTTGGAGGGAGATGAACTGCCTTGTTCCAAGATAACAAACACTACTGCTAATTTCTCAAAATCTTTTTTTCACTCTCTAGGAGAGGCTACAGTCCTGTTTTAAGACCTCCTACAAACTATCACAGCATCAATATTAATAGCCCCCTCCAACAGAGGGCTTACCCCTGAGCCAGATGCTGGGTGAAGCCTGGCACCTGCATGTTTCCATTTGGTCTTTGCAACACATCTGTGAACTAGAGGTTGTTATTCTTGTATATGCTGATTAAGCTCCGGATTCTGTCTTCTAACTCATGCATTTCTGTCCAACTCTGGAGCCTTATCCCTGCCATCAGCTGCAATTAGACCAGCATTTTACTTTTATCTCTTAAGATGTTCTTGCCATAAATAAATAAATATATACTGAGTAACTTCAAGTAATTTAAAAAATTGTTTAATGTTTATTTATTTTTGAGACGGAGCACAAGTTGGGGAGGAGCAGAGAAAGAGGGAGACACAGAATCTGAAGCAGGCTCCAGGCTCTGAGCTGCCAGCACAGAGTCCGACATGGGGATTGAACCCACAGACTGCAAGATCATGACCTGAGCAAAAGTGGGACACTTAACCAGCTGAGCCACCCACACACCCCAATCAAGTAATTTAAAGGTAAGATGATATATGATATTTATATCTAAAAATCATAAAATGCTCGTATAGAATTATGTATTTGAAGGTCACCTTGTACACAATAGCTATTGTAAACAATACAAATAGATGCAATATTTTGTATTATTACTCAAAAATTTTATTAAGTACCTTCTATTCTAACAATTTGTTGTACTAGTGCCCACACTTGGAAAAAAAATACTATCAGGTGATTTTTTTCATGCTCAAGTTTGGCTTACTCTTCCAGAAATAAGAGAGACTTTAGGAGAGGCTAGTGTTAGACAACACCCAAACAATCCCATAAACCAGTATTGAAATTACACTCTTTGAGTTCACCTTTTTTTTTTTAAGTTTATTTTGAGAGAGAGAGAGAGAGAGCACACAAGCAAGGGAGAGGCAGAGAGTAGAAGAGACAGAATCCCAAGCAGGCTCTGTGCCATCACCACACAGCCTGATTTGGGGCTCGAACTCACAAACTGTGAGATCAGGACCTGAGCCGAGATCAAGTGCTTAACTGACTGCGCCAACCAGGCACCCTGAGCTCACCTTTTAAGGCACAAATGCTTCTTTCTGAAAAGACTGGAAGCAAGTGTCATGGCTCACCACTACTGAAAACCCAAACTAAACAAGTACCCTGCGTCTTATCGCTTGTAGAGTGGATCATAGACCGTATCGTCTCTGAGATTTTGTGTCCTGAGGCAGTGGGCTCATTATGTAAAACAAACTTGATAGCATGTGTTGGTAGAAACTGGAAACCAAGAAGAAAATTAGTTTCCTTTACACCTAGGATTTCCAAATGTTTGTAGCTATAAGATCTTTCTCTATTTTTTTATACCAGAGATTTCCTACACTTTCTGCTAAAAGAATATGTAAAATAGTTTCAAAGTCTTCAGTGCTAAATTTTCACTGAAAAAGTCAGAAAACAGAGGAGTTGCCTAGCTGGTTCAGTGGGGCATGTGACTCTTGATCTCCGGGTTATGGGTTTGAGCCCCACATTGGGTGTAGAGATTACTTAAAAATAAGATATTTAAAAAAGAAGAAGAAAACAGGATCATAAAGAGTATTAAATATTTCATTAACACTCTTTAGAGTGTTAATGATTGACTCTGTAGAGATTTATTTTTTTATTTTTTATAAATTTTTTAATCTTTATTTTTGAGAAAGAGAGAGACAGAGTGCGAGCAGGGGAGGGGCAGAGAGAGAGTGAGACACAGAATCTGAAGCAGGCTCCAGCTGACAGCCCAGAGCCAGATGTGGGGCTCCAACTCACTAAACCCAAGTTCATTACCTGAGCGGAAGCCGGACACTTAACCGACTGAGCCACCTAGGTGCCCCTGTAGAGATTTATTTTTTAAGGCACTGCTCACTCAAAGGAATACTTCAAGTAAGACTAGATTTCATAGGACACCCGCCCTCCCGCCTCCATGCAATTGACCAGAGTCCTTAATTTAACCAAAATAGTCTGACAGAGAAAGGGGTAGATGATAAGAACAGGATGTGAACCTAAATATTTTGTGAAAATAATCCCTAAATGTCAAACGTTTTTTGAGGTCTGTATAGACATTTATTCTCCTACTGCTATAATTCTAGAGGTTGAAAGTTGGTATAAGGAATGGGAATCCTTGATCTTACAAAATGCTTTATCAGAAAAAAAGACAGTTGTAGTTCATTTTATTATAATGAAATATCCTATAACATTCTGAAATCATTTTTAACATGAGTGTTGGCTAAAAATCATTTTTTATATTAATCAAAATGTATTCAGGGAACGAAAAATTGACTAAAGCATCCTTCATTCTCCTAATCGAGAGTATCTCTCATTAACAACCTTTGCACATGTGCACGTGTGTGTGTGTGTGTGTGTGTGTGTGTGTATGGTAGGGAAGGAAAGGGGTGGTGGTGAATGGGGGCTTCCCATAAGATAAGTTAACAGATAGTTTCTGTGTTTGAGTTTGAGGTCCTCCCCTTCTGGAGCCGAGGCAGGTGAAAGAAGCCCATTACCATGACCGGTTATATTTTCTGTGAGATCCAAGATTATTCAATACAGCATAGCACTGTGGCAAGTATGGAGTTACTGTGATTATTTGCTATTGCCAATCTCAAGCTGATAAATAGAATAGTACAATGATACTGAAGCTGGGGACCAAGGGATACGGAGGGCTTTCGTTTTTGTTGTTGTTGTTTATGAAAAAAAATTTTTAAACACCTACAATGCTGAAACAGGCATAAAAGTCCAAATGTAGCCCATAAACCCATCTAGCCTCTGACAGATGGATGTGCTAAATGACATTGCAGGTTTGGGTTATTTCTGTTGTATGACCAACCCCGACTTAGTCCCCAGAGCACAAGATTCCAAGGGCACTAACTCTTAGACAGTGCATCTGTGTTTGCAATTGCACATCCCTAACATTAAAAACAACTGAGCACATCCCCCCAACGTACTAAATGCCTTTTTTTTTTAACAAATTGGATACGTATATTGTGTTGTTAACCACCTTAAAACTTAAACAAGGAGAATTTTAAAAATATGTATATAAACATATGTCCCAGTATTTTCCAGCTATATCTCAGTGGGTGGTTTTGAACAATCCCTGGAGTGCAGCACCCTCCCCTCCTCCCTCCCACTTAGTGCACTGCTAGTCTGAGCTAGAAAAGGACAAGCTGGCCTGTCCTTTCCTTTGAATCCACAAGTCCCCTGATTAGCAACTATCTTAATGTATTTAATTTTTAGGAACAAGACTAGGGAACATTTGAAAAAAAAAATGCCACATTCACTTTGGAGCAACATTTCTAGAGAGATTGTGTGCAATAGTGAAAAAGAATTTCCCTACTATCTAAGCTATTCGTCACGTTGTGAAGCATCCTGCTTAAAACAGAGTTACACCCAGTTTGAGAGAAGCCAGGAAAATAGATTTTGGGCTCTGCAAGATTTTAATACAAGGTTAGTAATAAAGAACCTACTAGATAGAGGTGGGACTAATGTACAGAATTCCTTAGTTATTTACATTAAAGATCATTTTTGGTTAATTATATATAATAGGAGGTCAAAAAGTATATATATTTCGGGTTTTATCAGATCATAACATTTTCAAAGCATATTCACTTGGATGTGTCATAAAATATAAACAACAAAGTGGCTCATTTACATAGTCATAAAACAACATGTATGTTAGTTATTTATAATTAATTATAACATTTATATTATAATATTAATTATAACATTTAGAACCTTTATATTAATTAAATGGTTAGGGCATATAAGAAGACATAAATACTTTTAAACTTTGGGTGTTTTATTTATAAATCAAGGCGTATTCTTTTTCTCCTGGTCCTGCCCTAGTTTCACCCTCTGCAGTCCTACCCATGTTTGAAAGTTCCCTTCTAATTCCATTCCTTCATCAAGTATTTTGAAATTCATCCTTACTAATCTCAGAACTAGTCACTTCCCTTCAGGGCACACATTGAACATTGTGGTGCTTTTCATCAGCAGCATGAATAATAATAATAATAGCTATTTTGCCCAAGATCACAGTTTGTAAATAGCAGATAGAAGAAGAGCTGAAATCAATCTGACTTCCAAGTCCATGCCCCTATGCCATACTGTAACTTATGAATTATAATAAGCAGATTGGGGTTGTTAAAGGGTTGGTATGGAATTGCAGCATCTAGCACAGCACCTTGTACAAAATGGGGAATCACAACTGTTTGGTAATTTGAGTCAATAAATGCAAAACAGCTACCCTGAATATCTGCATTCAAATGATATATAGTCATATAATTTAATAAATCCCTTCATTGACACTTAAAATTCATATTGTTCTTTAAATATATTTTTGTCATCTTTTGAAGGAAAAGAATATGGAAAGGAATATGGGAAGAAAATCAGTGGACTACAATAATGTACTGTTCTAAAGAAAAATACTAGGAACACCTAGGTGGCTCAGTTAGTTGAGCGCCCAATTCTTGATTTCGGGTCAGGTCATGATCTCATAGTTTGTGAGATCGAGCCCTCGTGATAGGCCATGTGGTGACAGCATAGAGTCTGCTCATGTTCTCTTTCTCTTTCTTCCTCAAAATAAATAAGTAAGCATTAAAGAAATAAAGAAAAGTACTAGAAAACAAGAGAATAAAATTTAAGGGGGAAAATACAGAAAAAATAAATTCATCACTTGAAAGAATGGGCTAATTTTGTGATCTACATTGAAAATTTTTCTTTTTTCACTTTTCTCAATTCACAGTAGACGGTTAATGATGCATATTAAAAATATAGACAAATTCTACAGAGGAAATTCACTGCCACATAGTAGTATTTGCATACCCTTCTCAAGAATTCTGGGATGTCAGAATGGGCCATCAGAAATCCTCTTTGACTGGGGCTTCCCAGGAGAAACAATGAAGATTCTTTTGTGGAAACCCTTGGGAATGCTGGTGGAGGAGACTGCAGATACTAGCAGATGCCTAGGGAGACAGCAATTCCTTCCAGAGATAGGAGAGAATTATGTCATGGAAGATGAGTCTGGCCTTGGGATTTCAGCTTGGATAGAAAAGGGCTTTTTTGAGAATAACTCTGGAGGGTTTTTGAATGCCCTCTAGGGCAGCTCTTGAGAACTTGTTCTAAATGTCCTGTAGAGAAGCTTCTAAAGCTGAGAAAGTATGGCTAACTCATCAGAGCCCCAAATAGCTGTATTCATCATGTAAAGTCAATTCAAGGTCTTTTAAGAGAAGCAAAGACAAAACAAAAGAACTCTTTAGACTCAAAAGGCACAAAGCACAACATGTTAGGAAAGCTCACCAAAAAAAAAAAAAAAAAAAAAAAAAAAAAAGAAGTTCTGATAATAAAGTCATGAATGACTCTGATGAGAACTGTTTTGAAATATCTTCTGGTGTATATTCCTTTTTCAATAATTTATCTTTAACATCCATAGTCCTGCCAGGTAGAGTTGGCCTACCTGTGGGCACCTTATCTCTGGGAAAAGGAGACAAGCAGAGTTTTGAAAGAAAAAGTCATTGATCAGCCTTTAGTTCCAAATTTACTTTTAAAAATTTATGGGGAGACAATAGTCTTAAAAGATGGTTTTTAAGAGAGAAAAAAGGATTTTTTCACCATCATCAAAGTTTAGATTTTATTCTAGGACCAAAGCTTAAAGTATTGACCATAGGGGTTCTGGGTGGCTCAATTCAGTGTCTGGCTCTTGATTTCAGCTTAGGTTATGATCACATGATTTGTGGGGTCAAGCCCCGTGTGTTGGGCTTGTGCTGGTGGCTCAGAGTCTATTGGGGACTCTCTCTTTCCCTCTCTCTCTCTGCCCCTCCCCTGTGCTTGCTCTCTCTTTTTCTCTCTCTCAAAATAAATAAACTTTAAAGAAAAAGGACTGACCATAACTTGAATATACAAAAGAAACAATGAGAATGTAATGTGGAAAAGTTCCTGCCACCCTGTGAGGGAAATAAATAGTCTGCCTGCTGCTGAGGGGTGGAACCAGGAGAGTGGTGGCTTTCTCCATCCCCAGCCTAGAGGTGAATTTCAGAGGCACACACAACATAGAAGCACTCAGATATGTTTAGGAGAATTCCAGGTCAGAAGTCTGTTGCTGGCTTTCTCAGGTGAAGGCTGAAAACACTTCTAATGCCTCCCAGAGAAAGCCATGGTTAATGTAGCACCACAGAATTGAGGCTATAAGAATGGTAGAGTAGAAGGCTGAGGGAGGGCCCTAGATTGGTGGGTCTGAAGGCAACCTCCCAGGGTCCTGCACAGTCTAACTTAGTGCAAAGAAGTATCTAATTGAGAGGTCCTGAGTCTACAAGAAGATAGGGTGAGTAGAGAAGAGACAATGATAACAAAACAGGCCTCATTTGGGGCAGACCATAGAGAATAGGCACTTTGGAATAAGAGTCAGGGGATAGGTCATGTTCATCATCAATGGCTGCCAGTATATGACCCAAAACACCAGGTAGGACCAACTATACCTCAGTCAATGCTGGAAAAGACACCCGGGAAGACAAAGCTGTACCATAGTGAAGGAAGTGAGATTGGACACAAGGGTATAGAGACCCTGGCTTAAGAAATCTCAGCTGGGTTAAGAAATCACAATTGACATCAACCATAGGTCATAGAAGACCAGCCCCTCCATCCCTAATGCAGTCATGACATACAAATGTTTCTTGCATGGCCCGATGCCATTTTGGGAAGCAGGACACCACAGAAGAGAAGAGAGAGAATCCCTGAGGAAATAAACAAATAACCAGAAGAGAACTTTACAAACCTTGAGGCTGAGATACCATCATTTGCAAGGTGAATTTGTATGTGTTTCTGTTTTAGTTTCCTACAGCTACTGTAACAAAGTAAAACTAACTGGGTGGTTCAAAACAACAATAATTTATTCTCCCATCGTTCTGGCTAGAAGTTCAAAATCAAGGTGTTGATAACACCATGTTCTTTTTTTTTAAATTTTTAAATGTTTACTTATTTTTGAAGGAGAGAGAGAGACATAGGGTAAGTGGGGGAGGAGCAGAGAGAGAGAGAGAGGGAGACACAGAATCTGAAGCAGGCTCCAGGCTCTGAGCTGTCAGCACAGAGGCCAACGTGGAGCTCCAACACACAAACCATGAGATCATGATCTGAGCCAAAGTCTGACGCTTGACCAACTGAGCCACCCAGGTCCCCTGGTAGCACCATGTTCTGTCTGAAGGCTCTGCTTCTACTGCTTCTACTGCTGCTGGTAACCCCGCAGGTAATACTCTCTGCTTCCTTACAGAAAAAAATTTCTATTTCTGATCTACATTGATGGGGAGAAAAAGGAAGAAAGATAAAGTGACGGATATGAATGCATGGAGAAATCTCCAGCAAGTTCATATTTAAAGAACTCTTAAAAAATGAAAAAAAAAAAAGAAATATGATGGAATGGCAGAAGGAGGAGGAGGAGGACAACAAGAAGAGGAGGAGGGGAAGGTAGAAGTGGAGGTAAAAGGGAGGAGGGGAAGAGGGGAATTTGTTGAGGAGGAAGAAGGGGAAATAATTTGGAGAAGTAGCAAGGAATATATGGAAATTTCAGTGAAGCTAAAAGTTCACAAGATTCTGAGGCTTGTAAAATTATTAATAGCAAAAAAAAGACTTGTAAGTTAAGGAAATAAGAATGGTGTACAAGGCTACCACTTGGGGTGAATGGCATAATGCTACTGAATAGAAAAAATTAAATTAAGTTATGAACTCTCTTTACTAACTCCTCAAATGTGTTCCATTTTTTTTTTCTGTGAAGATTTGTCATCACTTGGAAAGAACAAAATAAGAAGCAAGGGAGATCAAGAGAGTAAAGTAGCAAAGAAATACCCATCCGATCGAGTTTATCTCAAGGCCTGGGTGAACAATATCTCAAGATACCAAAAAGATACCATCCTGTCTATCCATCAAAAGGCTATGGATGATTACTAAGTGGCCATTGATAATCTTCAGGAATTTGGAGAGAACTGAAGGGTGCTTAAAATATAGTGTCAGGAAACTAAAGCCTCATATTAAAAAGAAAAAAAAAGCATCTGCAAGCTATTGAATTGAGAGCTTGCTAGAACTCCCAGAGAGACTGGAGGATAAACTGTTGAATCTTTAAAAACTGAGAAAGAAAACTTGTGATCAGGAGGAGGGCAGGTTTACTATAAAAATCAGGCCAGGTAAACATCATATAATTTTTAGATAGGATCGTAATATATATCTCGATTTTAAAGAGTCCTTTGATAGGCTCTCTTATAGTACCCTTAGAAGGAAAAGATTTAGAAGGAATGATGTTCACAGATCAAGAAGTATTGTCAGTGTAGTTATGTGGATTTGCAACTAGAGTACTTGATTAATGATATTCCCCAAAGTGCTGACTAATGAGTTGATGCCAAGTTACGGAGAATTCTCCAAGAGTATGTTAGGGTCTTATTCTCTAATTTTTATAAATGATTTGATTAAGGACATTGCTGACATGATGCTAAATTTGCAGAAACTCAGTAGCACAAGGGGTAGGTAGCATGTCTTACGGGAAAAGCAAGATCCAAAAACATTTTCAGAAACTGATGCAAAATTCTACAATTAGGTCTCAAACAAAACAAAGCAAACATGAACAATGCAACTGAACTCAAACCAGCAAAACAAAGCTGCGGTTCTCAATGCTAATACTGCATGTTAGAATTGACTGGAGAGAATTTTATTTAATTGGTCTGAGTGTGGCCTGAGCATCAGTATTTTCAGGGGCATTCCAGTTGATTCTAAGTTGAGCCAGCTGGGAATCACTAACTATGCAAGGAGAGGAGGATGGTATGTGGAATAACCAAAGCCCAGTGTGTGTAAGGAAATGTTTGGAGGCTTTGTGGACTGCAAAATCAGTGAAGCGACAGTGAGATGTAGTGACTGAAAAAGCTAAAATGATCTTAAGTTGTAAATACTGAGCAGAGGATTAGAAAATGGTAAAAGTAGCCCCCATTTGTCAGATAATTGTACAGCCACACTAGATTTTTATGCTCACATTAGCTCTATGAGGTTGATATTACCACCCCCTCATTTGAAGTGGAGAAAACTGAAGCTTGCTAAGGCCAAGTAACCCAGCTAGTGCCTGAATCATCCAGCTAGTGTCTAGTGTGGCTATGGTTTACTGAAGTACTATATAGTAAAGACTTGAAGAGGGTCTGGAGAGACCAATTGTACTGGGAGTTTATTAGAAAAGAAAAATCTACGTAACATTTTCATGAAAAATTTAAAATGAATGAAGATAATGAAGGAAATACAAAATTCAAATATTTTCCCAAGATTTGCAGTCTAAAAGATGTGAATACTTGTGGGATCTACAAAAAGAAATATGGTGATAGGGAAGAGGGTTAAATTTTTAGAGAAAACTGATTTTGTTCTTAAATAGGAATAGGTAATATTTATTAAGTACCAGGTGCCAGGCATTTTATATAGATCTCATTTAAGCCTCATACAATCCTAGGTACTATCAGTAGTATTCTCATTTTAGAGAAGTTGCCCAAGATTACAGAATAAGTGGTATAGCCAGGGGTTGAATCCAGGTCTCTGTGAGGTCGACTGCTCTCTCAATCACCTGGCTATACAATATGGCAAATTGCGTTTAAGGTGAATGTGCAATATGTAAGTAAAAACATGCCAGAACACTTGGACATATGGGAATGGAGCACAGGCAGAATGATTGGATTTATGTTTGAGTAGTTAGTAGTTTATACACGTATATACTAAGTTATTTCAAATGAGGCATTAGCACATAAATATTTTTAAGTGTATGAATATAATATCACTAATTTCTAAAAATTTTTTTACCAAGACTGTAAATATGTTTTGTTTGTGTTTGAGAGAGAGAGAGAGAGAGAGAGAGAGAGAGCGAGAAGGAGGGGCAGAAGGAGAGGGAGAGAGAGAATCTTAAGCAGATTCCATTGCCCAGTGTGGAGCTCTGTCCCACAACCCTGGGATCATGACCTGAGCCGAAATCAAGAGTGGGACTCTTAACCAACTGAGCCACCCAGGCACCCCAAGACTGTAAATAGGTATATGGTCAATAGATACTCTTTTTTTGTACAATTCCTGGTTCCTCCTCATCACTCAGGTGACAATACTGAGTTATTCTTCTTATGTCTTGGAGCAAATGCTCTCTTTGGGGGAAAATCCATGAAAGAAACTAAAGTTATTCTGACTCTTGTGTTTTAAAAAAAGTTTGTTTATTTTTAGGTAACTCACTTCTATTTTAATCATTATTTTGGCATCTTTATTGAGGTATAATTGGCATCCAAATAAACAGCACACATTTAAAGTGTACACGTTAATGGATTTTGACATACGTATACACTTGCAAAATCATTCCTACAGTTAAAATAACACACATTTCCATCAATTCCAAAACTGTCCTGGAGTCTTAATCCGTCCTCCACCCTCATCCCTTGGCAACCACTGATCTGCTTTGTGTCTTGACAGATTAGTTTGCAGTTCTAAAATTATATGTAAATAGACTCAGAGTCTATATTCTTTTTTTCTCTGATTTCTCTCACTCAGAATGGTGCTTTTGAGATTCATCCATGCTGGTGTGTTTATCAATGGTTCATTCCACTTTACTGCTAGGAAGTAGTCCATTGTTTATCTGTTTATCTTACATATATTACAGGTTGTTTATCTGTTCACCTGTCAGCAGACATTTGGGTTGTTTCCAGTTTGGCACTACTATAAATAAATCTGATATTAACATTCATGTTCTTCTCTTTGGGGTAGATACCTAGAAATGGAATGGCTGGGATACATGGTAGATATGTGTTTATGTTTCTGAGAAACTGCCAAATTGATTTCCAATAGCAGTGTTTTAATTTTCCAGTTGTGCCATATCCTTACCAACACTTAGCATGATCAGCCTTTTTGACTTTAATATTCTAAAAACTATGTAGCAGTATCTCTTTGTAGCTTTAATTTGTCCTTTGATGCTAATGATATTGGGCACATTTTCATGTGTTTATTTGTCATCCCGTAACTTTCTTTTGTGAAGAGTCTGGTCAAATCTTTTGTCCATTTCTTTTTCCTTTTTTTTTTTTTTTTTTGTCCATTTCTTTAATAGGAATTTCGGTCTTCTTATTGAGCTGTATGAGTTCTGAATACAAGTCTTTTCTCAAATATATCTTCTGCAAGTATTTTCTCCTGTTTTAAGCCTTGGTTGGACTATTAAAAGTAATAGTTTGCCCCAAATAGACATTTTCCTTAAACCAATTCTAGATTGTGACATATCTTAAGTGTTAACAACTATTTCCATTATAATAAAGCTCTCACACTTGTTAGGAAATGAGGCAAGCTCTTTTTTTTTTTGTAGCATTCTCCGTGAAATGTAAAAAGAGTTTGAGTTTTTTTTTTTTACTTAGATCATACAGAATATTTTGTATTTTCTAAAATGATATAAATACAGGTACTTTATATAGTCAGCAATTTTTTTCTAAAATGTGTTATTTCTATCACTTCACCTATTATATAATAGTATATATAATAATGATGGACTAATTTCACTGTATAAATATCCTCTGCTGAAAGAATGCCAGTACCATTTCATTCAATTTATTTTCATTAAAATTACAATTTTTTCCAGCTTCATTTTACTGAACTTTTTTTTTTCAATCTCTGATCCTGTGGGCTCATGATTTCCCTTTAATTACTCTTTCACCATTTTTCTCAAAAGTCAAAACTTGCATCTGGTGGTAAGCAGAATACCTTTTTGAACAACGGGATAAGACCTCACCAGTACAACATCCATATTTAAAGCAAAATGCAGCATTTGCTGAATTCTAGCATTTTCTTCTGTATCCTTTTGTAACAACTGATAATGAGCTTTACATCTATAAAGTTATATTTTTAGTTGTCTGAAAATCCTGGACAGTGCTCTTATAAATTTATATCAGAGGATGTTATGATTTTAAAATGGCCTATTTATAAAAGTCTAAAGTAAGAATGAAATGGTAGATGTTCCAAAGGAAACACCTCTGTGACATAAATAATCTTTGTAATTTTCTCTAATATGCTACAACTGTATTTCTAACTCTAAAATAATAATTCCTTCATAGAATAACAATTCAATTTGATTTAGACTGCCACTAAAAGTAAACCAAGAGCGTCTAGCAGTTGTTTAGAAGAGAGTAGATCATAGAAAAAAACTCTAGCTGTGGAATTGTTTCCAAACAATTGGAAATAAATCTTCTTAAGATCAATCTTCTACAGTATTTACTTCCTTTTGCATCTGGGGTGAATTCATTATTAACAAATGATCTGTAACAGGCACATTCTGTGTTTATTTGTGTGCAAAGCTGTCACTGCTGAAACACAGATCACAACTGCCCTTTTCCTCCACTATTAATACATCAGCGTTGACATTTGACAAAGAATTATATTTCAGAAATTTGTAACTGGTTGAATAAGTATAGCTCTATTTTCTTTATTTCTTTTAACTCAGTTTACAGCAAATCTATGAATTAAGTACAATCCACATTTACTTGGCAGAAGGCTGTTTTAAAATGAATGTCAAATAAACTCATTTTCTGCCACGAGTGTCTTCTTCCCCAGCACCCATGCAGCATTCAGTTCAGAATAAAATTCACCAATGAAACACGATTTCCAATGTTTCATGGTATTCTTATTCCTTGAGATGGTAATAGGTAGGACTCTAAAAAACTCTAGGCTCAAATGTGTAAAGTACCTGCATACTTGTATTAGTCAGCTTAAGCTACCATAAGAAAATATCACAGACTGAGGTAGCTTAAAACAACAGAAACTTACTTCCCACAATTCTGGAGTATGGAAGTCCCAGATTAGGGTGCCAGCATGGTTGAGTGCCAGTGAGACCTCCCCCCATGGCTTGTAGATGTCTGTCTTCTTTCTGTGTCTTCACATGACCCAGAGAGAGAAAGAACTCTCTGGTGTTTCTTCTTAAAAGAGCACTAATATCATCATGAGAGTCCCATCCTTATGACCTCATCTAAACCAAAGTACCTCCCAAAGGTCCTATCTCCAAATACCATACCATTGGAAGCTGGCCCTTCAACATCTGGACCTGTCACCCCTGTAAGGGAGGGGGGGTGAATGAAACACACAGGTCAGTCCCTAGGGATTCTATATATATTTTTCATGGGTATTCACATCACATTAGCATATGAAATGTCCTGAGATTTTTCTGGAGTTAAAAAACTGTTTTCTAAACTTTTTTAAAAACCAAAATGCTACCCTCCATTACACACACCCCAATAGTGTCTGTTTCTATTGACATCTTATGGAACTAGTGTTTGGGACCAGTACATGGTTTGGGAAATGCTATGGTAGAGCCCCCTTGTAAAAATGGGGAGCTTCCTTAGAATAATGGAAGCTGATATAAAGCCCGGAAGCATCTTTTGGAAAATTAACCTGAACGGAATAGCATTCCTCTCAAGTCACTGGAAAATTTTGTGTTACTTATTAAGGCTTCAACAGCCATAAAACAGAAAAAGAAAATTTCATTTTTTGTCATATCACTCCAGACCTTTCACTTCCCTGTACAAGAGTCATTGTCATTTTAAACTGGTCTTTGCTTCCCTTCCACATTCTTAGAGGTCTTTTTCCACACATTCCCTCCACATATGTATAAAATGAGACACTTTTATTTTCTTAGAAGCCCCCAGGTTGAAAATGTTAGGCATAAAATACCCCATTTTTAAAGAGACTTGTCAAGGGGGGCCAGTCATCCCTCTTCGAAGTGACTTTGTTACCATTATCCTACTAGCACCCTCTCACTCCATGGAAGAGGGCTACCATGGGATAAGAGAGCATTCTAAGAGAAATGTAGAAATTAACAGTTGACAGAAAGTGCTCCGTGCTGGGTCTTTCCTCCCCTTCCCATTCTAAAAACAAGCCAACAAACAAAAACAGACAAACAAAATATCCCCACCACCAGAAGAAGTGAAAATTCCTACAGGAAGAGAAAGTTCTGGAGAGCTTTGAGGTCTGCCCAAGATGTGTTGTGGAGGGTGAAGGAAAATATTTGACAACGTGCATTTGAGAGCAGTGATAAAAAAAAAAAAAACAATAAATAAACTTCATGTCGGTAACCCCCCAAACTTCCCTTGGTTGGCCACCTACTGATTTGTACCCTTTTGAGGAGAGCAGAAGAAAAATGGAGAGAAATGGCAGTACAGAAAGAGGTCTTGCAGTGCAGTAGACTGCACTCCCTCCTTGTAGCATGGCGAGGATGCCTGAGTTTCAGCAGGCGAAGTAAGCAACTCCCTCCAAAATAAGATGGGCAGGAAGCTTCTTGAGGGACTCCATCTGTGAGTGCTATTTGCCCCCTGGAGGACTAGGGAATGTGTCATGGAAGTGTGCAGAAGGAAGACCTCTGAAAGACACATTAAAGAATTCACAACCAGGGCACCTGGGTGGCTCGGTCTGTTAAGCGTCGGACTTCGGCTCAGGTCATGATCTCACGGTGAGTGCGTTCCAGCCCCGTGTCAGGCTCTGTGCTGACAGATCAGAGCCTGGAGCCTGTCTTTGGATTCTGTGTCTCCCTCTCTCTCTGACTCTCCCCTGCTCAGGCTGTCTCTCTCTCTCTCTCTCTCTCTCTCTCTCTCTCTCTCTCAAAAATAAATAATTAAAAAAACATTAAAAAAATTCAAAAAAAAAGAATTTACAACTTGACCCTCAGTTTTTGGGTATCTGCCATCAATAGTCAAGAGAGAGGTAGAACTATAAGCAATTAAATAAACATTTTCCTCTTTCCCCTTATCTTCTCTCTTGTCATTCTCTTTAACCTTATGGGGCATAGAAGCAGATGGTGGTGTCAGGATAGACATTGGACTAAACTAGATTGAACTTTTAAGACTTCAAAGGGAAAGTTCTGAGATCTGCTCAATATGTCACTAAGAGTCATGTAAAAGAATTGACAGAGTGTGTTTGAAAAGCAAAACACAAAGTAACATTCTATGCTTGTACCCCAGCAACTTCATATGACTTAATAAATCAATTATATTATTTCCATTGTCTTCTCTTTATTGATATTTATCTTTTAATAGTTATTTACATTTTATAATATTTATCTTCTATCATATTTACATTTTAGAGACAATTTCAGGATCCATTCTTTTAGGCAAAATACAAAAAAAAAGATATGAAATTTAAGATTTGGTCAACATGAATGTCCCCCCAAATGAAGGAAAATGTCTTCTTGCTCATCTCTGCATCCCCAGTATCTAGTACACTGCCTGAAACA
This sequence comes from Cryptoprocta ferox, assembly GCA_028646485.1. Classification (NCBI taxonomy): domain Eukaryota; kingdom Metazoa; phylum Chordata; class Mammalia; order Carnivora; family Eupleridae; genus Cryptoprocta; species Cryptoprocta ferox. The sequence goes on along the minus strand of CM053571.1, from coordinate 47,081,343 downwards.
GTGTAGACACTCAATAAATGTTTGTGAATTCAGCTAACCAAGTGGTTGATATTTGAAGAAACTTCAAAGAGCTGAAGGACACCATTTTTTTTTCTTTCTTGTCTCAGTTTTCCATTATGACCATTGACTAGAAAGAAAACCCTTAGAGGACAGCCTTATCTGGTTTACTTATTTCCTTTTGCACTTAAAATTAATTTAGCATTTACAGATCCTTAAAAGAATGCATTTTCCCACTGTTTAGTTACAAGCTATATTCAATGATACACAGATCAAATCTCTAAGAGGCCAAGAATACAAAATAGAATTAAGTATTTTGTGTGTGTGTGTGAAAGAGAAAGAGAGAGAGTGTGAGCAGGGGAAGGGAAGAGGGGGGAGGGGAGAGAGAGAGAGAGAGAGGAGAGTGAGAGAGAATCTAAAGAAGCTCTGTGCCTGGTGTAGAATCCAACACGGGGCTCTATCTCACAACCATGAGATCATGACCTGAGCTGAAATCAAGAGTTGAATGCTTAACTGAGGCATCCCAAAGTTAAGTACTGTTGAGTGTCTCTTATGAAATTGGCACAGGCTAAGTACTTGAAAGTAGTAGTAGTGGTTTAAAGTTGGTATATGCTCTGATGAAACTTACACTCTAGTTGGAGGCTAGAATATAAACACTATTACTGGTTCAAGATCCTAGAAAGAGACAGGGGAGATAAATAGCATTCCAGGTGGGCACGAGCATTTTAGTACAGAGATTTGGAGCATAGGCTCTGAAACCACATTACCTGGATTTTAATCCAGACTATACCCTCTTGGTGACCTTTAGCAAGTCACTTAAGCTGTTTGTGCCTCTCACACTTAAAATGTGGATTAAATGAATTAATTTAGTGCCTGACCTATAAGTAAGGGCTTATTATTATAATGATGATTGTACAAAAACTTGGAGTTTGGTCTTTGAGGGACTAAAAAA
>CM053571.1:46987893-47079894 GCA_028646485.1 Cryptoprocta ferox | reverse complement strand
AAAAAAAAATAATAAAATAAAATCTTAAAATACTCTAAACTGGGTATGCAGAATGGTTTGGGATAGAGACAAGTAAAAGACTGAGGGAATATACTACTAATAATAGCTGACTTTTATTAGATGCTTTCTATGACCTTTGTAATGCCATAAATATTATTTATAAATATTATTACATTCCAAGTACTGTGCTGATCACTTTAATGGGATATCTGTTATAGACTGAACTGTGTGCCCCCCACATTCACATGTTGAAGTCCTAACCCCCAGTGTGACAGTATTTGAAGATAGAACCTCTAAAGAGATCTATGAAGTTAAATGAGGACACAATTAAGGTTCAATGAGGTTAAAAGGATGGGACCCTAATGCAATAGGATTGGTGTCCTTAAAAGAAGAGGAGATACTAGGGCTGTGGGTGCATACAGGAAAGACTACATGAGGATACAATGAGAAGGCCACCATCTGCAAGCTAAGGCCTTAGGATAAACCGACCTTGCTATTACATTAGTCTTGGATTTCTAGCCTCCATAACTATAAGAAATCAAGTTCTTGTTGTTTGAGCCACCCAATCTATGGTATTTAGTTATGGCAACACTAGCCGACTCAGACAATGCCTCCTTTGAGTCTTTTTTTTTTTTTTAATGTTTTTACTTTATCTTTGAGAGAGAGAGAGCAAGAGAGAGACAGAGAGAGAGAGAGACAGATCATGAGTGGGGGAGTGGCAGAGAGCGAGGGAGACACAGAATCCAAAGCAGGGTCCAGGATCTGAGCTGTCAGCACAGAGCCTGAAGTAGTGCCTGAAACCAGGAACTGTGAGATCACAACCTGAGCAAAGTCGGTTGCTTAAACTACTGAGCCAGCCTGACTCTTAAAACAGCCAGATTGGGTAATACTGTACTCTAATGATTGTAGTGTTATCCATAAAGAAACGGAGGCTCAGAGACCTTGAAATGAATTGCCTAAGACAGCTAATAAGTGGCAGTAAACAGGATTTATATACAAGCTGTCTGGCAGAAAATATTATAGTTCAGTTGTAAACTGATAAATGAAAGGATTTAATATACAAATGGAGAAAACATGACTTGGCTTCAGACTAGACTCAGGCTAAAAATAAAGGGGGGGGGGCGCCTGGGTGGCTCAGTCAGTTAAGCCCCAGATTTCAGCTCAGGTCATGATCTCACGGTTTGTAGGTTTGAGCCCCCGGTCAGGCTCTGTGCTGACAGCTCGGAGCCTGAAGCCTGCTTCGGTTTCTGTGTCTCCCTCTCTCTCTGCCCCTCCCCTGCTCCTGCTCTGTCTTTCTCTGTCTCAAAAATAAATAAACATTAAAATAAAAAAAAATAAAAAATAAAAGGGGGTTATCACCAGATGACTGAGATTTTAAGCCTTGGGTCCATACAAGGTAAATGACCATCTTGTTTGTGTGTGATGTGCATAATATGGTTTATATTAAATATTGAGGAAAGGTTATTCAGAGCAGAAGGGAGTTAACTGTCGCTGAAACTCTGAGAGAAGCTAATGATGGTTGACTTGGGTAAAATGAGTGAAAGGACGCGGTGCTACTAGGGAGAAACACAGCATTAAAGAAGGACACATGGGGCTAAACAGGGGGAAAATTTAGGTATGAATCATGAGGCCAGATCACATTTCATCTGTTTTAACTGTTATTGATTGTAACACTGCCTGACTTTTAGAAAAGACTACAAGAAAGAACAGTAGAGAAACGTCAGATTTAATAGTTGCAAGAAAAGGAGCTATTCAGCTTTTTCTTTTTCTTAACGAGAGCAGGAAGAGATAGGGACAGAATTTTCCTTGTCTCCTGACTGGGCTTTCCCGTTCTTCTTTTACAAAGGCCTGTTAGCTAGCTCTAATTCCAATTAAACAGATAAAAACGTGGGTACTAAAGCGAACGATTTGGTATCTGATATCCCACTGCTGTGTGTGTGTGTGTGTGTGTGTGTGTGTGTGTGTGTGTGTGTGTGTGTCTGGAAACGATAAAATACACAACTGCAGGATTATTAAATTCACAACAGCTGACTACAGAGGGTAGTCCTTTAGGTACTATGAATAAAACGAGTAGGCCCGAATACAATCATAGGTCGTTGGCCTTCCTTGCTTTAGGGAGCTGGCTCTTTAATGCACTGAGGGAGTGTGCCCAGCCAACTCCGCTGCCTTCAGAGGATGAGACTACCATCATTCTCAAGGATTCGCGCTAGGAAATCTCTACTACATCTCTGCCAAGAACACTAACTGATCCGCAATGCGCCTGCCCAAACCGCAGCCGCCTAGCTCTGCAGACACCCCACAACAGCAAAAAGAGCTGCAAGAGGAAATCGAACCCGCGGCAGAAACCAAGTGCGCGGCGAGCGAAAGGTTTTGTCGCTCGCAACTGCCTCGCCAGACTACAAATCCCGGCATTCACTACTCGCACGGGAGCCAATGAGGAAGCTACAAATTCCTTCAGCCAATCACATTCTGACTCAGTGCAACAACCCCGGCTGCATTCTGGGATTTGTGGTTTTCACGTGGCAACATTATTCCGCCTGGTGAAGGCAAAGTAGGCCACGCGTCCGATTCGAAATGAAAGCTCCTTTTAAGAATTCTTATGTTGGTTGCCACGCTACACCTTAATTAGCATTACTCTATGACCTTATACTCCTTAAGAATCGTAAACCTTTCCCAGTACTGCGGTACAGAAAAAAAAAAAATCAAGTTATTCTCAGATTACAGCACGCTTCTCCCCCTCTCCCGCCCCCGTCCTTTAACCGTCGCTTTCAAGTCTCGCGAGAACAGTCCCTTTTGGTCGTTGTCATGCCTTCTGAAAGGCGGTTCACGCGAAGACTGACGGAGTCTTCAGCCAACAGGATTGCCTTTTAACTAGCGTCTCTACAGCGTGCGTGGGGAGACCTCCGTGAACCCTGACCTCAGCTTTCCGTGGCGTCCCGCGTTTGCCGCCCCCGCCCCTGGAGCGAAGGAGGCGGGTTTTGGCCTCTTGCCGTAGGGAGCGAGTGCGGAGAGAGTGGGAGCAAGACGGACCCGAGTAGAGGTGTCTAGCTCCCCGGAGAGGCCTTGCTGTACTCCTCGCTGCCCATGAGCTCGTTCTCCAGCGAGCAGCGCCGTCATTAGCTCGGCCCCGAAGCCTCTGCTTCCTCCGGGACAGGCCCGCTCCTCGCCGAGGAGGAGGCAGCCTGTCTAGGCGCCTCCCTAGTCCGCGTCGGCGTCGCGCTGCGACCCTGGAAGCGGGAGCCGCCGCGAGCGAGAGGAGGAGCCCCAGCACCAGCGGCGGCGGCATCGGGCAGCAGCACCAGCAACGCCAGCGGGCGGGATCGAGGCCGTCAACATGGCGAGCGCCTCGTACCATATTTCCAATTTGCTGGAAAAAATGACATCCAGCGACAAGGACTTCAGGTGAGGCCGAAACCCAACCCTAAACCCACCTTCGCGTGCCCCATCTGCGGCTCTGGCCCTCACTCAGGCCTTGCCCCACCCCTTTGGCCTTGGCGGATCTCTCTGCCTTCCCGAGGTATCCGGCCCACCGCCCTGCTCCCCGATCCCGCAGGCTCCTTTGCACTCCCACCTTCCCGCCCCCTCCCCCATTCTTTCGTCTAGGCGGTTGCCCGTCGCGGCTACGAGGCCCCTTCTGCGTCCCCAGACGCCTTCACTGCATTCCCTGCCCCCATCCTCAATCCCGAGACCTGATTCTCGCGTCCCAGGTAGCGTGAAGGGGCAAAGTCACCCGCCGTTGTGGGGAAGGGAGTTGCTCTAGGCTTGGGGATCCGGAGGCCGGGCCTACCGGCCAGCCGGCCTCAGGCACTAGGCCGCCCTGCTCACTGGGGCTCTGGCTGCTACCGACTCCGCTCCCCAGCTGCCGCCTCTTTTCCCGCAGATGGGAGTGGGCCTGGGTCTATTCCGCTTCAGTGATTTGCTTCTTTTTGAGCTCTTCCTGGATTGGGTTATAAACTTTTTCTTTGGACCGTTCCTTTTGGGAAGGTGGGAAAGAAGGGGGTGGAGTGGAGGGGAGCCAGGATGGGGAAACTTAACTCGCAGGGTTTTCCCGCCAGCATCGCTGTCATTTTTCCTTGTCAGGTAAAAACTAAGCAGGAATTGGGGGTTTCAGTCTCATTTCCATATATCCAATATTACTGCCAGAAAGGTACATTCCTAAACCCTAAACAGAAGAGTAAACCGAGCAAATGGATCTTACTGAAAGAAGTTTTCAAATACGAGGGTGGTGAATATGAAGCTTCATTATAAGCAGTTCTGTTCCAGAAGACTTGTACTATCGTTTCCAAACCTTGGTAGCATGCATATTGGAGAAATACTATATTTTCACGGATTATCGTGGTTTCTCTCTCTTTCTTTGCATTACAGTAATTGTTGAATTTCTTTCTTGTTCCTGTCCCATCACAAAATAAATAAGCTTCTGACCAAAAATAAAACACAAAACTTTATATTTCTTTGATATCTGTTTTGTTCTCTAAGGCTTGGTGGTTGTATTTTGTGTGCATTTTAAAGAAAAGAAGAGATAGTCTTCTACTAAAATCGTGGCTGAAGTCTCTTTTATTTTACTTATGTAGGTATGAACAGTAGCCTTTAACACCTGAAAACACATCCAAACCTTATCTACCAGAAAGAAAATTTCTCATTTGTGAAAGGAGAACCATGAAAAATGTAATGGTCATGTTCCTAATTAAATTGATGTGCTGGCATATTCAAATGGCCAGTGAAATACAGTTTTGGTTCTGTGACTTCAAAGCCAGAAATGAATTTTTGAAAGTTTTGCTACCTAGGGAGTTGTTAAGTACTGCATTTGAAAGTTTTTAAACCCGGTTTCCTAATACCAAAGATTTTAGTGTTGTGGCTTTTTGGAAGAGACATGTTTGTATTGTTTTGGGTAGTGTAGATCAAAATCAAGATTATTGGAGAAAATAAAGTTTTTCTTTTTTTTTTTTTTTTTTTAAGGGTTAGAATGCTCTTTACTTCCCTTTGGCGCTTTGCTTGCTCCCAATGCAAGACATTGAAATTAAAATATACATTTGGGTGACATATATACATATATATATATTTATATTTGTATATGTATACACACATTTACATATATATTATATATATATCTAATATATACGTTAAGAACTTGCAGCTGTGTAGAGTGTGTGGTGAGATTCAACCCCTTCCCATTTCTGTTAGTTTGGCTCATTTTGTAAAATTACTCAATATCATTCTGATTGTATTCAATTTCAGACTAAAGGAGCACTTACCTATAATAGCACTATTTTGTTAAACTAGTCAGACTTCTGTATAAGTAATATGTTTAGGATAAACAAATCAAGTCATGTTAATGCATATGTGATTTTTGACTGAAGCTCTTTAAATTTCTTGTAAAGATAATACATACATGCTTTCGTGTTTTCTCTTTTAAATAAACTATGTGAAAGAAATATTGCTCTGATGTTAAGGAATATTCACTGTTGAACTTAATAAGAATTATCTGCCAGTTTTAGCTAGAGTAAATCAAAACATCGCTTGGAGGATTATTTTTCTAAAAGTGTAATGTTGATCTATTTCTAATAGTTGGTGAACATTATAAAAGTGTGGAAACCATGACTTTAGCAATATGGCATTGCTAAGATTTTTATTAACTCTGTTTTAAAGACTTGTAATATGCTCCAGCCATCTAGTTAACAGACAAGTCTTTGGAACTAAAGCACTGTGTATATTAAATTACAGGTATTTAACATTAAAATAGTGAGCACTTGAAGTCGAGTATTTTGAACATTTTTCTGTATAATTGCAGTATAGACATTTGAATGTATGTGTTCTGTTTTAAAATTATGCCTTCTAATTTCTCATTTGACAGTTATTTTGGTATAAATATCACTTTATTGTTACATGTTTTAAAATATCTACCAACAGAAAGATCTTGAGGACAAAGTTAAAAATCTAGAATATCTAACATGTGCAAACCACTCTACTTGTGCTAAGGGCAGAAGAAAATAATATATCTAAAAGGAAAAAATTATTCTTCTCATGGTAGAATCCAAAGACTATAATCTGCTGGTCACAAAATATGGTTTCTAGTCATAGATTCTAATCTAGTAGGAGTCTTTCCTGTGAACCATCAGTGAAATCTTGGGCAGCATACTTAATTTGGGATTAAATTTTCACTTTGTACATGGTGATTAAAAAAGGTCCCTAATAGGCCTGAAATTTTAGGTCTCTGGATAACTACATAGTCCATTCATGTGAAGAAATGGGTATAGGCTTCAAAATTTTCAGATGTCAGCATTTTTAAAGAATCATTTTGTGGGATTTAAATCATGGGTTCAATTGAGGGGGGTGGAATCTAATGTCCTTTTCTTTCATGTTTTAGTATTCTATATTCTTTGAAGGTGGTATATTAAGATTTAGTGCCAGTAGATAGATAATTCTGTAGATACCAGAATGAAAATTTTAATGTGAATGCTCCATTTATGAATATTAACATTGTAAATTCAGTGGGTTGAGGTAACTAACGTTTTGCTTTTATTTTCTTATGCTTCACCATAACTGAATTATGTATTACAAAGAATCAAGTGCTAAAGAAAATATTCCATTATTTTTCTCTACATAATAGTTAACATTAATGCTTACGGTTGACTTTATACACTTGATCCTAATTATCCTTATGATACTAGTAAAGTGGATACTAAAAATCTCTATTCCAGTTGAGAAATCTTAGATGTAGTGATGTTAATTAAGTACTTGCCCAAGGTGGGTTACACATTAGATCTGGGATTTCCAGACACCCCCAGGGCACGAACTCCTAACTACCATGTGTATTACTTCTCCAGAATTTTGACTAGGGGACTAGTCAACTTAAGACTTCAAACTTAAACTTCATTTCCTTCTCAGGTAGGCTTATGGAATATTTTGTGCTAGAAGATGCTTTTAGTAATTCCCTGAGAAGAACTACAAAATGTTTAAGATCTAGTGCTTACCTTCAATATTAAATGCTTGTTGAATGGTTAAGACATTTTTATAAAAAGATGAAGAACCCAGGCAGTATGTAGTTGTTAGGCTTAAGTGGCAGAGAAGATGAAAGCAAGGAGATGGATGTTCGTGGAATGATCCGAGCTAGGTCTTGAAATTGTAGGCAGAGAAAAATGAGTACAAGTATGAAAGCACGCTGTATAAAACGCCACTGTTTTAGAGGAGAGGGAGTAGGTAATTTTGACTGGAGCTGGGAGTCAGTATTGTTTAGGCAACTGCTTGAGGGTATGGACGTTGTTTCACTGAAACGAATCCTCTATTTTTTTGGCCTTATGGATTCTTAGTAGGTACTTGTTTTAGTTGAATTGGATTTTAATTCCAGAGAAAAGCATGTAAGCATTTTGGGAAATTTCTTCTAGAAACCATTGTAAAATCTCCCAATCTTTTTTTTTAAAACCATTTGATACAATTTAAAATAGTTTTTTAGTGCATTGCAGAATTTCCTAGCTTGATAATGGTTTATGTTACCAAATTTATTTATTTATGTATTTTGGACATTAGAAGGTATTTTCTCTTGGAAACTTTCAGATGCTAATAAAAATCTCAGGCCTGGTATGGAATCAGGCTGGAAGGGACCTTACTGCATGGGCATTTACAAGAATGTAACAATAAATACTAGCTAAGTTCTCTAGACAATGTGTAGAAAAGTAAGTTTAATCAGAAGAAATAGATTTGTAGAGCTTAAGAAGGTGATTTCTGGGCACTTTTTTAAGTACTTTGCAGGTTGATGGCAGTAAGTTACTGGGTTTCACTTAACTTGATTTTTCTTGATAAAGGTGTACTGCTGACACTGATTATCAGTAATGATTAAGGCTCACCACTGAAAAATAGAAAAACCTCATTGAGGAAACTGGGAAGAAGAAAGAGGACTAAAAATTAGTCTTATTTACATGAACACTATTAAGACTGTCCTAAATTCATACTCTGAGGGAATAAATGAGAAAAAAGAGATAGTAGTGAGTTCTTTGAAAGGTAATTGGTTCACTAGATGATGCTCTTGGCTGGTGTTACTTAGCTTTCTTTTTTTTTTTTTTTTTAATGTTTTTATTTATTTTTGAGAGAGAGAGACAGCATGAGCAGGGGAGGGTCAGAGAGAGAGGGAGACACAGAATCCGAAGACAGGCTCCAGGCTCTGAGCTAGCTGTCAGCACAGAGCCTGACGCGGGGCCCGAACCCACGAACCATGAGATCATGACCTGAGCCGAAGTCGGACGCTTAACCGACTGAGCCACCCAGGCGCCCCTTATTTAGCTTTCTTTTGGTAACAAGGGTAAAATTGTGTTTGTACATGAGGGGAGAATTGTGAGAGCTGCTTATTGTGCAATACAAGGTATCTACTTCTACCATTGTTTCTACATTTCTACCTTGGATCTATTAGAGTTGAATAAATTTTCCCCTCTAACTTTCAGTCCAATAGAATAAGCCAAGTGTTCATCACTGTTTGCTGAGCGTGGCACAGTTCCTACTGATGGACCCCCCAAGTGTTTGCTGCATAAATGAATGAGATGGCACTGCCTGTAGGTCATATCCACCTAGGACTCCTGTAGAAGCATGGAAGTTAACATTTTAACTTCCCTGTCTCCCATCTTAAGCCATTTTTATTCTTATTTTTGTCCTGTTAATTACCACCTAGCAGATGGCCCAGTTTGGGAAACTTTGATGTTACCCTTCTGCCTTTTTCTGTCTCGTTTAGTTCCCTGATGAGTATTTCTCAGATTAGTCTTCCTGTCTCAGGCCACTTTTTAAATCCAGTCTGTTGGTAACTCTCCCATTGGAGTTTTCCTTCTAAATGTCACACAGCTGATCATTGCCTTCCCTACTAATTCCCATTGACTAAAGATAAATTCTAAACTTCTTAGCTGTTGCCCACTAAGATCACTGATACTACTTTCCCCCAAATTTCTAACAAGCTCTGTGTAACTAATTCAGTGGGTATTTTCTTTGTTCATCTACTTGACATACAAGCACTGTTTACCACTTTACTTCTTGAAATTCTCTTATAGAGGCATCCCTGACACAGGTTGGGTTTATTACCATTAACAGTGAGGGAGAAAAGGTGTTGGGTCTTATTCATTTGGGTAATTTTGGGAAGGGTCTGAGGAAGTGGAGTTTCACATTAGATTGGATGGTTGGAAAGTGGGGCAATTCCATTATTTGATATCTTAATACACAGAGAGCAAGACTAAAGCAGAGGAAAAGCTGTAATTGGTGAAGAAGTAGCAGTCATTTAATGAGTTAGAAAGGAAGATGTTTGGTGTTTTGTGTTAAGTGAACTTGTCTGAAATGGATGTTCTGTGAGGTTTTTTATGAACAGGAAAACAGTATGTTTTAGCTGTAAGCATCAGATTGGTTTGGAATAACATTGAGATATAGGTATAAGCATCAGAGCAGTTCCTGAACTGCATAGCTACTGTTTTTTTCCTTCTCAGTCCTCACTTTTGGCCAAGGACAGAAGATGTTGGGCTGCAGGGCATTGGTTTACACCTTCACTGTTGCTGAGATTTTGTTGATTAGGATCCGAGGAATGGCCATTCAGTGTAGTCTGTAGTTGAGCCAGGTTTATTAATCCTTTCTCCTGTTGTAAGAGGAGTGGTTGAACCAGCTGATGTTGACGGTGTTAAATCACAGTAAGACTCCTGAAGGGGTACATACCTGACTGTAACACCCAAGTCCTGTAGTTTCCCTCCTACTTCTTTGTCCATTTTCTAACTCATCCCTTATCATCCCCATACCTAATCCTTTTCAAAGACTTATTTTAACCTTTTCAATCTCAAATGATTGGTTCTCATTATTCTCAGTAGTTAGTACTATAGTGTTATCATGAATGTTGAATTAGTGATAGTGAACCTTACTTCTAGGGGAAGTACAGTGGTAGGTACATGCAAAAGATGTGGCAACACATAGAGAAGAGGATACTACTATTTACACTATGTGAGCTGAAACAAGAAGGCATTTACTCTTCTAATTAGGATTGATTGTATGTCCATTTTTCTTCCTCCATTGATTGTCATACCGATTCTAGCTACCATCATTTCTCACTTAGACTGCTACATTAACTCTCCTAACTGTTCTCCATTCAATTTGGCTGAATGAAGAATGCTTCTCTCCAAACTCTTACCATAGTGTATGTAACTGGAGTAATGTTTCTGAAATGCACATTTAATCATTTTCGTATTCTCCCCATTTCTCCCTCAGATGCTTTTCAGTAGCTTTCCATTGCTTTTAAAATACAGACTAAAATCCTAATAAGACCCCCAGATCTCTTTAATCTCTTGGCCTTTGCTTGCTTTGCCATCCCCCTGCTCCTGCTTCAGATCTCAGTCTTCTCTGGTGCACAACCCCCAATGCAGTCTACATCAGGTTACTTTGTTATACCATAGAGTTTTCTTTGTGCCATATTCCTTTCCTTCCCTTCTTAGCATTTATCTCTGTTCATAATTACATATTTAATTAACCCATATATGTAGTGTTTAAATTAAAATGTCTCCATTTGTATTGTAAGCTTAAGATCACAGAACTGTATGCTTTTACCATCTCTTGTTTACTCAGGGCCTAGCATAGTGCTTGATACATAATAGGTTCTCACTACATAGCCAATGAGTATGTAAGACATTTCTTATCCTGACCTCAACCTACATTTCCATCTTCTTCCTGTTAGGTTTCTTTCGATCTGCTTATGTCCCAGTCATTCTTAACTGCTTCTTAGCCCTTCACTCTAAAGTGTTAGGCCCCTTAGCATTGCTGTTGCTGCTACCAACCCCACCCCCACACTAACACAGACAAAAATAAAAAATTTAAAATCCCAAACCAGCTTTCTCCATGCAAAACCACCTGTTACTCCTTTGAGATCCAAACTAATTGTCCATTCTTTGGTGTGATCATTGTCAAATGTCCTTGAGTATTTTTCCAAATCTGTAAGATTGAGATTTGTCCATTTACCTGTCTGCCATATTAGATTAAAAGGTTAAGAGGAAGGGACTGAGTCTGTTTTATCATCTTTGCTCTTAGCACCATGCCTAAAACAGTAAATGCTTAAGAGACATTTTACATTTTGTCTTTTGAATCTGCCATGGACAGCTTTTAAGCTAGTCAAACAACTTCCTTATGAGGGGATTTATAGTACAAATTTTTATATCAAATTAACAGAAGGAAGAAATTCTTAGAACTTTCTGGTTTTGGGGTCACCATAAAAAGTAACTCTTTGTATAACTTAATATTATTTTAATCTGGTTTTTCTCATTTTAAAAAATATCTGTTGCTAATTTTAGTGGTGCTCATTTCAACTTTTTAAAAAATGTTTAACCATTTATGTTAGATTTTTTTTAATTAAAAAAATACTTCTACTGAAGGTATAGTTGACATACAGTGTTATGTTAGTTTCAGGTGTACAACATAGTGATTCGACAGTTTTTTGTACATTACACATTACACAGTCTTTACCATAAGTATAGACACTTTCTGTCATCGTACTAAATTATTACAGTATTATTGACTATATTCCCTATGCTTTACATTTCATCCCTGCCATTTATTTCATAACTAGCAGTTTGTGCCTCTTTCCCCTTTAATACCCTCTAGGTCCATGTATGTTGTTGAAAATGGCAAGATTTCATTCTCTTTTATGGCTGAGTAATATTTCATTGTTCTTTATCCATTTATCTATCAGTGGACACTTAAGTTGCTTCCAGATCTTGGCTATTGTAAATAATAGTCCAATGAAGATAGGGGTGCAAGTATCTTTTTAGTTATTTTGTTTTGTTTTTTAATTTTTTTAATGTTCATTTTTGAGACAGAAAGAGAGACAGTGTGAGTGGTGGAGGGGCAGAGAGGGAGACACAGAATCTGAAGCAGACTCCAGGCACTGAGGTGTCAGCACCGAGCCTGATGCAGGGCTCAGGCCCACGAACTGTGCGATCACGACCTGAGCTGAAGTCGGATGCTCAACCGACTGAGCTACCCAGGTGCTCCATGCATATATCTTTTCGAATTAGTGTTTTTATTTTGGGGGGACAAATACCCAGCAGTGGAATTGCTGTATCATATGCTATTTCTATTTTTAATTTTTTGAGGAACCTCCATACTTTCCTAGTGGCTGTACCAATTTGCATCTTACCATCAGGGCATAGGGTTCCCTTTTTTCCACATCCTTGCCAACACTTGTTATTTCTTATAGTTTTGATATAAGAACTATCAGCCCCTCTGTCTGGTATGAGGTGATACCTTGTGGTTTTGCATTAATCATAGATTTTTGAAAATGAGTAGACTTTTCTGAGGTCAGGAGCCAAGGTTTATTAACTTTTTATTTGTCCTTTGCTCATAGTCCAGCCATAATAGACAATAAGTAAGTGGTAAAGGAAAGAACCTGTGTACCAGTAAACTCCCTTCAGAACCATAAAACATTTTTTTGGATTTAGATTATTTGCTTTTTTACCTAACTTGAAGATTGCCATATTCTCTTCAACCAGATAATAAGCATTTCAGGGGTCTTTAGAGCACCTACCTAACTACTGTGGTTTTACTTCATGGATTTTATGTGAGTTAAATGGCTAAGATGTTAAATGGCTAAGGTGTGTAGAGTGTCTGCATTAGTGTGCTATTCATTTTTTTTTATTTTTTAGAATATTGTGTGGTTTTAATTTCATTTGTCATTATATAAAGTGGAGAGAGGCTTCCAGTTAGAACTGTGTTCATTTTTAAAAAGTACATGCTTGCTTTACCTTGTGTAATCCCAATTTGAACACAGGCTTTTCTTTATAAGCTGTTTTATAAAACTTGGTATGAATGTGTCTACGTTAGAGTTTAAAACGTTGTCAAATCAGCATTAAATGAATGAACATACTAACTCCTTAAATTCCTAAGTAAGTTGTTTTGCTAGTCCTTACCCATAGTTTATTGCCTATATTGCCAGACTATCTGCATAGCTATTTATCATTTAGGCTTCAATAGTTGTGTTTTTTAATTGGTCTCAATACCGATTTGACATTTCTGTATGTAACATAAGATACTACACTTTTACTCAAACTGGATCTGGTTCAAATACAGGAGAAAGGCATTAAGTAATTGTTATTTAAGTAAGGTTATTTCAATAAGTAGAGAAGAACCAAGAATTACGGGAAAAATTCATTTGGTCTTTAAACAGGTTTGAGGGGCTTTATTTCAATGAGATTATATATTACTCCGAGAAATTACTTTTAAGACCATTGTCTGGTGAGATATATGAGAAAAAATGTGAACATCTATCTATTTACCTTATTTTTGTCTCCGGTTAACCCTTTCATTTAAAGCTGAGATTAGACAGTTGATCACTCTGGCTTCTTTGTCAGACTATTCAGTATTAAACTTGGCTTTGGTAGTTTTTGAGGTGGACTGAATGTCAGATGGAATGATATTCTAGATACCTTGTGATAGGAGTTGGGGTAGAGGTGAGAATTTGTATTTTGGAGGTTTCCCAGTAATTTTCCATCACCCCCCAACTTACCCAATATTATATAAGGAGGTATTCTTAATGTTTGTAGTTAAAGGCTTCCTAGATAAAACATTCAAATTGCATGCAAAGAAAAAATAAAGAGCACCTTTTCTCTTCCTAAAAGCAATGATGCTATTAATTAGAATGAAAGAGCACTCTCTGTAGGTCCTGTCAGTAACTTAAAACAGGACTAACCTGGGGAGAGTCTTTTTTTTAAATTAATGCTTAAAAATGTTTAATTACTAATTAATTTCTTGATAGGTTTATGGCTACAAATGATTTGATGACAGAACTGCAGAAAGATTCCATCAAGTTGGATGATGATAGTGAAAGGAAAGTAGTGAAAATGATTTTGAAGTTACTGGAAGATAAAAATGGAGAGGTACAGAATTTAGCTGTCAAATGGTAAGTGTTGTTGCTTGCTTCCCACCTCCACCACCCCATTAAAAAACTTAGTGTAATAGTTGGTAAATTATCTTAATTTTGTGTGTTATATCTTTCTGTAGTTTTCTTTAGAATTTGCAGGTGAGTGGTGAGTGTTTAATGTTTGTTACGTGGTACATATACACTTCTTAAAGTTTCTATATTGACAACATGTAGCCTTTTATGGTATTTTATTTATTTTATTAAAAAAATATTTTTAATGTTTATTTTTGAGAGAGAGACACACACACACAGAGTGCGAGCGGGGGACGAGCAGAGGCGGGGGGAGACACAGAATCCAAAGCAAGTTCCAGGCTCTGAGCTGTCAGCACAGAGCCCGATGCAGGGCTCGAACTCATAGACCGTGAGATCATGCATGACCTGAGCCAAAGTCGGATGCTTAACTGACCGAGCCACCCAGGCGCCCCTATTTATTTATTTTTTAAGTTTATTTATTTTGAGAGCGAGACTGGGGGAATGGGCAGAGAGAGTGGGAGAGAGAGAATTCCAAGCAGGCTCTGCACTGTCGGCATGGAGCCCAATCCGGGGCTCAAACTCATGAACCATGGGATCACAACCAGAGCTGAAGTTGGATGCTAAACTGCTGAGCCACCCAGGCGCCCCTATGGTATTTTAATTTGCATGAAATATATATAGGAAGCTTCAGAAAGAGTGGTTCTTTCACTTGTTTGACCTGATTTTTTTAGCTGGGTTACAAGGCCTCCTTGTCTCTGTTCATCTCTGTATGAAAATTTAAGAACCAATGATCAAGGGAAGTAAAAAATAATAAGACTTTGTAACGAATAGCAGCAGTTAAAACCATAGTTAGTCCAAATTAACACTGATGACAGAGCAGTTAAAAAGAATTGTTCCTAAAAATTGTGGGAATTCCAACTGTCTTTGTGTACAGTGCAATAGGAGCATCTTATTGGGCATGATGTTGACAGTTCGACTCTTTTATTAATCAAGTACAGAATTTGAATTCTAAGTAAATTCTATTAAGTTGTTTCATTTACGCATAATCAAATACTAGAACACCTTAACAATTTATATAGTACATTATTAAAAAATATAACCTTTAGTTTCATAACACAAATTACAAAATTTTGTTATTTTGTATGTCCTATGATAATTAGGCATCAGTTTAAATAAAACATTGTCTCATGATTACTTTTTTTATTGCACTTTATTTACAAAGATTTTAAGTTTGTTTTAGGCTAAGCTTTTACATACTTTTACATACTTGCTATAAAAACAGGCAAAAATGTGAGAAATCATTGGTCATCATAGAATTTCGAGACATGCAGTACAATTTTCTTTAACTTGGAACATTTGCAAGTTTAAAATAAAATGTGTCTTCAGAAGATACGATGCAGAATAATACAAATGAGTATAATTTACTGTAATCATTAATTTTTATCTTTTGTTTTTGTCTGTGCTTAACAAAATTAAATTCTGTTCAAAATATATGCTGAGCATTTACCAGCTTTTAAAAGTAGTCTTTGTCGGGGCGCCTGGTGGCTCAGTTGGTTAAGCAATCAACTTCGGCTTAGGTCATGATCTCACAGTCTGTGAGTTCGAACCCCGCATCAGGCTCTGTGCGGACAGCTCAGAGCCTGGAGCCTGCTTTGGATTCTGTGTCTCCTCTCTCTGCCTCTCCCCTGTACATGCTCGATCGTGCTCGCTCGTGCACGCGTTCTCTCTCTCTCTCTCAAAATTAAATAAACAAAAAAAAATTAAAAAAACAAAAGTAATCTTTGTCCCAGATTGAGAGTTGAGAAGTACCATAGCTCTTACTTGCATGTATCATTAGGAACCTGAGCTTTTGATCTTTTGAAGACCTTTTATACTTTTAACAGGTTGGGGGAAGAAACGACATATATTCAAGAAAAATGAAAGGAGTTAAGATCTAAACAAAAGTAATGTAGTAGGCGATAAAACCCAAGAGCTGATTCTTGGAAGAGGAAAAATCACTGTAGATAGATAGATTACTACGTAGCCTTATCAAGAAATTGGGGAAATTGTCAAAGAACCTATCACCCAAAAGAAACTCTGGCCCAGAAATCTTTCACACAAGTGTTTGAAACCTCAAAGAATAGATAATTCCAGTACAGAGAGTTCTAGGTCTGTTCCCAGAACATGAAGTATGAAAACTTTCCAGCTTTTTATTTAAACCCAACTACTGATAACAAATCCTGACTGAAGATAATACTAAAAAAGAAAACTATAGACCATTTAAATGTTGAAAGTATAATCCAACAATATAGTAAGTGTAATGTACCATGACCAAGTGAGATCAATCCCAGGAATATGAGGACAATTCAGTATTATGTGCTTTATCAATATATTTCATCATGTTAATAGATAAGAAGAAGAAAACACAGTTGTCACTACACTGGTAAGATTTAGCATTGATGATTAAAAACAACAACAACACAAAACACCACTCTCACTTAGGCTACTTAGTGTAATTAGAGGAGTGAAACACCTTCCAAAGACCAGTATCATTCTTAATATGTCATTGGAGTAAAGAACAGGTCAGGGATACTTTCTCACGAGGGAAAATTCACTACCTGTTTCAAGGGAAACAGTAACATGGAGTTGACAAGACCTTTTTTTACATTACAAGTACACAAATATACACACTCATACCTCAGCCCAAAAGCCAATAAATTACCAGATACCTTTATGCTAAAGTCAGGAACAAGGCAAAGATGTGTCTCTATCTCCACTAGATTCTCTTGGAAGGTATTAGCCACTGTAGGACAAGGGGTAATAAAACTGGACACGTAAGGATTGAAAGAGGTACATGGGAATAATCAAGTGAGTCAAGAAAAAAATGTAACACAGGAAGAATTCAGTGAAGTAATAGGATGTGAAAGTAATGAACAAGAATCCGTAGCTTTTATATACGCAAGTAGTAACCAGTTGGACCATCTCATGGAATCAAATGTCCAACAGAAAGACAAAAAAATGCCTAGGAATTATATGTAACAAGAAATGTTAAAATGGTGACCTTGAGTAAGGGTATTGTATATGTAAGGTTATAGTTTTATGTTTTTCAAAACTTAAGGAAAACTTTAAAATATTATTGACCCCTAACAAAAATGTACTTGGAACAAATGAAAAGACATCCTGTGCGCCTGGATAGGATAACTCAACAAAGTTGCTGGTTCTCTCCAAGCTTAGTGCTAACTTAATTGTAAAAATCAGTTATTTCCACAAGCTAGACAAGCTGATTCTAAAGTATATTTTAATAAATATTTCAAAAATTTCTTTTAACGTTTATTTTTGAGAGAGAGCGAGTGAGAGCAAGCATGAGATGGGGAGGGGCAGAGAGAGGGAGACACAGAATCTGAAGCAGGCTCCAGGCTCTGAGCTGTCAGCACAGATCCCGATGTGGGGCTCGAACCCACGAACCGTGAGATCATGACCCGAGCCGGAGTCAGACGCTTAACCAAGTGAGCCTACGTGCCCCATTCTAAAGTATATTTTGATGGGAGAGAGAAGGGGGCAGATGTTTGCCAAGAAAAGTGTGAAAAAGTATACTAATCGCTGAAGTTGGAGAGTTGTTGCTTAACCCTATTAGATATGAAGAGACTATTATGTTTCTCTAATCAAAGTAGTGAGCCGTTAATGGACAAATGAAGTAAAATAGAATAGAAACTACATGATGTAAAGTCGAATTTTTTTTTTTTTAAAGACTGGATAAACATTTGAAAAAGATAAAATTGTATCCTTACTTCACATACAACATCCCTACTTAAGGTCACCATTGTTTTGTTCACCTTAAATTAGTTTTACCTATTTTAGAACTTCATATAAATGGAGTTATACAGGATGTCTGTCCTCTTTTGTGTCCGTTTTCACAGGTGTGAGATTAATCCATGTTGAGTGTATTAGTATTTCTTGACTTTTTATTACTGATTAGACCACTGATACCTGTCTATTTGTGTATTTGGTTTCTTTCTAGGGTTTGGCTATTTTGAATAGAGGTAAAATGAACATTCTTGTATGAGTCCTCTTTAGGATATGGGTCTTTCCTTATGGATAAATACTTAAGAATGAAATTGCTCTTGTCCATTTAGATTTTTAAGAAACTGCCCAATTGTTTCCCAAAGTATTTGTATCATTTACACGAAAGTCCCAGTTGTCTTCACATTCTCCTCAATGCTTCGTTTTGGCACTTTTTAATTTTAGCCATTCCAATAAATGTTTAGGTGTAGGGTTTTTTTGTTTTTTGTTTTTGTATAGGTGTAGTTTTAATTACATGTCCCTGATGACAGTGCTGTTTTGTGTTTGTCAGACCTTTTTATTTTATTTTATTTTATTTTTTTTTTTTTGCTGGACTTTTCCCAATTTTTTAAATTGAGGTGGTTGTTTTATTATCAGATTGTAGGAATTCTTCATATATTTATATATGTATATATTATATTCATATATATGCACATATTTTATAAATATGTTCTCCCAACATGATAAACTTGTTTTTAATTTTAGTTTTAAATTTAGTTTTGTTTGATTTAATTTATAAATTAATTTTAACTCTCATGGTAATTGTTTTCCTTATTATAGGAAACCTTAGTTTACCTTTTGTTGCAACAATTTTCTCCAGTGTTTTTTCTGAAAGTCTAGGAGTTTCAGCTTTTACTTTTAGTCCGGTAATCTGTCTTGAATTAATTTTTGTAAAGTAGGAATTGAGTTTTTTTAATTTAATTTTTTTAATGTTTATTTTTGAGAGAGAGAGATAGAGTGTGAGTGGGGGAGAGGCAGAGAGAGGGAGACACAGAACTGAAGCAGGCTCCAGTCTCCAGGCTCCCAGGTGTCAGCACAGAGCCCTACGCTGGCCTCGGGCTCGTACTCAGGAACTGCAAAATTATGACCTGAGCCAAAGTTAATGCCGAAGTTGGATGCTTAACCGACTGAGCCACCCCAGGTGCCCCAATTGCTTTTTTTTCATGTGAATATCCAGTTGCTGAAGCACCATGTATTGAAAACACCTTCTTCTCCCTATTGAATTGCATTGATATCTTTGTCAAAAATCATTGGCTATGAAAATGTGGGTTTAGTCCTCAGCTCTGTTGTGTTTCTCTGTTTGTGTGTTCTTTTGCCAGTGCAAAACTATTAAGTTAGTGTAGTGTGGTGTGTTAGCCTTGCCACTGTTGACTTTTTGGGCAGATAATTCTTTGTTGTGAGGAGCTATCCTGTGTTTCCTGTGTATTGTAGGATGTTTAGCAGCATCTTGGCCTTTAGCCACTATTTGCTAGTACCATTCATTCCTTCTTTCTCCAGGAGTGACAAAAATGTCTCCAGATTTTGTCAGCTCTCTTTTGGTGGGGGGTCATCAGTGTCATCAGTGAATATCCTCTTTCAGTTCTGATTTTGATAATTTGTATTTTCTCTTTTTTACCCCCCTCAATTCATCTAATTAGGGATTTACCAACTTTACTTACTAAAGAACTGACTTTAAGGTTTGTTAATTTTCTCTGTTGTTTGTTGCCTATCTCATAAATTTCTTCTCTTTTACTATTTTCTTCTCACTTTCTTCCTTTCTAATTTTTAAGCATTTAAAGGCATATATATTCCTCTAATTACTTCTTGAGCTACATTCTACAAATTCTGGTGGTATCATTTAGTCTGAAATATATTTCTTTCAAGCTTTTGTTTTTAAATAATCTCTATACCCAATGTGGGGCTTAAACTCACAGCCCTGAGAACAAGAGTTGCATGCTCTAATGAGCCAGCCCAGTGCCCCTAGTCTGAAATATTTTTAATTCAATGTGATTTTTCTTTGATCCATGGGTGATTAGAAGCAATTGTCTAATATTTGGAGGTTATCTAGATGTTTATTTTTACTGGTATCTAATTTAATTCCATTTTGGTCACAGAACCATACTCTTTAAGTAAAATTCCAGGATGTTTGTTTTGGTTTGTTTTGTCTACTTACTGAGGTTTCTTTTATGGTTCAGCATGTGGTACGCCTTCGTGAATGTCCCATCTATACGTGGAAGAAAGTATATTCTGCAGTAGTTGGATATAACGTTTTGGAAAGGTCAGGGTAGTTGATAAGGTTCAGATTTATATCCTTTGTGATTTTTTTTGTTGGTATTAAATACCGAGGAGTGTTTAAAATTTCCAACTATATAGTCAATTTATCTTTGATAATCAGTTTTTTCTCCCTGTATTTTAAAGCTATATGACTTAAGTGCATACACATTTATAATTGTCTTCTTGATGTTTTGATCTCTTATAGGTATAGAATATTTCTCTTGAAATATACCTTATTGTGAAATGTGTTTTCTCTTATGTTAACATGGAAAAGCCACCGTAGCTTTTTTTTTAAGCTTTTAAAAAATGTTTTACTTACTCTCGAGAGAGTAAATAGGTAGGTGGGGGAGGGGCAGAGAGAGGGAGGTGCAGAGGATCCGAAGCAGGGTCTGTACTGAGAGTAGTGAGTTAGATGTGGGACTCGAACTCACAAACAGTGGGATCAGGACCTAAGCCAAAGTCAGATACTCAACTGACTGAGCCACCCAAGCGCCCCGGCCCCAGCTTTTTTAAGATTAGTGTTTGCATAGTGTATCTTTTTTTAATTTTTCGGTTTAATCTCTTTTTATCTTTAAATGATGTGTCCTGCAGACAGCAGAGAGTGAATTCTTGCTTTTTTTTCTGATTCAGTTTCATAATTATTGTCCTTTAATAGGAGTGCTTATGTAGTCCATTGACATTTATTGTAAATATTTGATTTGGTTGGATTTAAGCATGTGTCATTCTTCTTATTTTGTTTTTATTGCTGTTGTTCTGAGTTTTTTTCTGCCTTTTCGGTTAATCAAATATATATTTTTTTAATGTTTATTTTTGAGAAAGAGAGAGAGAGAGAGAGAGAGAGAATGAACAGTGGGGGAGGGGCAGAGAGAGGGAGACAGAATCTCAAGCTGGATATGTACTGTCAGCTCAAAGCCTGACCGGGCAATCTCAGGACTGTGAGATCATGACCTGAACTGATATCAAGAGTCAGTGATCAACTGACTGAGCCTCCCAGGTGCCCCTGGATTAATCTAATCTTTTATAGCAACAGTTCTCAGTTTGATTCAGGGGACCTTGGAACTTCCCGTGACCCTGAAAGTGTCAAAATTATCATGTGAATAATTCTAAGGTGTTATTTCTCCTTGACTCTTCATATTCTTATAAGTGCATGGTTTAATTTTCCAGAGGTCACATGCCATGTGATACCACAACAGACTGAATGCAAAATCAGATAATGAGAATCCATTTTTTTTAAGTGTAAACATCTAAAACAGTGCTTATTCTCATCTTTTTTGAGAATAGAGTTTATTTTCATTACTTTTAGTTTTTAATATGGTAAACATTGACAGATAAAATGCACATAAAGAAAAGCTCTTTGGGGTCTTTTATTGATTTTCAGTGTTAAAACCAAAAAGTTGAGAATTGTTGGTCTAGGCTAGGGATTATAAATTGCACCTTAAATTTATGGCACTCTATTAAAAGTTAACATTGTACTACTTGATATAAATTATATAAAAACCTTGCAACATTTTTCATTTACTTTCTTCTTGTATTTGTGCTGTTTTTTAAAATATATTTGTGGGGGTACCTGGGTGGCCTAGTAGGTTAAGCGTCTGACTTTGGCTCAGGTCATGATCTCGCAGTTCGCCAGTTCAAGCCTCACATTAGGCTCTGTGCTGACAGCTCAGAGGCTGTAGCCTGCTTTGGATCTGTGTCTCCCTGTCTCTCTGCCCCCCCTCCCCTGCTTGTGCTCTCTCTGTCTCTCAAAAATAAATAAGAACATTAAAAAAAAATAGATAAAATATATTTGTATATGTGTTTCTATAATATGATATTCTTTGTAGTTAGAAGAAAAACTATATAGTCTTTTTTTATTTTAAATTTATTTATTTATTTATTTATTGTTCAGTACTCTCTATACCCAGCGAGGGGATTGAACTCATGACCTTGAAATCAAGAGTTGCATGCTGAGCCAGCATGGAGCCCCATATAGTCTTTTAAATATAGCCTTTTATGTTTACACGCCTCTTCATTTCTGGTGATCTTTGTAAATCTGAGTAACTATCTGATTTAATTTTTCTTTAGCCTAAAGAACTTTTCTTTGGCAATTCTTTTAGTATAGGTTTGGTGGTGATACATTTTCAGCTTTTATAACAAATTGTCTTTATCTACGGTTTTAAGGAATAATTTCAGTGGATTTAGAGTTCTCGATAGATCTTTCTCTGGTTTTAGTTACATTGTTATCTGGCATTCAAATTGTTGTTTTCAGAAATAAAATTTTAGAGAGTTTACAGACATTGCAGGAGGGTTAGTCTAACAAAACTATTGCCATTACCAGAAGCTAGAACTCTTTAAATTCCTTTTTGGAATCCTTTTTATTTTCATTCAGTATTTTCATTGTTTCACCTTAGGTCTCTGCGTATATGCCATGTCTCTTTTGTCATTGCCATCATTTTGCATTGGACTGTTCTTGGATTTCTCCAATCTTTCTGGTTTTTTTCTTCCTTCTCTTAATTCTCCAGATTGCACTGCCTTTGACTTCTCTAGTCAAGTTGTTGACAGCTAATTGAGTGTCTGTGTATGAAACATTGATCTGACATTTATCAAATTAAACTATTTTTATTATGTCACAGGTGCTGGACAAAATGCATTGGCTCCCAAGTTTACATTTAAATTTGCTGGCCTAACTTTAAAGGTTCTCCGTAATGTCCTAGGGGCCTACCTTTCCTGTTGGTTTTATGTGCATTTTGTATCAAACATTTCTTTTCACCCCTCATTTCTTTCAGTATGCATTCCACTCATTCTGGTCTCTGATATTTCCATTTGAAATGCTCTTCTTTTCTAACAATATCCCATCAAAGCCCAGTACCTAAAAATCTGTCCCTTAGGTGCAGTCTCCTGTCCTGTAAATGCTAATAACATTGAATTAAAAAAAATTTTTTTTTAAAGAAATTGTGCAGAGTAGTGAATGCCTTCATTTCTCAAGTAGTTGTGTGAATTCCTTACCTTATCAACCAGTGAGTGGTAAATATTTGGAGATAGGAGCCATACTTTTCTTATTCAGTATAGTCTTGAATACAATGGCTCTTCAGTGAAAATTGATGCACCAAACATCTGCTATCTTAAATTCTGTGGGAAGCATACAAAGGAAGAACTTTTCTCTATCCTCAATCAGTCGACCTGCATGCAAACCTATAATAATAGGATAAGATACTAATATGAAAGGAATATACAAGGTTCTTTGGGAAGACAGAGTAGTACTAACTCTTTGCAGCAGATTATTTGATGCTTTTAAAATTTAAACAAGAAAATAAGAGGAATGTAAATTTTTTTGGTTCACAAGGTAGAGTTGGTGATAGATGATAGGAGGAAGGAAGGGCTATAATTGGTAAAGTGAAATACTGGATGGCATTGCTATTTCAGTTAAACCTGAAATCCCTTTTTATTACTAAAAAATGTGTTGACTGTTTGAAGGGTTGGGGAGTGGTAAGCATCTTAAGTTTCGTAATACCATGATAGAAATCAGTGGGGAGACCTTGGAAACAAACTAGAAGGAGTTTATCAATCAAGATTTGTTTTAAACCCTTATTCATATACTATCTATGATAACAGGCATAGTGTATTTGCTTTGTGCTGATAGTTGCTAGGCAGAAGAAATTAATGCTTTTACTTGTCTGTTTTTCTGTTTTTGTATTTAATGTAAATTAAAAACTTTATTTTCTATTTTATATTACAGTCTTGGCCCCTTAGTGAGTAAAGTGAAAGAATACCAAGTAGAGACAATTGTAGATACCCTCTGCACTAACATGCTTTCTGATAAAGAACAACTTCGAGATATTTCAAGTATTGGCCTTAAAACAGTAATTGGAGAACTTCCTCCAGCTTCCAGTGGTAAGCAAGAGCACCATTTTCTTCCTAGTTCCTTTTTACTTGGAGGTATTTGCCCTCCACCGTTTTTTCTCCTGGTCAGGGAGGGAGACCAGTGCCTATCAAAAGGTCTTTGTAAAGATCCCATTGAACAATTAAGGGAAAAAAAAGTCCGGAGTCCTATTTTTGCTTAAAAGTGAATTCAGTGTTCAGTTTTAAATGAATATTATTTTGATTGAATTTAAACATCTTGTAGGAATAACAAGATTTTATATTGTTGTACCTATTGTGACTACAGAATAGAGTTAATGCCAACCTATGCAGTGAGGGAAAAGATAACCAAAATTTTGAGTTACTTTTTATTAGCTCTCTATTTTCAGTATTAATTTTGCTTTGTATCAAAATTTATTATGTGTAATACTTAACACTGTTAAAACAGCTGTGAAATAGTTGAGAAGTTTACTAGTATCTTTAATGCTGAATCTTCAGCTGCTTTGGTAATTTAAAACTACAATTTATGAATTTGTCAATTAGATTTTGGTCTGTGGCACAAATATTTAGGTAGTGCAAGTTTTAGAATTGGTTTTGACTACTAAGCTGTCAGCTAAAATGGGCAGGCTAAAGTTTTTGATGGTCTCAGATTCACAGATGGGGTGAAATTATTACCTCTCTATTTCATGGAAAGATGTAGACTGGTAATAATGTAGTCTAAGTATGTAGCTTTAACTCATTTACTTAACAAATATTTATTAATCTTTTGCTATGCTGCCTACCATGCTAGATGATTCATGTGTATTATTTCAGTTAGTCTAAAGATCATGCATATGGGAGGTCTTAATATTCCTGGTTTATTGCTGAGGGAACTGAAAACTCAGAAAGATTAATTTACCCAAAGTGTTGATTACCTGTTTGGGTGTAGATTCAAATCCTCCATTATCTTTTAATCCAAAGCTGATGCTTCTTCCACTGTATCTTACCAATGTTACTTTACTCTTATTATTTCAATAAGATATCTCTTATGTATTAGTTACACTGATAATCATCCTTAATTCTTTTCTCTCACTGAAACATGTTTGTTTTTAGCTGATTTCTGGTTCTAACAAGAATTCTAACCATTTAGTTTATTTCTTGTTCCTTTTTTTTCTTCTTCCCCTTGCCAGTAACAACACGAATCTACTTCAGAATAGTAATACCTTGATTTATGAGTTCTTTGGAACAGCATTTCTACTTCATAATGAAGTTTTGAGATCTTTGGATTGGCATAGGAAGGATCTTATTTTAGGTTACAGCGCTCTCTCTCCTTTTTTTTTTTTTTTTTTTTAAGAGACCATGTTAGGTGTTGGAGATCAGAATATATTTGGTTTTTAGTTCACAGGAATTTTAAAGAGTCTAGGTTACTAGTAAAGAGTATTCAAGTAGAAGAATAATCATTTCTGCTTTCCAGTCTAGAGGTACAGACACTATAGCCATTACTGGCTCGTCAGCAGTCGTGTCTGTATGTAGAAATAGTCGTCCAGGAGAATCTAGTCAATTGATATTGTTTTGCCTATGTCGTGTACTCCTTCTGCAGTTATTATCTCTTATCCTTGTTTATGTCTATTATTTATAATAATCTTATTGAAAAACAACCTGTTTTAAAATACATATTTTTCTGACCTGAATCTCTTGAGTCAGTCTTGATTATAATAAAGTTTTGAGTTGTTGAATATCTGGTAACTACCATAAATACAAGGTGGAATCAACATAGTTGCCTTGAAATTATTATTGGTTTATTATTTATGCAGGCTCTGCATTAGCTGCTAATGTATGTAAAAAGATTACTGGACGTCTTACCAGTGCCATAGCAAAGCAGGAAGATGTCTCTGTTCAGCTAGAAGCTTTGGATATTATGGCTGATATGTTGAGCAGGTAAACATGCCTACGATTTGTATTACTTGTAATATGAAAACTATGCACATTTATTCAAACGCCTTTTGATAAATATAGTAAAATTTGGCCTAAAATTGTTCATGTTTATTTTTATTATTATTTTTAAATTGTTCATGTTTAAATTGTGGCTGTTTTATAGGTATGTGGGTAGGGGTAAGAGGAGAACTAAGCTAATTACATTTATCATGTAGTATTGCACAGCAAGCATTTTTTGTAGTTTTGAAAAGTAATAAGATTTGTGATTTGAATATTTCATCAGTTTTTATGTTATGTTTTATTCTTGTATTTTGAATACAGTGATCTATTTAGATAAGAGATGTGCTGGTAGAAGTAGCATATTTTCTGGTTATAATAATGCTGGTATAAATTTTTAGCAACCATGATTTTACTGCATGTTTTGGGAGAAGGGAGCTTAACTTTGTACATTTGTTCCTTGTTTGCTTTTCTCTGGAAGTCAAACTTGGGAAGATAGGAAGATCTAAGCAACTCCTAGGGGGAAAATACCTTAAAAGGCCTGGCAGTTTCATTTTGTCCCTAATTCTCCAAATCATTGTCTTCATTGTATATTGTTTTTGCCTGATGCACTGCAGCTTGAAACTAAAGTGCCTTCATACGGTACATGTTTATAGTGAAAGGTAAGAGCAGTCAAGCTGCCGTACAAGAGCTTATACGGCACTATAGGAGATAAGGACAAAAATGACTACAGTGTAAGACTGAATGGGACTAAATACGGAAACTATTAGTGTATTTTTGGGTTTAAAATGGAAGATTCCAAGAAAGAGTGGCATTTGAATTTAATTTTGAAGAATGGGTAGGACACTGGTTTATGTGCCCAGGCTTAAAATATATTAGCATAGGTAGTCTTGGAGTTGGGAAACATTGTATTCTCATTTTCCATCATATATAAAATGAATAGAAAAGTAGTAGGAAATCATTTTCATAGGTTGTGGTCATGTTGAAGAGGGTGAGGGATTTATACTTAATTTGGTTAAGTAGTAACTATTCAGTTAGACTTTTTGTCCTGTGACTGGATCAGTTGCAGTGTCCTGGCACTTAGATGCTTAACTGCTATTAACTCCCTGAGCTGCACATGTGAAATGATTTGGAAGAGAGAGTTGGATGAACAAGATCAGTGCAACTTCGTGTATAGATGTGTTGAGGAAGGACAGTAGGGAGCAGGGGTAGTCAAGAGATGCTGAGATTTTGAGTGTTGTGAACTCTCAGAAAGCTATAATAGAGAAAAGGCTATTTATAGAGAAAACAATTAGAAATCTGGGAGAGGGGAAAGAGACAAGACTGTTGGTTTTTTCATGTATTCTCAAGCTTGTTGGTTGGATATCTTCTAGATAGGGATACAGTTCTAGATTCCAGAAGGGAATTTTAAGATCTAAATTTCAAAACTGCATTTACTTAACTTTTTATTTTTAGTTGGATTGATAGAGTAAGAATTTGTTTTCCTTTAATTCTAAATTTGGATTAGTGCCTTTTAAATTTTTACTCTTTGAATACATTGGGGTTAGAGGCTAGATACTTAAGTGGTGCGCAAACATCTTGAATTTATGTATTGTTTTCTTTTTTATTTTAAGGCAAGGAGGACTTCTTGTTAATTTCCATCCTTCAATTCTGACCTGTCTGCTCCCCCAGTTGACCAGCCCTAGACTTGCAGTGAGGAAAAGAACCATTATTGCTCTTGGCCATCTGGTTATGAGCTGTGGAAATATAGTTTTTGTAGATCTTATTGAACATCTGTTGTCAGAATTGTCCAAAAATGATTCCATGTCAACAACAAGAACCTACATACAATGTATTGCTGCAATTAGTAGGCAAGCTGGTCATAGAATAGGTAAGACATATTTAAATACTTTAGAATTTTCTTTAAAAAAAATGAATATTTTTAAGAACTAATATGCTTTTCTTAGGTGAATACCTTGAGAAGATAATTCCTTTGGTGGTAAAATTTTGCAATGTAGATGACGATGAATTAAGAGAGTATTGCATACAAGCCTTTGAGTCATTTGTGAGAAGGTAAGTTTTAAGATCTCTATTTTTCAGATAAAAATTTTCCCTTAGAGTAATAATTAAGCTCTAGAGTAGGTGGGTGTGGAGAAATGGAGTATTTTATTGACAGGATTTGAGTTTTGGATTTCAGATGTGTCTTGGTTAAATTTTTATCAAACTGATAATATAGTATTTGAAGTGGATATCATCTTATTTTCATAATACAGTCTTCATATTTATTTTGAAATGTTTCCATTTCATTGTTACAAGGACTTGAAAGAATTTAGAAAGTCATTTATTGCTGTCTTTTGGTTTAATTTGATAATGTAGTTACTATTCTAAAGAGTATTAGGGTAAATTAATTATCTGGCCAAAAATCTATAGTGAATTTTATATCTTTTCAACAATTGTTGAGGTTTATCACATCCATTTTGCTAGGACAGTGAGTCTCAATTTGGAAACCTTGGTTCTAAGACTAAAGTCTACATTTATGTACTAGAGGGCCATACTGGCTAAGTAGCCTTTTTTTTTTTTTTTTTTTTTTTTTTTTTGCCTTTGGCTAGAATTGACAGTTTGGTAGCACAGTGTCTTGAGACTTCACTGGTTGTTATCCGCAGTAATCCTTTGTCCCACTCATGGTTTTGAGAAGTAGCTTTATGGTCATATCAAATTTTTAAAATCAGAAATTGTGGGATTTGTTTCTGTCCTTTTAATTAATTATTCCTTTATTCTGGGACATTTCTGTGTTCTGTCTCAGACCATATAGCTAAAGCTAGAACACATAGGATATAGCTAGAAGACCAAGCCTACAAGAGTATGCGTTGGCATTTTTACAAACAGTCCTAGTTGCTAAAGAGCATGTTCCCTTGGGCTTGGGCTTTTAGTCATGTGTTCAGAAGATAGATTATAGATATATGGATTTCTCTATCCACCCTACATTAATGATAATACATCTTTTATTGTAAGAATCACCCTGATTTCAGAGATGTTAAAATGTGAGGGGGAAAGTTCATCTTAAAATTAAGTGTAATTTGGAAAGTAAATTTTTTTAAATGTCGAGTCATTGGTATTGAAAAGGCAAGGAGCCACTTTTCCTCTGTTATGTTAAGGAGAAGAAAGAAATCTGGTAGTAAAGCAGAATGTGTCAGATATTGAATGAAGGAAAAAATATAGTTATTTAAGGCAGCTTTTATTTTTTTCTTCAGATGTCCTAAGGAGGTATATCCTCATGTTTCTACCATTATAAATATTTGTCTTAAATATCTTACTTATGATCCAAATTATAATTATGATGATGAAGATGAAGATGAAAATGCCATGGATGCAGATGGTGGTGATGATGATGACCAAGGTATTTCAAATTATATAGAAGGAATTTGTTAAATTTTCATGAAAGACCCAGTGTTATAGATGGAGAAGATTCTTGCCCCAAATTGTACCATTTATTTATAATAGTGAAAGTGGAAATGACCTCAGTATTCAACAATAGCAAGTTGATTAAATAAATTATGGGGCATCTATGTATTAAACTGCTATGCAACATTTTCATAGTTCTATTCTAGAAAAATAATAAGGTACTTATTAATAAGTTTGTAAAAAAGTGGGACAAAATTTATGTCCCAGTTTTTTTTTTTGAAAATATACAGAAAAAAAATATTTTTCCCTTAGCTAGCAATATAAATGATTTTTGTGTTTATTTGTTTTTTTGTTTTGCTTTGTTTTTATTTTTGTTCTTTAAATTTTCTACAAAGAGATTTTGTAAGGAGGGAAATAATGTTATTTTAAACTGTACTGTAGATATACATATCAGCAGTTTGGTTGGTTTTATACCTACTTTCATGAAAAATCCTAAATATTGTTTGAGTCTCCATTTAACTTTCATGAATAATCTAAACATTTCTCAGGCTCCTAAGATTGATGTCCTCATGCTATGATTTGTAGTATTACTCTGGAAAGGAATAGCACTTTTAAGGACATAGAGGATGTTCGTGTTAAGTTGTTTCTGGTAGTATTGAAAGAATCATAGTGGAGATAATTAAATGAGTAAGTTACGAGGTATATGGGTTGGTGGATTTTGTGATGGTTTTCATAGTTTTAAGTTTGATTCTTTGAATTTATGTTCCTCTTAAGTCTATAATTTCATTTGTCTTAAGAAAACAACAGTAACTACAAAAAAATCACTCTTAACCCAATATTACACTGGCAGCTAATGTCCAGTTTCTCTTACAACAGAACTCAAAAGAACACTGCGATTCCTTTTTTCTTCTCTCTTAAGTCTAGTTTTCAGTGATGGACAGGATCACCAGTGATCTCAGATGTTTGCCTGATACTCAATTCGGCAGCATTTCTTTAACTTCCAGGACACCACACTCTCCTGATTGTAGTCCTGTTTTTGTGATTGTTTCTTAGTCTCTATGCTGGTTGCTCTTCATAATCCTGACCGCTAAACTTTGGAGTATTCCAGGGCTTAGACTTTTCTGTGATACTCATATTCTTGTTAATCTTACCTAGTCTCCTGTGTTTTATATCATTATGCTGAAAACCCAAATTTTTCTTTATTCCAGAATTTCTGTGAATTTTAAGTTCATACATACATCTGCTTAATTGATTGCCTGCTTAGATGTATAAAAGATCTTTCTCCCCACTTTTCCCCCATCTCTTGCCTAACCAGTTTCTTCGTTATCCTTTTCCATCTTAGGACCTTCATCTTAGTTTTCTCAGGCCAAAAACTTTGAGGTTATACCTAATTACTTTCTCTTGTATACTCCCTTCATTCAGTCTCTAATCTCAGGGCTTTTCCCCTTATTTATTCCTTCTTAGTGTTTTTATTTTCATTGCATTTAATCTTTTTTGACATATTGTAATTATTTTCCATATCTAGGATGTAAGTTTCATGAAGACAGAGTTTTCGTCTATTGACTGCTTTATCCCAGTGCCTAGGGTAGTGCTTGACACACAGTAGGCACTCAGTAAATGTGTTGTATTAATGAAGGGATTATAAAAGGAGAATATCTTTTGAAAAAAGCAATAGCAATATATATTCCAAGTTTTGATTGTTGGTTTTTAGTGTGTCAAGTACTTATGTTGAATAACTAACCAAGTCCTTTAGCTGTTACATCAGTTTGCATGGGTTATATCTATTAACTTTCTATGCACCATAGTGTTATTGTAATATAAAAAGCACCATAACTTCAGTGATTAGGCTATTTAATGTTTTAATAATGCTTTTTTTCAATGAAGTATATTTCTACAACATAATTTCTATGGTTGCCATGGGAAAAACTTCATTTGTTTGTTTTTGAATAGTCTATTTTGATATAGTACCTTATAATTTAATCTGTATCAATATGTATTTGCAAATAAGTCCTGTGCCTTGGGTTTAGTAGTATTTGGTTGGGTTTTCCTATAATATGCTAAAATGAAATTAAGTAAATCTTCTGGGCTTTGGAAAACTTTAATTTAATTCTAGGATTTTGTAAGGCATAGCTGGCTACATTTAGCTGTCACTAAGCTAATTGGAATATAAGCCAGTGAAGAGATGACATCTTTCCCCCTCACTAAGGAATCAGCATGTCAGGGCTATAATCTTATCTAAGAATAACAAAATTTTTGTTAATTTTAGACTGTCCAAAGAACTGCTAGTATTTTTGCCATCCTCCTGACTTTATATTGACCAACTGGTTCAGTCTGATAGTGTTAGAAGGAAATAATTTTCAGAGATTTCACGCACATTACAAATGTATGTAATGAAGCATACATGCTTGGAATGCTTATATTTAAACCTGTTAAGGTTTAACAGGAATTTGGAGAAGATGGTGCTGTTTTTACATGGTGCTTTGTTGTTAGAAGAATTTTCTTGTAATTGAGGAAGTATTGTTTTATGTTATGAGAATACGTTGAAAGGTTGAAAATATACATATTTTTTCCTAATAGCCTATCAATAAATGTAGTGAAAACCCTTGTAATCCCAAAGGAGGCTGATGTCAGGATTCTTTCTCTCCCCAGAAAATTAGTTCTACGGCATGTCCTAGGATTGTAACCATGCTTAACATACCCTCTATAGTCACAAATCATATTTCCTGGTTTATCTTATTAACTCCTTCCTTGATTGATTGATTTTCCTATAGTGTCAAGTGAGTCCTTTGAACTATTCATATTGTTTAAAAGGTTGGGGTGAGAGATTTATGATTTTACAAATATTTATTTTGTAAAGAAGTTTCATGTGTTAATTTTAAAAATGATTTTAAATGATTTAAGCTGCTCATTACCCATAATAAGTGAGATGATTAACAAGTTAAAAACAATTATGATTGTTTTCTTTAGAGGTTAATTTATATGTAACTTGGTATAATTTCTGTTTAAGTACTTGCCCTTTTAAAATTTGCTGTACTTTAGTGAAAAGTTACAAATTTATAAATGTCTTAGTTTGAGTATCAATTCACTTTCTGTATTAAATGAGAAACTTTTCTTACATTGAAGCCTGTTAACGTTAAAACTTCTGTCTAGGGAGTGACGATGAATACAGTGATGACGACGACATGAGCTGGAAAGTGAGACGTGCGGCCGCTAAGTGCTTGGATGCTGTAGTTAGCACAAGGCATGAAATGCTTCCAGAATTCTACAAGACTGTCTCTCCTGCACTGATATCCAGATTTAAAGAGCGTGAAGAGAATGTAAAGGCAGATGTTTTTCATGCATACCTTTCTCTTTTGAAGCAAACTCGTCCTGTACAAAGTTGGCTGTGTGACCCTGATGCTATGGAGCAGGGAGAAACACCTCTAACAATGCTTCAGAGTCAGGTCAGTTTAAAAGTATGATTGAGAGTCATGCTCATAAATACGATCTTATAAAATTGGGTTTTTATATGGAAATGTGAGTCCCAGAATATCTTCAGAGAAGCAGAGTTCTGGGATATGCTTATATAGGAGTTTATGTATATTCATTCATACTATATTACTTACAGTTTATTCTGATTGAGGTATTCTTGATTTATTAGATAAACAAAATAATTTTAAGAGTCAGTAAAATTATCTCTGATGTTAACAGAGAAATCTTAGAACTACGGAGTCACACTATGTGTGTTCATACCTTGCTTCACTCCTAATTTAGCTGTGTGATCCTTGACAAGGTAGTCATTTTTTTAAACCTCACTTTTCTCACTCGTAATAACGGTTTCCTTAGAATTGTCTACCCAAGGAAGTGAGAGATGAGATGATCTATGTAAACTTTCAGTGTAGTGCCTAGTACATAATAAGTACTTATGGATTTTATTAACAAGAGGTGGCATAGATACTTCCACTTTAGGATATCTTTTCTAAGACTCTAAGATTAGAGCTACAGTTCCTTTTTATTGAATGTTCGGTGCATGCTAGGCACTTTCCTATCTTATATTTAATCCCTACAGCAGCCCAATGGTATACATATTTGTTCATTTTTATAAATTACAAAACAGATGTTGAGAGGGACTGAACAACAAAACTGTAGGAGATGTATATACCATATCTATCTTGCTTTCAAATAGTACAAATTAACAAAAAAAAATCCTGGTGAACTTAAAGGTGAATATTGAAGAATGCACTGTAGAAGGAAACGAGATAAAGTGTATGGAGGACATAAGCCATTAAATAAATGTATAGAAGTCAGGTAAAATCATGGGAAATTCTAATGATTTGACAAATTAGGTTGTTGTCTTTTGTCTCTAGCCCTCAGATCACTGTTCGACGTGGTCTGTGTCTGTATGTATCCTCGCATCCATAAAATTAGTAAATGCCTTATTTGTGTTTTACCAGCTAACAAAACATTAGAAAGTTTAGAAGCAGATGTCTTTGAATCATAACCTTGCTGCTTTAGCTACATTTTGAAGTGAGGTCTTATTTCATTGTGAGAGCAAACTAAAAGCAAAAACAAAGACCCATTTAATGGTTTCTTTTCCATAATTTGTCCCTTTCCATTTAATGCATATCTGTGCTATTTTTGTTGAAAAAATATAGTTTAATTTAAATTATGTTCTTTAAATTATGTTCTTTAAATTTTGGTTGAAAATTTACTATTTGATTAGAGTTCTATGTAGTCTTTCATAACTAAAAATTAAGGAAGATTTGTTGCTCTGTAAGAAAGCTAATGCTAGCTTTTCTCTATTACCGGTATAAAGCAAATATAGTTCAAAGAGAACAAATGTAGTGGGTACACCAAAAGTTGCATCAGACACTTTTGTTAGAAGATGGTGGAATTAGGAATTTAACAAAAAAGATAAATTGTTCATTCTCCCCATCCATCCCCTATAATTTGTGTTAAGTGTACTGAGGAATGAGTACACGATAGCTAACGAGTGTGTGATAATTACAGGTTCCCAACATTGTTAAAGCTCTGCACAAACAGATGAAAGAAAAAAGTGTGAAGACCCGGCAGTGTTGTTTTAACATGTTAACTGAACTGGTAAATGTACTACCTGGAGCCCTAACGCAGCACATTCCTGTACTTGTACCAGGTATGAAAGATAAAGTAAATCACTTTGGGGACTTACCACAGACTTTATTAGAAGTCTTCGATGAGCTTAAAAAATTGTTCCCTTCAAAAGGGTAATTTGTGACAACTTAATCTGCACATAGAACCATCTTGAACACCTAAAGTTAGAAACTTTCAAGTACAAAGTTTAAAACCTGACCGTAAAATTCTTGGCTGTAATATTTATTGTAGATTGTGGAGTCTCTACTACTTTAGAGATAGTATGATGAAGGGGAAACTTGAGTAGTATTTTACGGATTAGTTCTTAATTTTTTCTTTCATAAAACTAAGAATTATTGGACTTTTTTTTGTTGGCTTTTTAGGAATCATTTTCTCACTGAATGATAAATCAAGCTCATCAAATTTGAAGATTGATGCTTTGTCGTGTCTGTATGTAATCCTCTGTAACCACTCTCCTCAAGTCTTCCATCCTCACGTTCAGGCTTTGGTCCCTCCAGTGGTGGCTTGTGTTGGAGACCCATTTTACAAGATTACATCTGAAGCACTTCTTGTTACGCAACAGCTTGTCAAAGTAATTCGTCCTTTAGATCAGCCTTCCTCATTTGATGCAACTCCTTATATCAAAGATCTATTTACCTGCACCATTAAGAGGTTAAAAGCAGCTGACATTGATCAGGAAGTCAAGGAAAGGGCTATTTCTTGTATGGGACAAATTATTTGCAACCTTGGAGACAATTTGGGTTCTGATTTGCCTAATACACTTCAGATTTTCTTGGAGAGACTAAAGAATGAAATTACCCGGTTAACCACAGTGAAGGCATTGACACTGATTGCTGGGTCGCCTTTGAAGATAGATTTGAGGCCCGTCCTGGGAGAAGGGGTTCCTATCCTTGCTTCATTTCTCAGGAAAAACCAGAGAGCTTTGAAACTGGGTACCCTTTCTGCTCTAGATATTCTGATTAAAAACTATAGTGACAGCCTGACAGCTGCCATGATTGACGCAGTCCTAGATGAGCTCCCACCTCTTATCAGCGAAAGTGATATGCATGTTTCACAGATGGCTATCAGTTTTCTTACTACACTGGCAAAAGTGTATCCCTCCTCCCTTTCAAAAATAAGTGGATCCATTCTCAATGAACTTATTGGACTTGTGAGATCACCTTTATTACAGGGAGGAGCTCTTAGCGCCATGCTAGACTTTTTCCAAGCTCTGGTTGTTACTGGAACAAATAATCTAGGATACATGGATTTGTTGCGCATGCTCACTGGTCCAGTGTATTCTCAGAGCACAGCTCTTACTCACAAGCAGTCTTACTATTCTATTGCCAAATGTGTAGCCGCCCTTACTCGAGCATGCCCTAAAGAAGGACCAGCTGTAGTAGGTCAGTTTATTCAAGATGTTAAGAACTCAAGGTCTACAGATTCCATTCGTCTCTTGGCTCTGCTTTCTCTTGGAGAAGTTGGGCATCATATTGACTTAAGTGGGCAGCTGGAACTAAAATCTGTAATATTAGAAGCCTTCTCATCTCCTAGTGAAGAAGTTAAATCAGCCGCCTCCTATGCACTAGGCAGCATTAGCGTGGGCAACCTTCCTGAGTATCTGCCATTTGTCTTACAAGAAATAACCAGTCAACCCAAAAGGCAGTATCTTCTGCTTCATTCCTTGAAGGAAATTATTAGCTCTGCATCAGTGGTGGGCCTTAAACCATATGTTGAAAATATCTGGGCCTTATTGCTAAAGCACTGTGAGTGTGCAGAAGAAGGAACCAGAAATGTTGTTGCTGAATGTCTAGGGAAACTCACTCTAATTGATCCAGAAACTCTTCTTCCACGGCTTAAGGGGTATTTGATATCAGGTGGGTACCTAGATTTTCTTACTTAAAAAAATTTTTATTAGCGGTTGGTAACCTTGAAAGATGGCCTAATGCAGAAGCCAAAACAATTTTGTATTGTGTTATATGTAGAATCTGTTGCTTTATGTTACAGTGTGGAGCCATATTCAAATGACATTTTGTTGTTTAAAAGGATAGGGTAATAAGATAATGGTTAAATGAATCTTTTAATTCCTAGGTTTCATTATAATTCAGTGCTACTTTCTTATCTTAAAATTTTGGAAAAGACAGATGTTTATTGAATTAATGTATCCTAAGGAGCTTGGTAGTACTAATTATAATACTAAAATTAGTGAATTTAGTTCATATGAAAGATCCCAGAAGAGTTTTGTTTTCAGATTACCAGTGTCAACTCCTTTAGACCAAGTAGGGGCTAATAATAGCCATTGCTTTTTTTAGAAACTGCTTTTTAAAGAAAAAATGTGAAGCTCTTTATGGGTTTAAACACTTCCCTTTTGTGAGGGCCTAGATCCTCCACTACTGTTCTCCGAGGCCTTCTCCTTCCCGGAAGACATTATTGCTTTTGAAATCTAAGGGGATTATAGTTTGAGTAAAACTTTGCTCCCCTGAGAACAGTTTGGTCCAATTCCTCTGGACCAAAGAGAATTTTAAGGAATTGAAGACACTGGTGTTAGTTGAAGTGGTTTGAAAATAATAAAGATGCCCGTGGATTTTAGTGAATTTACATACCAGTAGATTGAAAAAATTTATTTTTAATTAGGCTCATCATATGCCCGAAGCTCTGTGGTTACAGCTGTAAAGTTTACTATTTCTGATCATCCACAACCTATTGATCCACTGTTAAAGAACTGCATAGGTAAGTGGAAACAAAAATAAACATTCTGATTAATAATTTCAGTAACCAAAAATATTACCAAGGAACTGAAATGCTTTTAAGGGTCTGGTAATTGCTTCATTAAAAAGATAACTGATAATGTGATCTTATATAACTTATAATCAATCATCTCTTAGTTTGCAGTTGTAGAGATAATTTTGCAAATAACTGAAATTCGTAAATAACCCTAAGATATCTTCAATTTGGTCTATCTGACCAGATATAAGTTAATCTTGTTTGATCTGTTAGAGCCCCAGTTTTCTGTTATTACTTGTAAACCCTCCAGCTCCCAAGGAGATCTGTGAAGACTTCCATATGTAAGGTGGGAACAGTGGAAGAATAAAAAATAGATTTTTCTTAGTTGGGTAGAACTAAGAAAGCCAAGAAAGACGAGGGCTATCTCTGTTTCTCTGACGTCAAGAATTAGCTTCTAGGATTATTGTTAATGATTTTATAACTTCTTTTGGTTTCATCATCAATTTTCCTAGAGCTGGTACAACTAAAAACCTTTAGAGCTTAGTTTGGTGTTTTCTTGAAGACAGAGCGGTGGGAATAACAGCAGAGACGATAGAGGGATATGGCAAAGAAGCTTTGTAGTTTCGTGCCATTCTGCGGTAGGCCAACAGAGGGAAAAAACACAATTTTAAAGGAATTACAGTGGATTACTTGGCGATCAAAAAGAATGAAATCTTGTCATTTGCAACAGCATGGATGGACTAGAATGTATTCTAAGAAATAAATCAGAGCAAGATAAATACGATTTCACTTCTATGTGGAATTTAAGAAAACAGATGAACATGAGGGAAGGGAAGGAAAAATAAGGTAAAAACAGGGAGGCAAACCATAAGAGACTCTTATATACAGAGAACAAACTGAGGGTTGCTGGAGGGGTGTTGGGTGGGGAGATGGGCTAAGTGGGTGATGGGCATTAAGGAGGACACTTGTTCACATGAGCACTGAGTATTATATGTAAGTAATGAATCACTAAATTATACTTCTGAAACCATTATTACACTACATGTTAACTAACTTGTATTAAATAAAATGAAAAAAATTACAGAAATGGATTATCAGTTAATAAGAGGGACGTAGGGATACATGGATGCTATTGCTGGGACCTAGAAATAATTTAAAGAAGGTCTGTATTGGAAGATTCTTGCCTTTGTTCTCATTTTTGCTTTGATATATTGACTCTTACTGACTTTGCTTTTGTACAAGATAGTACGAAGAGTCCTGTGCCACATCTCTAGAGGCATATTTCCAAGTTGACAGGTCAACCATTGGTGTAGTTATCTGATTGGATGATTGTCATTCTCTTTGAATTATGATCTAGTTTAGTATTATTTGTGACTAATATGAACATCAGAACCACCTAGGAAGCTTTTTAAAAATTGTAATTTCTAAACCGAAGAGATGGGTGTCTTTGATCCTATCCATGTCATTGTCCATAATAATAGCAATATCTTAGGTGTTTTTCTGAAAGCAGATACTTTATTCTAATTATTATTCTAATTTATTGTCTTAGTAATTCTAAGCAGTCAGAGGGGTGAGGAGATTTAGTCTGGTATATTGATTTATTTTTTTTTAATTTTAATGTTATTTTCGAGAGAGAGACAGAGACAGAGCATCAGTGGGGGAGGGGCAGAGAGGGAGACACAGACTCTGAAGCAGGTTCCAGGCTGTGAGCTGTCCAGCACAGAGCCCGACACGGGGCTCAAACTCCTGAACTGCGAGATCATGACCTGAGCTGAAGTCAGATGCTTAACTGACTGAGCCACCCAGGCACCCTTAGTCTGGTATATTTAAATTCTTTTTGAATCCATGGTATCTCCTGAACATTTTTTGTAATCAGAAGTTTCCCAGATGGGCCTTGAGTTACCCCAGGGTATGGTGTCTGAAGTATTACTTCCTTCCTGTTCTTTCACATTGCTATTGTGATACAGTCAAGTGTTGGCACCTCTCTTTTTCCCTGTGTATTCCAAAAGATCACTGATTGTAGGGTCGAGATTACTTAATGATGAACGGTAGCTCTGTATGAATACCAGGTATGTCCCAGACGCTATTCAGCAATGTTCATGCAAATTATTCACGTAGTCCTAAAAGGTTTAGAATTCTCATTTTATAAGCTGAGAAACTGAGGCTCTTGCTAAAGTACCTTGCCAGAAGTCACAAAATTGGCAAATGAAGTGATTTGGATATCAACCATCTGTGTGACTCCAAATATCTTTGCACTATAATTTCTTCCCCACGTTTGCAGTGTCTGCTTTTTGTCCTGTGTTGAGTTTTAGGTTCTTCTTCTGTATTCTTCCCTCTTACCAATTCATACATCATTAAAGATAGAAATAAAAGTATTTTGAAAGCCTGTGTCTTTTTATCATCTGATAAATTGTATAGTTAATAGTATTCCATTTATTAAGCAGTAGATCTGTCCTCACCCTAATTATTTTATTTGAACTCAGTTTTTTAAATTCTGTTTTTGTTGCTTTTAGTGAAAATACTAATTTTGAACTCTTCAGTACATCATTCACGTATTTTTATAGCTGCTGGTTTCATCACTTCTCTCTGCAACCTATTTTTTTAAATTAAGTATCTATAAAAATAATTGAAGAACTTTTGGGGCTCTCTCATTTCATACCCTCTGCATTATATAATGGTGTCGAGTCGGTTATCATGTCTGAGTGTGAGTGTTTCATTGATAGTTTACCTGTTGTCAAAAGAAGTTCTGTATTTCACTTACTATCTCATCATGTTCTTCTGTCACCTGCATGGAAGAAAGAATATCAACCATGAACTTACCCATTTAGAAAAAATATATATAATGTATATTGTATTTTAAGCCTACCAGGACAATATTTTGTTTCTCTTATAATTTTCAGGTGATTTCCTAAAAACATTGGAAGACCCAGATTTGAATGTAAGAAGAGTAGCCTTGGTCACATTCAATTCAGCAGCACATAATAAACCATCGTTAATAAGGGATCTTCTAGATACTGTTCTGCCACATCTTTATAATGAAACAAAAGTTAGAAAGGAGCTTATAAGAGAGGTAAGTTAGTTACATTACTTTTTATCTAAGCTTGTCTTTTACTTTTAAGTATATCCACACATTCTTTTTTGTTTCAACAGGTAGAAATGGGTCCATTTAAGCATACAGTTGATGATGGACTGGATATTAGAAAGGCAGCTTTTGAGTGTATGTACACACTTTTAGACAGTTGTCTTGATAGACTAGATATCTTTGAATTTCTAAATCATGTTGAAGATGGTTTGAAGGACCATTATGATATTAAGGTAAGATGTTTATGCCTGTTTATAGATTGTTTTAGAGGAAGACTTTGCTATAGTGATTTTCACTCTTGCCATTTACTCTTGTGTATTAAGAAAAATTGATTTGTAAGTGTGTTATAAACTTGAATATGCAAAAGTAATAGTGATACAGTGTAACATTACAGGGAAAATCCAGAATCCTCATTGGAGGAGGAAGTCAAGTCTAAGTTATAGATGAAAAAATTCTCAAATTCTGTGTGCCAGCTTGCTTTAATGCATAGACCTGAGATCTTTCCATTACTTAAAAGAAGAGTCCGGGGCGCCTGGGTGGCTCAGTTGGTTAAGCCTCCGACTTCGGCTCAGGTCATGATCTCATGTTCATGGGTTCGAGCCCCGCGTCGGGCTCTGTGCTGACAGCTCAGGGCCTGGAGCCTGCTTCAGATTCTGTGTCTCTCTGCCCCTCCCCCTCTCATGTTCTGTCTGTCTCTGTCTCAAAAATAAATAAAGCATTAAAAGCATTAAAAAAATTAAAGAGTCCAGGCAGGTTTTGCTGTTTAGAGTATAAGGAGTGAATTATTATGAATATATATTTGGCCTGTCTTAATATTGGACAGTAATCTTTTCAAGGGAGTTTTTTTTGGTTTTCCATCATTGTCTTGGCTAATTCTTTTGGCTGTCTTTAGAGCTGTTCTATATAACTGTTTTATTTACATGAATGTGGGATTTACATGAATGTGGGATTTTTATTTTCCAGTATAATAGGCTTAATGTCAAGAGTATTATTAAAGGATAATACAGAAGGACTATTTCCACATATACAAAGCAATCTGTGGAAGCAACTAGAGAGAAATACCCCTTCAGAGGTTTAGAGAAGGAACTTTGCGTAGCTGCTCTTTGTTTTGTTTGCTCATGTCCATTTTAAATTTGAACTATAAAAGGCTGATTTAAAATAAAGTGTATTGTCTCTATTCTCCTCTTAGCGCCTTTAGTCAAGCAGGGCAGAAGTGGTAGTTGAACAGTAATTCAGCCATAGTATCAGAATTCCAACTTCTGTTTCCTATGTGGTAGTAACTTGACCCTTCCAAATTCAATGAAGAGAACCCCAAAAGAAGTAATAGGATCCTCCTATGTTATTCCACAGTTTATAGTCTAAGAGAAAAAAAGAGGAGTTACTGGGCCTGATTTTTTAGGAATATTTGCTAAGACAGTGGAGACTTAATTACAAAGCTTTTCTCCTAGTTCAGTTATTTTCTTATTCAATGATTTTCCATTCTGGTGCACACGAGGCTTTATAAAAAATACTGTATCTGTGGCCCTATCCTGAGAGGTTAAGTAAAATTCTCTGGGAAAGGGGTTGAGGAATTCAGATTTCTAAAGCTCTCCAGCACTAATGTGCGGCCAGGATTGAGAACCACTTTACTAGTTCTGGACTGTGACCACATTTTAAGGTAGATCTGTCTAATGCTTGTAACTAATATTCCTCAGAATAGTGATTCCAAATGGCAGATTGCATTAAAACTAAACTTTATGGCACATGCTAGTCATTTCCTCTTAAAAGCTTTGTCAGAATTTGGAATTTTGTCTTTAGAAAATAATGCGAAGTCTAAATTTTTTGTTTTAATTTCTAATAGATGCTAACATTTTTAATGTTGGTGAGACTCTCCACCCTTTGTCCAAGTGCAGTACTACAGAGGTTGGACCGACTTGTTGAGCCGTTACGTGCCACATGTACAACTAAGGTAATCAATCATTGATAGACATCACCCTAGGCTGGAGGAATCCTAGTTGATTTCATACTGTAGTTTTCCAAATTTAACCATCCTAGCACCCTATGTATTAGTTGGTTTTAAAAGTTAACCTTTTAGGGGCGCCTGGGTAGCTCAGTTGGTTAAGTGTCTGCTCAGGTCATGATCTCGCTGTTTGTGGGTTTGAGTCCTGCGTCAGATTCTGTGTCTCCCTCTCTCTCTGCCCCTTCCCCACTCACACTCTTTTTCTCTCAAAAAAAGTTAACCTTTTAAATGTGGATGTTTTGGAAAACTCAGCACCAATAAATGCCATTCTTAAAAGCTTGTATTTAATGTTATAAATATGATACATATGTTGAACTACTAATTACGAGACTATAAAGGAGGAAGTGGTATATTCTGGTAGAGGAGGACGTGAGTGGGAGTCATAGAAAACTTCATAGGAGCGCGGTGACATATAAAATGGACCTTGAAAAGTTAGAATTATTTTTAGATTCAGAAGGAAACCGTACTTTTCATAGAAAAATCATTGGACGAATTAAGGCACAGTACATGGCAGTATATGACATGATTGAAGAGTAATGAATGAACAGGGTAGCTAGACGAGTAGTTTCTTGGAGACCAGAGTAGGACTTGATTAAGCACGTAAGGCTCTGGGTCCCATTCTTTGTTTCAACTGTGATGGCTCTGGATTTTCTGTTTTTATAATGGGCTTTGTATTAAATGTTCCCTCTGTGTTTAGAGTATAATGTACTTTTTGGACCTATAAAACAGTGGCTTTATTTACCAGAAATTTCTACATGCTTAAATTTTGTTCAAGAGCTGTCTTTATAACCTGTAATACAAATTTACTCAATGTTACAGGTGAAGGCAAACTCAGTAAAACAGGAGTTTGAAAAGCAAGATGAACTAAAGCGATCTGCCATGAGAGCCGTAGCAGCATTGCTAACCATTCCAGAAGCAGAGAAGAGTCCACTGATGAGTGAATTCCAGTCACAGATCAGCTCTAATCCTGAGCTGGCGGCCATCTTTGAAAGTATCCAAAAAGATTCATCATCTACTAACTTGGAATCAATGGACACTAGTTAGATGTTTGTTCAACACGGGGACCATTATTTTGACCATATGATGCACTGAATTGACAGGTTAATCATAAGACATGGAAAGAGAAGTATTTAAGGCTTCAAAATGTTCCATTTTTCCCCCCTTCATGGAGACAGTTTGGCTTTCTTCCATTGTTGTTTTTGTAGCATTTATTTCAGAAACATGTATTTCCACAATCTCCAGAGGTTGTAAAACCACTAATGTTTTAGTGGTTAGGGCAACATTTAAAAAATGGAAACTAAAATTTAGGATTTACGGAGAATAGGGTCCAGTATCTATTTGCCCTGTAATGTTTAGGATTAAAATGTTGAAATTTTGTGACCATGAATTTCTTTCTTTTATAAATTTTCTTTTAAAAAAAAATCAAAAAATTTTACAAGATGGAAACCATGTTTTTCTTGTATAACGTTTTGTTTCAGCAACATAAATTGATTTTTAGCTGGCAGACAAGAATATCTGTGTAAGATTTGTTACATTTCAGAGGGTTTGGCAGTTTAAAGATAATAAGGTATCATATTTTAAAGTA
The DNA here is from genome assembly GCA_028646485.1 of Cryptoprocta ferox. NCBI lineage: Eukaryota > Metazoa > Chordata > Mammalia > Carnivora > Eupleridae > Cryptoprocta > Cryptoprocta ferox. The sequence goes on along the minus strand of CM053571.1, from coordinate 47,036,327 downwards.
TGGGGATTAACAGTATCCCTATTGCACACACTAATTTTGCATGAGCAAGTTTACAAATATGTGTTGTCTGTAAAGCAGCATGTGCAGATTATTCATAATAACAAAAGTTAAAATAGTATTGTATTAGTGCAATTTTCAGATATTTATTTTTGCACAGAAAACCTATCTGGAGAAAGAGAGAGAGGAGTAAATTTTTGAAACTTTGGTTTTCTTAATGCCAGTGTGAATTTGCAGATGTTTTCAGCAAATCAAGTCACAATAACAATTTGCCACTTTTTCTATTATAAATTTTCTTACACACTTAAAATTTGAATATTTAAGTACTCGGTTTTTCTCAGTTACCCATTTGTGTGCGTGTGTTTCCAACTTAGAAATTTTTAAAGCCAGATGTTTCTTTCATTCCCTTTGGATCCCTACATTCCTTATCAAAGGATACAAATACTGTGTATGCTTTTGAATTTTATATTTAGGAGAATTCTGAAGCTGACTATCACAGGTTTGTTAGCCTATGTAGTGTCTTCTTTTAGTTGAGTTAGATTTCCCCCCTCTTGTAGCACTAATTCACATATTGTATTTGGTAAGTGTTGACTACTTTTCCTGATTTAAGGGGTCTGTGATGGGGGGAAACAAAGCTTTGCAGTACCTTTTTTGTAGTTAAAATTTTATTTAACATATCCTTTCAGTGAGCTCATTTCACACTGTAGCCTCTTCCTTCAAATTTGTGGTGCTCCTGTAACAGTAAGAACTAACTTCTGAAATAAAAGACATCTCCTAATGCTGTGCAAACATAGTTTACATGTATTGAAGGAGGCAGTTGTTAAATTGACCAATTTAAGCAATCAGATATTTGAAAACTGCACCCTTTATTTTTGAAACTGTGAATTAGAAATATTTTTCCTGCTGTATAACTTCCTGCTTCAACATCCGAATATGCAGTGGTTTTAATTGATAACATACTGTGGTTATTAGATTAACAGCTTGATTTCAAATGTTCAGATGATAATGCATAAGACATCATTACCAGTAAGGATTTTAGTACATTAATATAGAACGTTACATGAAGTTGGTGCCATTTCAGAATGTGGCAGGTGATAATCTACCATAATTTGCAAAAAAAAAAATGTAATAGAACTTTATTTTGAGATGTTAGTATATTATGTACTATGCATTACCGTGGTATAGATGTTGTGGATATATTTAAGTATTTGGTTACATGGTTTCACAATAAATTACAATACTGCAGGCTCTAGGACCATATAGGAGACTGACATGCATATGTTGTGTGAATGTCTTAGTTAATTGTCTAACGTTAAATCCAAATACTTCTCACGTATTGGATTGTTTTTTTTTTTTTTTTTTTTTAACTTCCAAGATGCATGGTGTTTTTAGTCTTGGAAGATGGCTAATTTTTCTAACAGCTGAAGTTGTATCTTTTAATACAAAAATAGATTACACTTTTTTTCTAGTAGTATATCTAGTTTTTAATATATATATATATTCACATATATATATTTACATACATAACAAAATGAGTTACCAGAGAAGAATACTCAGATTTTCAATGTTGTCATACTGGTTAACTTGGTACTTTGTGATGTCCTCATACTGGAATGGAGGTTGCAAGGTGTTGGGCTGGTCATAGTCTGTTGCTCCTCTTACTTACTGGTCTTTTACATATTTATTATGGACAACCACTAAGCAGAACTTCCTTACTATTTAGGTTTCTCTGGAGAGCTACAAGTTAATAGAAAACAGCTGTTTGCTGATTTTCTTGAGGACATACAAACTGTTTAGATTTTTTTTTTTTAAAGTTCAATATGGGGTTGCGTTTTGAGGTTAGATTATTTTATGAAACTAAGGCAGAAAGGAAATTTGGTATGACAAGACCTAACCTAAAAATTTATATATAAAATCAGTAGCACTGAAAATTTTTAAATTTAATTTTAGAGAGCACCAGCAGGGGAGAGTGGGGAGATCAGAGAGAAAATCTTAATTAAGCAGGCTCCATGCTCCGAGCAGAGCCCAGCAAGGGGCTTGATCCTACGACTCTGGGATCATGACCTGAGCTGAAATCAAGAGTCAGACACTTAACCCACTGAGCCACCCAGGCTCCCCTGAATGACAATTTTTGAAAAGGTGGTCATGTCTTCGGTAGTGATGGCTAAAGCTTTCTAACCATTGGGAATTAGAATGCTTAAAAGATTGGAGTATGATAACTACATCAAATGTTTGAATAGTTAAAGTTTCATGTAACCATAATTACCCAAATCAGTCTTTTTTCTTAACATTTTTGTTGGGTAAATGATAAATAACATAGCATATCTATATTAACCATATCTAAGGGATTTTTGTTACTGGTTCAGGCTCGGGGGAAAGCAAATGAATATGATTATATAGTCATGTTGAAGTTCAAAATAATGCAATATTTAAAATCCCTAGTCATTGAAACATTTAACTAGTTAATGAGCCCTGAGCTTTATTCAGCCACATGACAAAGTCTATAGCAATCCTTCACAATTAAAATGTTGAAGTAACATTTTCTGTCCACATTAAATTTTACCAAAAATTTAAATTGTTAAAAGTAACTGCCATTCTCCACATGTATTATGCTTAGTAAATATTTCGATATTAAGGAGCTTAAAAATTTCAGCACATTTTATATTCTAGCTCTATTTTAATTTGAATCCTATTTTTCAAATCACTGCCACCCCAAATTCATCTCTGTTTAAAATCTTATCTGTAGAATGGAAAATGGACAATACAGTAACACTTTGTATTACTGTTTGGAAAAAGGATATTTTTTAAAGGTGATAAATTTTCTTTTGATACCTTTTGGTTGTAAATATATGGAACACAAAGTATTTGGTGGTGAGCTCTCAAAAGCTTACCAGAGAAGGCCATTTTCTTAAGAAATATACACAGTAAAATTACTTCTTTTCCTCTTCGTAGAAAAGTAAGATTTTTGTGAACACCTGTACTACAAGTTAGGATGAGATCTATCAGCAACACGTTTCTGCTCTTAGTTCTAAATTCAAACTGGAATTTGTTTTTCATTGGGCATCACAAAAACCCAACTTCAGTTAAAACTACTGGAGGGAATATTGCAGATTTTACTTTGTTAGACCCTGTGATACCAATGTGTGTCAGGTTTCAGAATAAAATTTTTAGTAGAATCTTAATACCCTGACCTCTTCATAACTTTTAATTCTGATCTTAAATAATTACCAGTGATGATTTTGGCAAATTGAATTGTTTCACTTTGGTTGTGAACTGAAATTTGTCCAGGTTAGGTAGTATTGGAATTAGTGTGTATTTAGCCATTATCAGTAACTAATGATGCACATTGAGTGATTTTATTCTAGAATGCTCTGTCACACAGAAATCAAAAGAATTGTACTCGGGAACTGGTTAATGTATGGCGTCATAGTAACCTCATGTTTTAATAGCCGCTGTTACTCTGAAAAGCTGTTTTACTTGTTTCAAAGACATTTCACTTTTAATATAAACCCAACTGCTTTCTTAGGTAAGGACAGCTAACTGTGATGGTGTAGCTTACTATAGTCCTAGTGTAGAATTTTTAGAAGACACACGTGTATTTTTTTTTTTTTTTTTTTTTGGAATCATTACAATCTATGAACTCAGTTTAGTTAGGCTTCCCTAAAAGGTCTGAAAGTAAGCTCCGGTCTCTTTATTCTAGATCTAAAATCCATGCTTTCCTCCAGGATTTAGACTTTGATGGAGAAAGACCTGTTCTTTTTTAGATCAGGATTTCTTATCCCTGGCACAATGGACATTCTAGACTAGATAATTCTGTATCATGAGGGCTGCCCTGTACATTAAGGTATCCCCTTGCCTCTACCGTGCCATCACCAGCCCCAGTTAACTACCAAAATTGTCTCCAGATATTGCCAAATGTCCCCAGTGTATGCAAAATTGCCCCAATTAAGAACCGCTGTTTCAGAGATTAATTTCTAGCAGCTGAAACCGAGTACACGTTGTGTAGAAGTTTTCAGACATTCATGTGTCTGTTCGTCTTCCTAAGTACTACTTCAGATGAACCTATTTTCTTCCTAATCATTAAGTTCAAGTCTCATGATTTAGTGAAAATAGGTTTCTACTCTATAATACTGTTAGCTCTGATTGAAATAGATGGTCTTAAATCCCTTAACACACACTTTTTCTCTGGCTATAAAATGCTTTCTGCACACCTAATAGAAATAGGAGCATAAAGGGGGTGCTACTATACAGGGGACTGTGAAGCAGTTTGAATGCCTTGGGATCAATGCACTGTATACAAAAAGCTTAGGGACAGTAGCCATGAGCAACTAGTACATTTTTCTTGAATTCTTAGAATAAGGAGATTTGTTCATTTGTAAGAGAGTAGTTGATTAATTTACTTTATTGAACTAATGACTTACTTAATTTCCTATTTAGCTAGAATATGTGAACACCTGCCAAATAGTGCTATTTTTTGTAATTCCAAGACAATATATATTTGAACTTTGAAAAGCTGGCTCTAGCAGAAGTTTGCTATTTTTCTAGGATTAGTTGATGTTTGGAGACAATGAAATGCTTCTGTATGAATCTTGATACCCATACATGGGATTTTAAAGACTGATGGTGGTAGACAAGTGGCAGATAAACTACAAGACTGCCTATTTGAAACAAGACCATTGAGTGAGTAGTCTTTAAGCTTCTGAACCCTTTCAGTACCACTTAGGACAACTGGCCTAAGCAAAAATAAAAGTTTTTCTCCTTTTACATGATGTTATTGAAATATTGATGAGGTTATTGGTTCACAGTGTAAGTCCATAATGACCTTGAAAATCAGTCTTCAAAATGTACATTTAAAAGATTTAGAAGTTAGTTTCAGCATCAGTTGTCTTCTAAAATACAATCAAGCATTATCAGAGGACCACATATTGCTGTCCAGATAAGAGCTCTGACTGATATGTATACTGCCATAGCCCTTACTCGGTGTTCTGTCAAGATTTATGTAAAATACACTACCACGCTTCCCTTCCTATAAATGGATCAAAGGCAAAGCTAATTACCTCCTCCCCCCAACCCCCAACCATTGGTACCTCCTACTTTTTAGTACTATGTGCTTGATAGTGGAGACAGTGCCTACAGGGAAAACACACTGCATAATTACTATTAAATAGTGTTGTAATAGGGGAAATACAAGGTTCTGTATGATTTGTACCACAGTGGTTCCTGGTCTGGGGTTCAGAACAAGCCTAAGCCAAGGCAGCTGTGTACTCCAATGGGAACAGAACTGGCAGAAGCATAGAGACAAGGGGTCAGGGCATATTCAGAAGCTGAATATGGCTGTACTTTGCAATATAATAGAGTCATAGACTAGAAAGGGCAGATTATATGGGGCCTTGTAAACAATTTCAGGGATGATGGCAAGCCATAGAATTAAAAGCTAGGGAGTAATGTGATCAGATTTGTATTTTTTTGAAAAAAAAATAGCTAGTTTAGAGAATGGATTAAAAGGAAGGTAAGACATTCGTTGATGAATTAGGACATCACTGGGGTAATGCAGGTGAAAAGAACAAATAATATAGTTTGGAATGGAAGTCAGTATGTGTGAAGTAAAATTGACATAAGTAGTATATACAGTAATACTGCAGTATGAACAGTCCCCCAGATAGGGACTGTTTATTATTCTACATGTCTACTGTAGGGAGCATAGGGGATCACCTTCCCATCTCACTAGGACTCAGTGACCAGGCTACCATTTGGAATGTTGTCCATTGCTGTGACAGAGGGAAAGTGAGTAAATCACATCTGTCTCCTATTGCTTGTGCCCAGCCATGACGTATCACTTACGATCACATTTTGATGGGCAAGCAGTCATGGCCATACGTAACAGCTGCACATTCACTCACAAGGAGGTTGTGAGAGTAGAAAGCTCAGCTGAGTTGTGATTTTTTTTTTTTTTGAGGCAAGAGATGTAGAAGAGTTGTCACTGCATGCCCCACCACAACTGAAAATTAAATGTTCAAGCTCTTTTCAATCAACCTGCCACTGAGTTTTTCTGAAGCTTTTCCTTCACTCAGTGTCCGTGTCTGACTCTTCCTATCCTCTATAACCACCTTCACCCTTTCCAGAATAACAAGTTTTGTTCCCCGTTTTTAACACTGGCACTCAGGGCCATGGGAAATGGACCACCTACCTCAAGTCCCCTTCCTCCCTCCCCATTTCAAGTGTATTTTTCCCAACAAAAGCAGTATGCTCTGAAAGTACCAGCAACATTGGTTATTTTCTAACATACGTATGTAGATAACCTTATTCAATATTCCAGCCCTATGATCCCTACTTTTATCAACTTTCATCTTTACTATTTCAACCAACCATTCTGAGAGCTACAGCTTAGATATTTTCATTTAGAGCTATTTGAACTTAACCCCGCATATCCTACTTTAACTACAACTTCCTGTCCTTCAAATTCTGTGCTCACTGCCTCTAAACTGATCTTGACGTCAGAGTCCTGCAGTCTGTATTTACCACAATTTTTTTCTCAGTCCTTCCTAGTCTTCTGCTTTCCACCCAGTATTGATCTCCTGGTTTGATTTTGTAAATGGCTCATTCATAAAATTATTTGTCCTTTTGTTGCATTTAAGGATGCTCACCCTCCACTCCCTAAATCTTCCTTTAAGTTTTATACTTAGCTTTCTTCTCCATACCCACTGGACTACCATTAATCTAATTTTACCAGTAAAATTAAGGTCATGCTTCCACATAAAATTCTCACATCCATTCCCATCTTCACTCATTCTCTCATCTCAGAGAGATGATCTCTCTCCCAGAGCCAAGCACTCTCCAGCCTCTCCCAGGTTTTGGTTAATTAAGTTGGTTCTCCATTTCTTCCCTTTATTCTCAACACCACTTCCACGTTCCAGCTGCTGGCCTCAAAAGTACACTGAAGTCTCATCAAAAAATCTTACTTTTTTTTTATTGCATCTTCCATAAGATATCCTGTTATCTGTAGAGAATGAGATTTGCTTTTCCAATTTTCTTGCCGCCTTTTCACTTAACATAGTCTAATCTGGCTTTCCTCCCTCTATTAGTGACGTCTTAGATGCCAAAATGACCTTCAATCTTTTGCTTGAATGTATTGATACTAACACTGTTCATCACTTCCTTCATGAGACTACCTGTTGCTTTGGCTTCTAGGACTCTGCTGTCTCCTGGGGTTTCTTTATGAGGCCACTGCATCTTAAGATTCCCTCAAATACTGTTCCCTAGGGCTTTCAGTCCACATGTCTTCTCATATATACAGGTCTCCTCTGCTATCCAAAAGTAGCACTTCCTATGAAAGCTTTAGTAAGTCAAAATGGCATTAAGTAAAGATGCAACTACCATTAGCTTACATGGAAACATTTGTGAGTGTTCCCAAACCCAAAAGTAACCTGCCAGCTTTTCTGATACCTTTGAACACATCTTGCCAACAGATAAAATAAATAAATAAAATGGAGATACAGCACATCTGCCCACAGATACAGTTCAAAGCTACGGCGGCTTGTTGCTGAGTGTGGGTCCAGGGAAGGAGTTAGCGATGCCACTCTTGCTGCTCGGAGCATGCACTGCCTATATTAACTGCTGTGAAACAACTGCTGAATGCTACTTTTGCTTTCTTTCATAAAAGCAAAAATCCTCTTAGGGTTTCTTTTCATTAGTGAAAACACATACTAATGTTAAGTCTTTCATAAAAGCACAGTGGTGTGAAATTAACTTTTGAAAAGTGGGGATACCTGTAACAAATACTTCTAGGTCATTTCATCCATTCTCATTGTTTACATGTTGATTTTAAAATCTGTATACTTAGCCCAGTCCATGCCCCTGTATTTCAGACGATTGCATCAAACCACTTGTTAGACCCCCTGCAAGGGTATCTGAAACACAGCATATCTAAAGTGAACTTAGCATCTTCCCCCAATTTTTCTTGTCTTTATGTCTTTGGTGAAGGCATTCCTTACCCAACCACTCAAAATCTTAGCACAAGTTTGGAGGCAGAATAATGTAAAGACCAAGGATTCTGCTGCCAAACATCACCTGGGTTTCAATGTCGGCTGAATATTAGCTGTTTGACTTGGGTAAATTTCTTAGCCTCAGTTTCCTCATTTATATCATGGGGATAAAAATAGTAGCTACCTCATTGGGTTATTGTGAGGATGAATAGAAATACACGTAAAGCCCTTACAACTGCCTGGTACATAGTAAGTGCTATATAATTGTTAGCTCTTATTAGCATCCGGCCCATTTGATTTCCTAAATATTTCTCAGGTCCATCCCAACTCCTCTTGGCTCAAGACCTCATTTTCTCCTTATCTCTTGATTGGACTACTGCAAATGCCTCCTAATAGGGATTTTTTGTGTTCCTTCATTCAGCAAGCTAATTAAGTGGTTTGCTAGGTCCTGCTGGCCTGTAAAGGGGGGTGAGAGACGGTGCCTGATCTAAAGAAGTGTGCTGGTTGCCACAACAAAACACACCTAAGGAAGCACCACAAAATTCTACTATATAAGTAGGTAAAGGGGACAGAGAAGATGACAATGGAGGATATGATCCATTCTACATGGGTGAGGCAGAAAAGGTTCATAGGAAAGATGAAATGCTTCAAGATAAGAGGTGTTCCTTAGAAGAGTGGTTTCAAGTGAGTATGCATCACAACACCTGGAAGGCTTGTTAAAACAGATCACTGGGCCCTACCTCCAGAGGCTCAGGTCCAGTAGGCTGGTGTGGAGCCCAATAATTTGCAATTCTCAGAAGTTGCCAGGTCCAGATGATGCCTCTTCAGACCACACTTTGGGAATTACTGTATTAAGATACCCAGAGAGCATTCATTCCCAACTCCTTTTTCTACACAATTGCCAAAACAATGGTCATGACTATTTCACATCCTTGCAGTAGATTCTTCAGTGGTTTCCTTTTGCCTGTAGAACAAGTATGATCTCAAGATATGTCCCTCTAGCCTTGGCATCTGTCACACCAAGGACTGACCTTTATCCTCTGGCAAGAAAGAAATATTTTCCTGAGCCACCATGCTGTTCTTTACCTTCATATCTTTGCTCAAGTTTAAAATATGCCTTTAAGTAGAATATATTGTTTTCTCTTCCTTTAATATGACTAGATACGATCTTGTAGTATGTAGGCTGAGACATGGAGTCCAGGGAGTTTTCCTTGCTGCTACGTGACAAAGAGGGCATAATCTAGGGGCCATCTCCCATATTTGGAGCCTGTCCCATTTCCACACATGTAGGATAGTCCAATTTCTTTAAAAATCATCTCTCATTTAACATTGTGCTCACACTGCTATTCCTCATGCCATTCATTGCCTATGACTGCTGACTAGGGGAGGATAAAGGAAGAGTTGACTGAATCAACTGTTCGCAGACAGTCCTTTATGTGTAACTGAATACTACCAGCAACCCAGGCCCACTCTGTACCTAATGCCTCACAGCTTGGAGTCCTCTCTGGCACTTGGCTGGCCTAAAACGATTCCTGTTTTGTCTAGTTTATGACTTCCTTATTCCATTGCCCACCCTGCTTTCTGTCTTCTAGAAATTTGCCAGAATTGCTGAAATACTTGGACGTTCCCTTTTGCTCTCTATATTGTTTGGATTTATATTTGACAAATGTTTGCTATCATTTCAGTCGGATTTCGGAACTGAATAAATAGTACATGACATATATCTGCCATCTTGAAGCTGCTGTTATTTCTTGGTCTTTTCTAATGAATTAATGGGAAACCTTATAACATAGTTGTTGAAAGCTCAGGCTGTGAACCAGAGTTCAAATCTGATTCTATCTTAGTTGTGGGACTTTGGCCAAATTATTAATATCCTTAGGTCTGTTTCTTCATCAGTAAAATAGAGTCAGGCGTACCAGCCTCAAAAGATTGTCCAACAAACAGACCAGATGGCTCCCCTGGGGAATTCTACCAGACATTGAAAGCCGAGTTAATGCCCATCCTTCTCAAGCTGTTCCAAAAAATAGAAATGGAAGCAAAACTTCTGGACTCATTCTACAAACCCAGCATTATTTTGATTCCCAAACCAGACAGAGACCCAACAAAAAAGAACTACAGGCCAATATCCCTGATGAACATGGATGCAAAATTCTCAGCAAAACATTAGCAAATCAAATTCAACTGCATATAAATAGAAGTATTCATCATGATCAAGTGAGATTCATTCCTGGGTTGCATGGCTGGCTCAATACTCATAAATCAATCAATGTGATACATTACATTAATAAAGGTTAAGAACCATATAATCCTGTCAATAGATGCAGAAAAAGCATTTGACAAAACACAGATCCTGTAATAAAAACCATCAAGAAAGTCGGGATAGAAGGAACATACTTAAACATCATAAAAGCCATTTATGAAAAGCCCACAGTTAATATCATCCTCAATGGGGAAAAACAGAGCTTTCCCCCTGAGATCAGGAACATGACAGGGATGTCCACTCTCACCACTGTTATTTAATATATAGTGTTAGAAGTCCTAGCCTCAGCAGTCAGACAACAAAAGGAAACAAAAGGCATCAGATTGGTAAAGAACAAGTGAAACTTTCACTTTTTGCAGATGACATGATCCTCTATGTGGAAAACCCGACAGACTCCACCAAAAATCTGCGAGAACTGATTCATGAATTCAGCAAAGTCACAGGGTACAAAATCAATGTACAGAAATCGGTTGCATTTTTATACACCAATAATGAAGTAACAGAAAGAGAAATCAAGAAATGGATCCCATTCACAATTGCACCAAGAAACATAAAATACCTAGGAATAAACCCAACCAAAGATCTAAAAGATCTGTATGCTGAAAACTATAGAAAGCTTATGAAGGAAATTGAAGAAGACACAAAGAAATGGAAAAACATTCCATGCTCATGGATTGGAAGAATACTTGTTAAAATGTCAATACTACCCAAAGTAGTCTACACATTCAATGCAATCCCAATCAAAACTGCACCAGCATTCTTCTCAAAGCTGGAACAAACTATCCTAAAATTCGTATGGAACCACAAAAGACCCTGAATAGCCAAAGTAATATTGAAGAAGAAAACCAAAATGGGAGGCATCACAATCCCAGACTTTAGCCTCTACTACAAAGGTGTAATCAAGACAGTGTGGTATTGGCACAAAAACAGACACATAGACCAATGGAATAGATTAGAGAACCCAGAATTGGACCCACAAAGGTATGGCCAACCACTCTTTGACAAAGCAGGAAAGAATATCCAATGGAAAAAAGACAGTCTCTTTAACAAATGGTGCTGGGAGAACTGGACAGCAACATGCAGAAGAATGAAACTAGACCACTTTCTTACACCGTACCCAAAAATAAACTCAAAATGGATGAAGGACCTGAATGTGAGACAGGAAACCATCAAAACCTTAGAGGAGAAAGCAGGCAACAAACTCTTTGACCTCAACCACAGCAATTTCTTACTCGTCACATCTCCAAAGGCATGGGAATTAAAAGCAAAAATGAACTATTGGGACCTCATCAAGATAAAAGCTTCTGCACTGTAAAGGAAACAATCAACAAAACTAAAAGGCAACTGATGGAATGGGAAAAGATATTTGCAAATGACATATCAGACAAAGGGCTAGTATCCAAAATCTATAAAGAACTCACCAAACTCCACACCCGAAAAACAAATAATCCAGTGAAGAAATGGGCAAAAGACATTTATTAGATACTTTTCCAAAGAAGACATCCAGATGACCAACAGACACATCCTCAACCTCTCTCACCATCAGGGAAATACAAGTGAAACCACACTGAGATACCATCTCATACCAGTCAGAGTGGCTAAAATGAGTAAATCAGGAGAGTGGCTAAAATTAGTAAATCAGGAGACTATAGATGTTGGCGAGGTTGTGTAGAAATGGTAACCCTCTTGCACTGTTGGTGGGAATGCAAACTGGTGCAGCTGCTCTAGAAATGTGTGGAGGTTCTTCAAAAAGTTAACAATAGAACTACCCTATGACCTAGCAATAGCACTGCTAGGAATTTACTATTGGGATACAGGAGTGCTGATGCATAGGGGCACATGTACCCCAATGTTTATGGCAGCACTTTCAACAATAGCCAAATTATGGAAAGAGCCTAAATGTCCATCAACTGATGAATAAAGAAGATGTGGTTTATATATACAATGGAATACTACTTGACAATGAGAAAGAATGAAATCCTGACATTTGCAGCAATGTGGATAGAACTGGAGGGTATTATGCTAAGTGAAATAACTCAGTCAGAGAAAGACAGATACCATATGTTTTCACTCATATGTGGATCTTGAGAAGCTTAACAGAAGACAATGGAGGAAGGGAAAAAAAAGTTACAGAGAGGGAGGAATGCAAACCATAAGAAACTCTTAAATGCTGAGAACTGAGGGTGGATGGGGTTTGGGGGAGAAGGGAAAGTGGGTGATGGGCATTGAGGTCACACTTGTTGGGATGAGCACTGGGTGTTGTATGGAAACCACTTTGACAATAAATTATATTTAAAAAATAAAAAAGAAACTTCTAGGGGCACCTGGGTGGCTCAGTCAGTTCAGCGTCCAACTTCAGCTCAGTTCTTATGTTTCACGATTTCGAGCCCCATGTCGGCCTCTGTGCGGACAGCTCAGAGTCTTGAGCCTGCTTCAGATTCTCTTTCTTCCTCTCTTTCTGCCCCTCCCCTGCTCTCACTCTTTCTCTCTCTCTCAAAAATAAACATTAAAAAATTTTTAAAAAGAAAGTTCTAAAAGAAAACATAGGCAGCAATCTTCTTGACATCAATCTTGGCAGTGATATTTTTAATCTGACACCAAAAGCAAAAGCTACAAAGGGCAAAAATAAGCAAGTGGGACTATAGCAGATTAAAACCTTCTGCACAGCAAATAAATGAATGCATCAACAAAATGAAAAGGCAATTTATTGAATGAGAGAACATATTTTCAATCATTTATCTGATAAGGGGCTAATCTGCAAAATATATAAAAAATGTGTACAATAGCAAAAAAAACAAAAAAACAAAAAAACCCAACAACAATCCAATTAAAAAATGGGCCGGATATCTGAATAGACATTTTCCAAAGATGACATACAACAGGTATGTGAAAAGATGCCCTACATCAGTCATCAACAGGGACATGCAAATCAAACCATAATAGGATATCACCTCACACCTGCTTGAATGACTTATCAGAAAGACTAGAAATAACAAGTGTTGGTGAGGCTGTGGAAAAAAATGAAACTTCTGTGCACTGTTGGTGGGAATGTAAATTGGTCCAGTCACTATAGAAAAGTTTGGAAATTTCTAAAAAAGTTAAAAATAGAACCTTATGATCCATCAGTTCTACTTCTGGACATTTATCTGAAGAAAAGGATATAGGTATCCCCAACATACATGGCACCATTATTTACAGTTGTCAAGATGTGGAAACAATGTAGGTGTTCATTGATAGATAAATGAATAAAGAAATCATGAGATACACACCACACACATACATACAGGAATATTATTCAGTTATAAAAAAAGAAGAAACTATTGCTATTTGCAACGTCATGGATGGACCTCAAGGAATTTGCTAAGTGAAGTAAGTCAGACAGGGAGAGCTCTATTATAGATAGACTCTAAATAAAGGGGGAAAAAAAACAAGCACATAGATACAGAGAACATATTGGTGTTTACAATAGGCAGGTGGGAAACTGGATGCGTTTTTTGTTTTTGTTTTGTTTTAGTTTAAATAAAGTGACTTAAAACATATATTTTAATTAAGTAACTTGTAAGCCAATTGTTCTTTTCTTCTCTTTTGGTTTGTTTTGACCACACTAAAATGTCTTTATTAGAAGTTCAATATATTTAGCCTTACTGCATCATCAGCTACCATTCCTAGGGTGTGAATCAGGATCAATATGGGTCAGATGGTCTCTGCAGTTGCCCTGTTACTGAACTTCTTGCTTACGATGCTCCATCCACCCCCAGGGCTCTGTCTGTTCCCACTCTGAACCATCCTGCCGGCAGGCTGTGTAACCAGGAGGTTACCACACTGCCCTCCATTTTCCAAAGCATATTGTCAGCACATTTTCTTTTATCTAGATTTTGTAAATTTTAAATTTCTTTTAACATTATTAATGTATATTTTAACTAATAAGTCATTGCTTAGTGAAACACTATTTTCAATCTGAAAATCATGAGAATGGACTCTAGACCCTGCAAATCACGATTATGCTATTGTCAACCTTCCCTGAGAGTGAGAAGTTGGGGGCTGGATCTGGAACAGAAATATGATCCCTTATTGTCAGGTCTGGATGGCACAGGCAAGCCTCAGATTTCTAACAGATACCGTCTCAGTTATGATCAGGTTTTATATTTAAGATTGAAAAACTCATTAAAAATTTTCAACGTTTATTTTTGAAGGAAAGATAAGAGTTTGAGCAGGGGAGGGGCAGAGAGAGAGGGAGACACAGAATCCATAGCAGGCTCCCAGCTCTGAGCTGTCAGCATAGAGCCCTACGCAGGGCTGGAACTCATAAGCCGGGAGATCATGACCTGAGCCGAAGTCGGATGCCCAACCAACTGAGCCATCCAGGCACCCTGAAAACTCCTTTAAAATGGTGTTTTGCGATAGAGGATTGGGATATCCATAGAGGCTAACTTAGTTTTAACAGACTTTTAAAAATTACGTATAATTAAAATATATATATGTATGTGTTTTTATTTTTATTTAACAGAGAGAGCCAACATGCCAGTCGGGGAGGATCAGGGGAGAGAGAGAGAGAATCTATGCTGAGGGTGGAGCCAGTTGTGGCACGGGGCTCAATCCCATGACACTGGGATCATGACTTGAGCCAAAATCAAGAGTTAGATGCTCAAACAACTGAGGCATCAGGTGCCCCTAAAATATTTTTATATTTTAAAAAATACATATTTTATAATGATTATAACACATACAATGTAAAAAAAATCCAAATATAGAACTTAATAAAAGTCTCCTGTTGTCAGGTTTGGGTTACTACATCCAGTAAAATTCAGTTATGTCTATTTTGCATATTATTTTTGTAAGAAAACATAAGACTCCAGAGATCTATGTTTTTGATAGGATGATTTTGATTCAAGTGTGTCCAAATGGCCTGGCTTGTCATTTGTTTTTTTTTTGTTTTTTTTTTTCTGAGGGAAGAGACTACTTCTGTCTGTGTCTTCCTTTGCCCTTCTTTTTCACTTTCCTTTCTAGCCAAAGCATACCCAGTCCTCTCCAAATACCCCAGACTCACCCTGTCTGGCCCATCTGGCCCTCTCTCCTCCACAACTCCTGGTGTCTTCTTTCCCTGATTTGCTCTTTACATAGTTTTTATACCCTTAACAGTCAAAATATGGATAAAAGACTAGTGATCTATTTTTAAAATTAAATTTATTAACTCTTTTTAGACTTAGTTGAGTGTTACTGTATTCCAGTAATGTGGTGGTGGAAATTATTTTTTTCTTTGGGTTTTCACTTGATCCTTCTGCCTCTACAGATTTGATGCCTTGATAGAATACGAGTATTTGATCAAATACGAGTATTTGATGTTCACAAAGTATTGGCTATAAAATTTCTGAACCATTCCATAAACATAAATATGAAAATGAACTTGTCAGCATTTTATTTTGGTGAGTTCTATAATAGCCTTAGGTGTAGGAATATAAGTACAAATAACTAAACAATTCTAATTAATTGTGAAGGAGTTGAAGTGATTAATGGGGATAGAAAGGAGTTTTCTCTAGAAATAAATATCAAAAATAGTTTAAGCCACACATTGGGATATTAAAGTCTTGGACTTGTTTTACATAGTAATGGAAGTTGGAAAATATTTAGTATATAATATTTAAAAGTCAAAGTTTTCTAGATAAATATTAGAACATGAAGGCTATTCCAGAGTAGCCTTATTTTATAGATCTCTATACAGCTTTTGCTTATTGAAGTTAATTTTTTCCTTCAAGGAAACAATCATTAAAAATGCATATTTAATATTAGGCTTTTAAATACTTATAGTAAAATAAATGATTTGTATATTTAAAATTCCATAAGATAAATAGGGCTAAAAAATCTAACTGAATGAAACTTTGTAGAAGGTAATATCGTAGGTTGTTTCATTAAAAATTTTAAATGGAATTTGAGAAATATCATCAACTATTCACTGGAAGTTGCCATAAAGATTCATTTTCAATTGGTAATACTATCAAGTTAAATATTCTATTATAACAAACATCTTTATTATCTTTTAATGGTTAGAGGCAAGTTTACATATGATGTCCAGAATAATGTTTATTCTAAAACTAGTAAGATCAGGGGCGCCTGGGTGGCTTAGTCGGTTAAGCATCCGACTTCGGCTCCTGTCATGATCTCATGGTCCATGGGCTCGAACCCCGAGTAGGGCTCTGTGCTGACAGCTCAGAACCTGGCCTGCTTCAGATTCTGTGTCTCCCTCTCTCTCTGCCCCACCCCTGCTCACTCTCTGTCTCTCTCTCAAAATAAAATAAAGACATAAAAAATTAAAAAAAAATAAAAAAATAAAACTAGTAAGGTCATTAAAATTTTAAAAGCACAAACAAGAAAAAAATTATTTGAGCCCTTAAAATATAGTATTGTGGCAAATTTCCAGAGTTTTCTATGCATAGATTTTCTTATACAATCGTCAAGTATGTACGATTTTAAACTATACAGTTTATACTTATTATATAGTAATATTTTTTCCATTCATTAAAACTTATTTCTAACTTAGTTTTAGTGGTTTGTGGAGTGTATGTACCATTGTTTACTTATCGGTCTTATGTTTGGTTACACCGTTTGTTTCTTCTAGTATCAATAAAAAAAAATCTATCATCCATCTAGTTATGGTTAAAATGTGCATGTTTTGAGGTTCCTGTTAGAATAAATATTCAGGAGTAAAGTTATTAGATGAAATATTTATTAAACCATTTTTCTGTAACTTTTACAAGTTTATACTACCAACAGTCCAATAATGCCAACGGTAGATTAAATGCTGCTAAATTTGGTATATAGAGAACGACTCACACTAAATCTTCAGTTCCACAATCCATGTATCAATTTCTAATATTTGTCTTCATTTCAGTGCAAACAATAAAGATTATACTGCCACCCTACACAAAAGCTGGTACTCCCTTGCCAATACTGCTTTTTCTATGTATATGTAAGTTTTCCATACTTTACCTGCTAAATCTCTTTCATCGCTTCTAGAAATTTTTATCCTTTCTTTGTAGATATTGCAAGTTTTCCAAAAGTACCAGAGTTAACGCTATAGGAGAAACCAAACATGCGTGTTCCTCTTTCCACAGTGTGGGATTGACAATGGGAGGCTGCCCAGCCATGAACTTCATTTTCAAACCACTCTTCATGTAGATGTGGCCGTGGATTGGCTCCTGCTGGGGAACTAATCTGGTGAGAAGTGAGCTAGGTCACTTTGGCCCTCTTTGGTTTGTAAGAAGCAGGTGTGCCTTCTCTCTGGTGTTTTCTCCACCCACCATGAGAAATCTGAGTAGCCCCCAGCTGCGAGGTCACCTGAAGCTCAGCGGGGACCCCTCCCCTCCCCTCCCCTCCCCTCCCCCCTCTCTGCTCAGTAACCCTTCCTCCTGGCAGCAAGACCATAGGCAGACCCACTGATATTTTCTTCATCTCTCCTGGGGCCAACAAGGATATGCTAACATTAGTCCTCTGGTGCCTCCTGGGACGGAATGAGGGGAGATTGGGAGGCAAATCCAGTCCTGCCAGTGACTAATCTTATACTCCTGTCCTCTCCTTCCCTTTGTGGGGCTGCACTCCTCTCTACCTAGACACTGAGGACTTCCAAACTTCTGATGGGAAGGGGACCACACAGGTCACCCTGTTCTCCGGTCTCCAAAGGCAGGAGGGAGTCCACCTGCAAGGTTCAGTCCATGGAGGAAGGGCAGCACATAGTCTAGTATACTTTTCCAGTTTACTTGAATCCTCTTTCCCTCCTGAGGGCTTTTTTTTTTTTTTTTTTTTGAAGGGACAGGAAAAAACTGGCTTGGCCACCTCCTATCCATTTTCAAATCTTCACTTTCTCATACTTAAACCTTTTGCTCTTAAACTTGGGAGACAAGAATTTCTTATATTTTTTAGTTTCTTTCTTAATCTACTTCTAAAACTCCTCCTAGTGTTTTAAAGGCCTTGTATTTCAAAGTCTGAATGGGAGATAATCCTGAGGGTGGGGGTGAAGAATAATTCATACTTCCAAGTAGTATTCTATTACTAGTTCACTTTGTTTCAGAAAATAGCATTAGATTATAGCCTCTGTTCTGTAAGGTGTTTTAGTTTCTAAAATGTCAACAATTTCTTGTCACATCAATACATTCACATGTGTATTCACTTCAATGTCTGTATTGAAATTCATTATCTGAATGAAGTTCCATTATTTTGAAAAAACTTAAATGTCCTTAATGTTAGATATTAAGGGTATTTCTAATCTTTACGATTAAAGAACACCCTGGACATACCTGTAGTAAATTTTTGCTCATGTGCAAAAATACTCCCTAAAAATGGAATTGCTGGAGAAAAGCTTACGCACATATGAAGGCTTAAGACATAGTGTCCAAATGGCCAGAAAGGCTCTACAAACTTACACCTGAACCTGCAGTCTGAAAGTGTCCAATTCCCCCACTCCCACTAATACTGGGTATTATTACCATGGGTAACTCCCCCAAAACAGAATGCGATTAGATATAAAATGATTAAGAAGGCAGATCCTGCTATTAGGAGAACATTTAATAGGAGTATACTGGGAGTGTGATTCTCTCATATGTACAGGGGATTGGTTCTCAGTCTCCAAAAAGGAAGTTAATCTTTCTACTAAAAGTGCTTTAAAATTCATCCCATCAGTTTAGTTCCCAGATTGACATATCAGAGAGTCCTGAAATACAATACTCTAACAATAGCAAACACAGTTACTGTCAGCAAATGTAGGATTGGCCCTCATCTTTGCTGCTTTCCCTACCTTCCCTTCTCCTTTGCAAGGACTTAGTCTTATAGTCAGATTTCTCAAACCCTCTATTTCCCACTATGCTCTCCTGGGGAAAATGGTAATCTACGCAGATGAACTTATATCAGAAACCCTCTTTACAGGTTTTGAAAAACATCATCCCATGTTTGTTCGTAGAGTCCCATGTTTGTTCGTAGAGTCTTAGAACCTTGGCAAGATAGTTAACTTGGGGGAGATCTCACCTAACTTTGATGCACATAGTATGGGTTAAAGGTTTTCTTGGATTGAAAAGCAAAGCAAAACAGCACAGAACAGCAAAGCAAAGAGAAGGAAGAGGCATGTTTCAGAATGCCTTTCTTTTTCTGTATTCTTTATCTTTGTTCATGGCATTGCCACCTACCTGGTCAGATAGTCTGATAATCTCCTATATTCTCGTGCATCCGTCTGTGAACAGAGGTAATCATGATCAGTTCTCAATTCTACCTCCTAAAAAATACTTCTTTTGATTTCCCTCATATCCTCTGGCCTGATTTGGTAACAGTCACCTAATCAGTTTTTTGACTCTCACAGTACTGGGGAGGATAGACTGGAAGAAGAAATAAATTGATATTGACTTTCTAAAGTAAAACATTTGGGGTGCCTGGGTGGCTCAGTTGGTTGAGCAACTGACTCATGGTTTTGGCTTGGGTGGTTGATCTCGTGGTTGTGGCATTGAGCCCCCGTGTCAGGCTCTGCACTGGGCATGGAGCCTGCTTGGGATTCTCTCTCCCTCTCCTTCTGCCCATCTCCCACTTTCATGCATGAGAGCTCTCCCTCTCTTTCTCAAAATAAACAAACATTTTAAAGTGAAATATTTGATGGTATTCATCCTTCAGTTAAAATCTTTCAGTAATTCCCATTGCTTAGAGATAAGTATAAATCTTGCTTTCAGTAATTCCCCATTGCCTAGAGATAAGTTTAAATCTTGAGGTTTTCACTGTCTTCCTGTCTTTCATAAGCTTTACCCAATCTCCATGTCCTGTCCCATCTCCTGCCACTTTATCTCCCACTTCTGATCTAGATGATTTAGGTTTAAACATTCCCTGCTAGTCCATGCATTTTCATAAGCTGTTACATTTTTTTGGATGCTCTTCTTGCTATTTCCCCCACTCCTGGTGCATTCAAACTCATCTGCCAGACTTGTTTGAAGTGCTACCTTCTCTTTGAAACTTCCCCTGGAAGTTACTTGCTGCCCCTATTGTTTTCCTGTAGGCACATTCTTCATTAACACAGACTTATTGACTTAGTATGTTTAAGGAATTAAGGTACAAGGATGAAAAAGATATAATCCCTGCCCTCAAAGAGCATCCTCAGTCTAGTGGGGATGCTTAAACGGAGTCTTAAAAAAATAAAATAGTGGATAATTGTGTTTTAGTCATCTTGCAGCCATTTACACTACTTAGGGTAACAGCCCCTGGTTTTTAGCAGAAGATCCATCCCTTTGCTATTTTTAGTCCTTGTGGTCTGGTGGAGCAATGGGATAGACTCACTGACAAGTAGGGTAACCCAGATCTAAGCCAACAAATGCTTTCATTTTCTCTGGGTTTAGCAATTGAGTCTGGGGTGGTCACATGACTTGAGTCAATCAGAGCTGCTTAGATGCTTGGAAAGAGATATTCTCTCATTCTAGCTGGACTTAAGCCTCAAGAATAGAGGCTGAAATTATCACAGCCACTTGCTAGTGCAATGTCACTGAGAATTAAATCAACCACATGTCAAAAAGCAGGGATAAGCAGAGTGATGGAGAAAAACAGTCCCTATGACAAATTTTGAGCCCTTAATCCAGTTATTCCTGAAGCCAATTTACCCTGTAAATTCAGCTCCATAAGCCAACCAATTCCCTTTCTATACTTACGCCAGCTTGAGTTGTTTTTTCTTCCACTTGTAATCACCAGAATCTTAACTCACATAATAAGATTTTGATAGGTGAATAATGGAAGTAATGGAAAATGAAAATAGCATACGCAGGGGGATAGAAGAATAACTATCTTGACAAGAACGAGACAGATTGAAGAATCACCTCTTTTGGGATCTGAAGAAAGAGGACACAGTACAAACCACTGTCTCTAAGATTGGAGAGACAGACAAATGCAAGGAGTCACAGCTTACCTGAGCAGAGATGATTGGAAAGCAGTGCTGGAAGGAAATCCCAACTGTAACTGCAAATTGCTGGAAGCTTGGTGCAGACAACTCTGTTAAGAATTCCAGGCAGACCCTGTCTCAGGGGGTCCCCAAACTCCTTACCTCCAGGAGTTTGACTAGCTTCTCATTGTAAATTTTGGTGAAAAATCTTGTGCTTCTAGCAGGTGAGAAGCCATTTTGAAAAACACAAGAGCCCTCTGTTCTTCTTAATAAGGCCTGCCTTCAGGGGAAACAAATTAACCATACCCTAACCTGTTGAGTATTATCAGTGCCTAACTGACCAGGGAGAACGGAAATACCCAACTCCAGCTGGCTCTAGCCTTCTACATGGGAGGAGGAAAATACCCAACTTTAGCCCAATCTAGCCATCCTGTCCCACCTGAGAGGGGTGGAACTGAGAAACACCTGTGAAGTTCGCAGTCCCTAGGCACTCTAGAAGACTGAGGCCTAATCATAGGACTACAAAAATGCTTCTCTTCCCACCCCACTCCACCTCACAACCATATTACTAAAAGCCTACTTACATCAATTCAATGTACTCAATCCATCATGTCCAGCTGTCAAGAAAAAGTTACAAAGCATACCAAAAGGCAGAAAACACAATGGAAGAGACAGAGCAAGCATCAGAACCAGACATGTCAGGGATGTTGGAATTATCAGACAGAGGATTTTTTTTTCCTAATTATTTCACAACATTTTATTATTACCTATGCTCTTGAGGTTATTTATGTATAACGTATTTTTTTTATTGTGGGTAAATATGCATAACATAAAATTTACCATCTTAAAAAAAAACATCTTCGTTATTTTTTAGTGTATAGTTCAGTGGCATTAAGTGCGTTCACATTATTTTATTTTATAATAGAATTTATTCATTTACTATATCACATCTTGATAGCTTTATGGTATTCTAGTGTGTATATATATCATAAATCATTTGAAAACTTCTCTAAAAGTATATATCAAATTTTTTTTGTTTTTTACATTTTCTATAATTTATTTTTTATAATTCACATCCAAGTTAGTTAGCACATCGTGCAACAATGGATTTCAGGAGTAGATTCCTTAAGAGCCTTACCCATTTAGCCCATTCCCCTCCCACAACCCCTCCAGCAACCCTCTGTTTGTTCTCTATATTTAAGAGACAGGGGATTTTTAAAAATTGAAGTATGGTTATAACAATGTTATATTAATTAAATTAGTGGTTTGACAACTCCGTACCTTACATAATGTTCACCATGATAAGTACAGTCCCCACATAAAATTATTATAATATTACTGACTATATTCCCTATGTTAAACTTTTCATTCCCTTGGCTTATTTATTTCTTAACTGGAAGTTTGTCCCTCTTAATAATACCCTTCACCTATTTCACCTATTCCCCACCCCATCTTCTCTGGCAACCACAAGTTCTCTGTATTTGTGAGTCTGTTGTTTTAGACTCCACATATAAGTGAAATCACATGGTATTTGTCTTTCTCTGACAGAGAATCTAAAAAAACTCTGATCAATATGCCAGGAGTGCTAATGGATAAAGTAGAGAGCATCCAAGGATGGGCAATGGAGGCAGAGAAATGGGAATCCTAAGAAAGAACCAAAAAGAAATACTAGAGATCAAAAACATTGTAAAAGGAATGAAGAATGCCTTTGATGGGCTTATCAGCAGATTGGACACAGCTGAGGGAAGAGTCTCTGCTTGAGGATATTTCAATAAAAATCTTTACAACTGAAAAGCAAAGAGAATAAAGATTGAAAAGAACAGAGTAAAATATCCAACGACTGTGGGACTATAAATGATGTAACATATTCATAATGGGAATACCACAAGGAAAAGAAAGAGAGAAAGGAACAGAAGAAATCTTTGGAACAATGATGACTGAGAATTTCCAAATTAAAAAAATTTTTTTTACTGTTTATTTATTTTTGAGAGAGAGGTAGAGTGCAGAGAAAGGCAGAGAGAGAGAGAGGGAGACACAGAATCCAAAGCAGGCTCCAGGCTATGAGCTGTCAGCAACAGAGCCTGACACAGTGTTCGAAACCACGGACAATGAAATCATGACATGAGCCAAAGTCGGAGGCTTAACCGACTGAGCCACCCAGGTGCCCCAAGAATTTTCCCCAAATTAATGTAGGACACTAAACCATAGCTACAGGAAGTTCAGAGAACACCAAGTAAGATAAATGCCAAAACAAACAAAAAACCCCACAAACTACACTTGGGTATATCATTTTCCAAATAAAGTAAATCAAGGATAAAGAAAAAATCCTGAAGAAACCAGAGGGGGAAAGAAAAAAAGTGTAGGGGAACAAAGATAAAAATTATATCTGACTTCTGCTCTGAAACCATGTAAACAAGAAGAGAGTGGAGTGAAATATTTTATGCATTGAGAGGAAAAAAAACCCTGTCAACCTAGAATTTAGAATTCTGTACCCTGCAAAATTAAAAAAACTGATTCTAAAAATTGGCCAAAGACTTTAACAGGCATCTCACCAAAGACATATACATGGCAAATAAGCATATGAAAAGATGCCTGAGATGAAATGTCGTTAGGGAAGTGCAAATTAGAATACCAAGGAGATACCACTGTACATCTATTAGAATGGCCAACATCTAGCACACTAACATCAAATGCTGGTGAGGAGGTGGAGCAACAGGAACTCTCATTTATTGCTGGTGGAATGCAAAATGGCATAACCTCTTTGGAAGACGGGTTGGTGGTTTCTTAAAAATCTAAGCATACTTACCATATGACCTACCAGCCATGCTATTTGGTAATATTTACCTAAATGGAATGGAAAAACTTATTTCCACATAAAAACCTGCACATGGATGTTTACTTATAGAAGGTTTATTCATAGTTATCAAAACCTGGAAGTAACCAAGATGTACTTCAGTAGGTGAATAGAAAAATCAACTGTGGTACATTTAGACAATGGAATATTATTCAGTGCTAAAAAGAAATGAGCTATCAAGCCACAAAAAGACAGAGAACCCTCAAATGTATATCACTAAGTAACAGAAGTCAATCTGAAAAGTCTATATATTGTAAGATTCCAACTTACAACTATATGATATTCTGGAAGAGGTAAAATTATTTGGACAGGAAAAAGATCAGAGTTTTCCAGGATTTGTAGGGGTGGTGGACAATGAATAGGCAAAGCACAGGGATTTTCAGGGCAGTGAAAATACGTGTCATTATACATTTGTCCAAACCCATAGAATATACAATATCAAGAGTGAACTCTAATATAGTCTATGGATTTAGGGTGATTATGATATGTTAATGTGGGTTCATCAATTGTGATAAATATACCACTGTGGTGGGGGATGTTGATCTTGGGAGAGGCTTTCATTCCTTAACCTGCTCCCCACCATATGACCCTCTGATCCCTGCGTCTTTCTGGGATGTTTGTTGGCATCTGCCTCTGCGAGCACTTGGGTTCAGGTTTCTCTCTTCTTTTAGGGCCATTCACCATGTCTCTATCCATTTTCATTTTCCAAATGCTTGTCAAAATCTCTTGTTCATACTCTTATTTTCCTTGTCCTGGAAGCTTTACATTATTTTATTCTTTTAGTCATTTGAACACATTGTGGGGGGGGGACAGAAGAGATAAGAAAATGTGCTCAACCCACTATGCTTATTCCAGAATTTATGATTTCTCAATTTCTATCTTTATTTTAAAATAATGTAATTTTTACTCCACCTGAGAATAAGTAAATCTGTGAATTCTGTTTTATGGTGTTTGTGTTTGGTTTCCGATTGTGGTTGATATAATTCTAAACTAGCCCTCATGATTCCTGTCACCTTGTATTTATACCCCATGTAATCCCTTCCCCTTGAGTAGGGGCAGGAGGTGTGAAACTGACAGATATCATGGTTATCTATGGTTAGGTTATATTATATGACAAAGATGGAGGGACTTTTTGCAGGTGTAATTAAGATCCCCAAGCAGTTGACTGAGGTAACTGAAAGGGAGTTTGTCCTGGGTGGGCTGGACCTAATCAGGTGACTGGAGGGGGAAATCTATAGGTCAGGGAAATTCCAAGCAGCAGAGATGCTCTCCTACTGGCTGTGAAGAAGAAAACAATCATGTGAACTGCTCCTGGTGGGCGCCATGTGGCAGGGACTTATGAAGATGGCATGTAGTAACAGAGTAATTCCTAGGCAACGGTCAGCTAGAAAGATGAGAACCCAGTCCTATAATTACAGGAAACTGATTGTACTAACAACCAGTGAACTTGGAAGAGGACCCAGGTATTGGATGAGACTGCAGCCATGACTGACACGTTAGCCTCATGAGACCCCTGAGGAGAGTCCCAGCTAGCATGGACACCTAATCCACGTGATGTAACAATCTGTATTGTTTCAAGCCACTACATTTTGGTAATTTATTATATAGCAATGGAAAACCACAGTTTGCCATATTTTGCATTCTTTTGTATTGAGGTTGATTTTTTTTTTCTTTGAGACTTCAGAACATGACTTTGGAATTATGGGGGACTCTGTGATGCCTGGTTGGTTGTTTTATTTAGTATGTATGCTATTTCGGCATGTAAAACGTTAGGATTGCTTTACCTTTAGATGCCTTTCCAAATGTGGTCATAATTTAAAGAATGTTAATTGAGTCTTCATCACTTCTGTATTTGTTGAGACTAACTCATTTGGTAATGAAGTAACAAGAGCAATAACAATAGCAATCTCTCCTAACATCTACTGAGTGCTGGCTAGGTGGCCAACATGGTGAAAAATGCTTTTTGTGTAATCCTCCCAGAACCCCATCAAGTATTAATCATTCCCTTTTTAGAGTTGAGGAAACAAAGTCCTGAGGAATTTGCTCAAGGTCACATACTTTGTGATGGCAGATGGAGAATTCTATCTCAGGCTGCCTAAGTCCTCAGCCTGTGCCTCTAACACCTATGGAATGCTGCCTGCAGGGATCTATAGAATGTCGACATTGCTGAAAATAAAACAGTGGACACAGCACTCTTGCACTTCACATAGACAGTTTTCACTGCTCTCAAGCAGCTCTGCAGGTTCATGTGGTTTTGCCATAATGTAATTTCATGTCATTTAAATTAGGGAGAGTGGAGTAACCAGTGAGAGAGCCCCAACAACAGCTGGGTGGTTCTCGGCCAAGGGTCACTGTGCTCTGATGCTCACCAAGGGATCATGTCAGAGTTGATATGTTTCTCTGTACACTGTAGGGGAAAATTATATGTAGAGTGGAATAAAAGGCAGAGTTCCAACAGTATTTGGCAAGGGGGAGATGGACATAAGGACCAGTGGCAGATGGGAAACAAAGAAAAGGGGTCACTTCATTGTTGGGGAGAGGGGAGACTAGGCCAATACAGTATCTCAATGGTATACATGAAGGGAACTTTCAGCTTAAGTTTGAGATCTAAATGGGACCTCTGAGTTCCCCTCAAGCCTACAACCAAAATTTGGAGTCTTACCACCTCTGCTCCGCCTCCCAGTAGAGGACCTCTCATCAGTGACCAACATGTGTGGGCATGTGATGGGAAAGAGCAAGACTGCGGGGCCACCAGGGCAGCCCTGAGTAAGGGACTATTCCTGCCAGACATTCGCATGGGGCAAACAGCTATCTGAAACCCATTAATCAACACATCCTATTGTGACCAGTCAGATTAGCTCCCCCTGTTGAGACTATCCTAGGAAGGGCAGAAGCATGCCTCTTCCTGTGATGACAATTATAGATCTGGGGATTTGAGGAGTCTAGAAGGATCTCCCAAGATGTAAGATGAGTCGATTGCATGCTATTTATTGACTGATGTATGTCCAGTAGTGATAAGCAATGGAAGATATTTTGTTTAAGCTTGTTTAGAAGTGGACACATCCCTTCTTTCCTTTGCTTAGGTTTGGCTTTGTAAGTCCTAAGCCTATGGGCATGATGATACCAATAAACAAAGAACAGTAATTTTTATGGTTAAAACAAAAGTGCTCATATCTTCCCATGTATTCACATGTTGACCCTGATCCGACTTCTAAGTTTAAGGGGAAAAAAAATCGCAAGAGCATGGGATCGAGACGCAGTTACCTTTTGAGCTGCACTCTTCAGCCTGTCTACCCACATTATAACTTTCATTGCCAGGCTGCCTGTGTTGTCACCACAGGCATATCCTATTAGGTAAAATGTAAAGTTGGAAATGGGAGAGCTTTTGAAAACTATAATTAATTTTGAATTCCATATAAACAACCAACACTTACCCCCTTTTATTACTGCATTAAAAATGGTTTAGTGCATTAATATTTTAACAGCTAGTTCCAAACCTAGGCTTAATTGCCTAGCCAGCCTTTTGAGATTAATTGTAAGTCCAGAGCTGTCATTACAACTGACTGGTTTCTCTGGTCAGGAGCAGCCTGCCTCGTTGTGCTCTTGACTATCTGGTTTGAAAGGTTTTGAAGTTCTGTAGGAAAAGCTGTACCACTGCCTCCCTTGTGAGCTCATCTTCCAATTTCTTTTGATGAAGGTCACACGGAGTGAAAATATTGGATTTCTGATCCCAGAACCTATAGTTTCATTGTTTATATACTCAAAGACAAAAATACCGAAAATAGTTCAAGTGGAAAGAACTTCAGAGGCAGAATATAGCAGTGATTTGAATTCACTTGAACAAGAAAGATGTACTGAGTAGTTCCTATGTGGTTGGCACTGTTATAGGCAGCGGGGACACAGCAGTGAGCCCGACAACCGCCTGCTTTCAAGGTGCTCATGTTCTAAGGGAGGCAAAGGAAGATGATGATCACAAATTAACAAGTGCATAGCATGTCATGGTGATACATGCTAAGAAAAATTAAAGCAGAGAAAGGAGATAGAGAGTGCTCTCCTATATAGAATGTTGAAGGAAAGCCACTCTGATAAGGTGACATGCGATCAGGGACTTGATGAAAGGGAGCATAAGAGGAGGAAGAACCTTTTAGTTAGAGGAAGCAGCAAATACAAAGGCCCTGGGGTGAGTGAGCAAGGATGTTCAAAGAACAGCAAGGAGGCCAGTGGGTCTGGGACAAAGGGAGTGAGGGAAAGAACAACAGGAAGTCATGCCTCTCCCCTAACTGTTGACATTTTGCTAGCAATCTTTGGCCTTCTGTGGCTTGTAGAAGCATTATGCTGAGCATGTCTGTCTCCAAATTTCCTCTTTTTATAAACACACCAGTCATATTGGAATAGAACCCACTCTGATGAACTCATTCTAACTTGATTACCTCTGTAAAGGCTCTATCTTCAAATAAGGTCATGTTCTGAGGTAATAGGGGTTTAAGACTCCTACATATTTCTGGGGGGAGGCCCAATTCAGTCTGTAACCTGGGGCTAAAGTCAAAGTGATGGCAGGGCTGCTTTCCTTCCAGGAACTTCATGAGAGAATCTATTTCCTGACTCTTTTACCTTTCAGAGGTTGTCCACATTCCTCGACTCTGCCCTCTTACAGCAGGGACACTGTTCCAATCTCTCCTTCTGTGGTCACATCTCCTTTTCTGATCCTGACACTTCTGCCTCCCTCTTTATAGGGACACTTGTGATTACATTGGAAAATCAAGAATAATCTACCCCCACCTCAAGATCCTTAACCACATCTGCAAAGATCCTTTTGCCATGAAAGAGAATGTATCCACAGGTGCTGGGGATTAGGACTCAGACATTTCTGAGGGGAAATATTCTGCTTCCCTTATGTTAAAGTTTATCTATTCATTTTGAGAGAGAGAGAGAGAGAGAGAGAGAGAGAGAGAGAGAGAGAGAATGCTGGGGAGGGGCAGAGAGAGAGAGAGAGGGAGAATTCCAGGCAGGCTCTGCACTGTCAGCACAGAGCCTGATGTGAGGCTCAACCTCACTAACACTGAGATCATGACCTGAGCTGAAACCAACACTTAACCAACTGAGCCACGTGGGTGCCCCTCTGCATGGTATTTGAAAGCATCACCCTGTCTGTCGTGCAGAAGGGGGAAAGAGTGTGAAGCAGGAGACCCATTAGCAGGCTGTGGCAGTGGTGCCAGTAAGAGATCATGGTGTCCTGGATGGACAAGGGCAGAGGTGCTGAGAAGTGATAAAATTCTGGAATCACTGTGAAGAATGACTTGCCAATGGAGCCAATGAGAGGTGTAAGACAGTAACAGAGAACTCCTCACTGTAGCTTTCTCAGAAAAATATTAACTGACATTTGTTCACTACATTAAAATGTTCAACATAACTTTGCATTAATGTTCTCATTGGAACTCCCTATGCCATTGTTATGTATAATTTTTATGCTTATTTTAAGTAAGAAGGAGTTAAGGAAGAGAGAGGTAACTTCTAGTGATTCTCTTTTTATTCCATAGCAGTTATATTCTTGAAATTGGCTATTTCAATGCCTTGATTTTTTTCTTTAAGTAGGCTCCACATGTAGCATGGACCCCATCACAGAGCTTGAACCCACAACCCTGAGATCAAGACCTAAGCTGACATCAAGAGTTGGTCACTTAACTGACTAACCCACCCAGGCACCCCAATGCTTTAATGGGGTTTAAACATAGAGATGATTAGTTAAGCTTAGACTGGTGATAAAGAGAAACAGATGTCATTCGATATCACCAATGTTTTAGAAATAAATTTACTAATCACAAAGGCAGAGAGAGTTCCATATTTTTTTTGGTGAGAATAAATGAGTTAATATTTATAAAGAGTCTAGAACATTGTCTGACATATGTAAGTCCTATATAACATTAGCAATCATTAGAGTTATTATTTATCATTTAGATTTTGTATTTCCAAAAGATATTGAAAATGTCTGTTTAGGGAAAAAAAGGCAAAACAAAACAAAGAAACAAAGTAGAGGAAAAAATTATATTACAAGTAGCTAGAATCAATTAGTTGCTACACTCAAACATTTAATTTACTTCTGAACATCCAGGCAGCTAGATTAAAAAAAGGAAACCCATTATGTAAGACTGTTCTTGTTGATCTGTAATTGAAATCAAATTAGGTCGCCTACAGAAACAGAACTTTTCATGGCATTCTAATCATAATTTAATGTGTAGATCCTCACATTAGGGGCTTCAGACACAGAATTGTTTTTTGTTTTTGCTTCTGTTTTGTTTTGGTAAAAGCCATTAAACCTCTACACATGCGCTAAACCCACATATCCCACTGTTTACTTCTTTTAAGTGTTCATCCTCTCTTGTTGCCAAAGTGACTTTTAAAAAGGCAAACCTGATCACGTTACTCTCTTGCTTAAAATTTATCCCTGACACTCACTCCACTGCTCACAGTGGGGTTTTCAGGCTTAGTTTTATCCAGAGAATCATTTCTTCAAACAAGCGTGTACATCGAAATCCAATAAGTAAAAAATGAATATAGGCTGAGCTGCTCCGGGTGAAGTGGGTGTGGGTCCTTGCCAGCCTGCCTGCCTGGCTTCACCTACTTACTCTCTCCTCTTGCATCCTCTCTGGTCCTCTGAACTGTCAGGATCGCATCAGAGCCCCTCAGCATGGCCTCAAAGGCCTCGTTTCCACCCTTGGGTGTTGCCCTCCACCCCCCGCCCAGTCTGCACTTGGGCTGAGCTTACATAAGAATATAATTTATGAACCAAACTGTTTTTGAGATTAAGTAATTATTGTAAAAATAATTAAAATCATATGACTTTGGAAATGTTTACTTTTTGATCAACCAATTGGCTTTATGATATTGGTGGATATAATTCCAAAAAATTAGGTTTTACCAAATCTCTCTAAAAGTATTAAAGCAGACATACTGATTATCTAAATGTTAAAAAAATACCATAAGCATAATAATTGTTCTAGAAACATTACTGTATTTTACTTAGTTTCTTAGCTGGATCAGACTCTATGTCTATGATACTGTATTTCTCTTTTTTCTTTCATTTTTTTTTGAATATAGTTCTAACATTTTCATAAAGTTTCCTATAATATTCAAAATTGGATTTATGGTATGTAACTTGGAAGTTTTTGACACTTTTAATTGACTTTTCTCTGAAGATCCTATTTTTAAAAATTTTTTTAATGTTTTTTATTTATTTTTGAGAGACAGAGAGCGAGCGAGCAAGGGAGAGTCAGAGAGAGAAGGAGATACAGAATCCGAAGACAGGCTCCAGGCTCTGAACTAGCTGTCAGCACATGGCCCGACGGGGCTTGAACCCACAAACCATGAGATCATGACCTGAGCCAAAGTCGGACGCTTAACCTAACCGACTGAGCCACCCAGGCGCCCCTGAAGATCCTATTTTTTAATGAGAATATATTCTCTCTGTGGGTGCTGGGGTACTTACTAAGCTCAGAGCAAATTCTGCTCAGTTGAAGATAATCTCAGTTCTATTTTTTTAATTATCAAAGCAAGTAAAAATTTAAGCCCAGATATGTTCGTTTCAATCCAGAGTACCTTTCTTTGACATACATTTTTATAAGAAAAAATTCATCAAAGAGGTTGACTTTATGATTATTTGAAAAGTTTCACCAAATTCAAATGTTGTAAAAGTATAAGCTTCTCACCTATATTCCATTCTATTCTGGAACTGAATGCAATGTCTCTAGTTAAAAATAGGTGCTCCATCAAAGGTTTTCCCCAAGTCATTTTAAAGTGCAATTATGGAATTTCAAAATTAAACACTGTATAGCATTTTAATGCTTATTGTCCCAGTTGTTCACTTCCTTGCTTTTGTAGGGACTGCATTCACTGCTTGTCCATTTGTAATGTTTGTTTTCAATAGCCTTAATTTCCTAAAACATTTGGCAAGCTGAAGTTTTTTTGGTCCTCCATTTGTTGAATGCCTTGATGAATAAAGATTGCAATACTTTCAAATAAAATGCAACCAAAATGTAGAGAATTTGCTTACAAAAATGCCCAATACTGCTGTAGGCTACTTATGTTGATTTAAAAAGTAATTTGTTTAAAGAATCAAGCACTTCAAAAATCAAACTGATAAAAGGCAGGAGAGAAAACATAGTGCTATGCTAAATTATCGTTTTTCAACATCAGCTTTGTCACATCAATTTTGTAGTTTAGTTATTTTAACTCTGTATAGTGATATAAAATATGTAAAAATCACTCCATTTTAATTGGCAGATTATGAAAGTTTGTTTTGGACAGATTTGTATATGATTTGTGAATTACATATTAGTGCCTCATGGATTTCTTAATTTAGCAAATATTGTTTATACTCCAATGTTGGTTTTAGACTCTGGCCCCCAGAATTGTGAGAAAATGAATTTCTGTTGTTTGAAGTCACCAAGTTTATGGTAATTTGTTATAGCAGCCTCAGAAAACAAATATAAATGTCTTTATAATAGTACTTATCACATGTAACTATAGGGTCTCCTGCATTAAAACATAAATTTCTTTAAAAAACCTTTTTTTATATCTTTATTTTGAGAGAGAAGGACAGAGAGTGAGTGGGGGAAGGGCAGAGAGAGAGAGGGAGACACAGAATCTGAAGCAGGCTCCAGGCTCTGAGCTGTCAGCACAGAGCCCCACTCGGGGCTCAAATCCAGACTGTGAGATTATGACCTGAGCTGAAGTCAGACGCTTAACCGACTGAGCTACCCAGGAGCCCCTAAAACATAAATTTCTTAAAGACATCTTATTTATCTTATATCTCTAGCGTACATCATAGTGCTTGGAATATTCAATTCTTGGTTGAATGAATGAATGATGTTAATGTGTTAAGTTTTCATTTTTATAGAGTAAGGACTTAAAAGTATAAATAGACTTATAATCATGTTTTAAAAATATATTCGAAAAAGTATAAATTTATTTTATTAAAATTAAAATTAACGTAAGTCATAAGCCTCCATTTTTACTGGGTAATAGAAAATTCCATCTTTCTTTGTTCTGGTTTAAAGCTCTGTCTCTTTCAGAATTCTCTACACTTTTCCTCAGAAGAAACTCAGGTGGCCTAAGTTCCTCAGGGCCTGCTATAAACTGACTTCCACAAAACTCCTATGTTAAAACCTAATCACCTGAAAATGATGGTATTAGTATGTGGGCCTTTGGGAGGTGATTAGGTCATGAGGATGGAGACCTTGTGAGCAGAATTAGCAACCTTATAAAAAAGGCCCCAGAAAGCTTTCTCACCGCTCTGCCACGTGCGAACACAGTGAGAAGACAGCCACATACCAGGAAGAAGCCTCTTACCAGACACTGAATCCGGAGGGGTCTGGTTCTTAGACATCCCAGCCTCCAGAACTGTGAGAAATTTCTGTTGTTTAGAAGCCACCTAGTTAGTGTAAGGTATTTTGTTCTAGCAGCCAGAACGGATTATGATAGGCCTCATACTGCCATTGGAAGTCAGTCCAGTCTCCATGGAGATGTGGGTCTCTGCCTGTCTCTCGGGCTTCAGGCTTTACCGCCATTACTTCCCTCGAATTGACTGTGATCCCACTGAGGCATCTGGTTGTCACCACCAATGCCTTCACTCTGCAAACCATGCCCCGCCTCCCCCCCCCCCCCATGCTCTGGGGGAGCTGCTGGCAGGTTCTTGGCCCTTACACTTCTCAGGAAGCTTGGGCATGAGGAGGGGGGGACTTGCTGGGACCTCCCCCACACCCAATAGCCTCCTTATCTTCTCTATTGATTGCTGCCAGATTAAATGTGGCTTTCTTCATAAGACTTGTACCCTTCTGGACCATACTCTGAGAAGATCCTGCTCTGGATTCCCTCACATTTTCCTGGGATTTCTATTGCAGTTTCTGTAGTCCTGCTGTCTCCTTGCTCCCAGGATTCAGTCTATGGCCTAGAGCGCTGGGCGTTTCTGTGGGACCCTCTGGCTTATTTATTATGCTGTCACAACCCTTCTGATTCTCCCTTTTCTGCTTTCTAGTCAAACTCTTAATTTATTTCATGTGTAATGTCCTGGCACTGTAGGCATTATTGTGTAAAGTCTGCTGAGATTGGGTTTATACTTAAGGCCTCATGTTTTAGAAGTTAGAAACAAAATAAGACAGAAAATCAACTCAATCCAAAAAACAAAAACAAGAAGCCATTCTTTCTCAATGTTCCGGCTTTTATCACGGAAAGCCAGGGCTTTTGTAATTGAAGGCAGCACCTCTAGAGGAAACCCTGGGGGTTGCCCCAGTGTGGGTGTGGGGCGGGGAGCAGCAGCGGGAAGACGGGCCAGGGACACATACTTACATCAATATTAAAATATTACTCTATTATTATAAGATGGCAAAAGTGTAGTATTGAAAGCAAAATAATTACTTGGAGACTAAAAAAAACCGAAGGCTTTCCTGAAAGGGAATACTTGAACAAAGTGTTAGGGATGAATAAACAGAAAAACTGACATTTTAAAATATGTGCATTCTGACCTTTATACATCTCAAGACTCCACAGATCATCAAAATTGGTAAAATGAGTAAACTGATAGTTCATAATCTGGAATATTGAGATCACAAATAATATTGGAAATGATATATCAAGTATATATTCTAGGAAACATGGTATTTTCTGACATTGACACTAAAGCATGATAATTTGGGGAGCTGTAGTTTCCGTTGGTCACATGCTCTTCAGAAGTTAAGAGATTTGCCTGAATATCCTTCTTCTCTGTATTTAGTAATGGCACTTTTATAGAATCAGTGAGAAATTTTAAGTATGGACTGATTAGTTATTTTCTATGCTGGAAACAGAACTCCCTTTATAACAAAGTTGACTTTAGGAGAAAAAATAATGAAGCCTAGATTTTTAGGGAGTGGAGTTGGGAGAAGAGGGAAGGTTCTAATGTCTGAGTCCAGGACTAAAAACTTCAAATTTGCATAACACCCAAGTGTCAATGTCATGCCTGGCATGGTGCCAGGTGTCTGTATATTAGAGGGACTAGTCACATGGGTATGGACATCCCAACAGTCACTGTTGGACTTCAGAGAGACTTAGTTGCTCTCCAGGGAAGCCTGGAAAAGCGGAGAAATTATAACCACTTCCACGAAAGGTTTACTCCTGTGTGTCCAAAACTTTGGCCAACTGGGAAACGGGACTGTCTAGAACACCAAATAGATGGTAAGAGGGAGAAGGAGGAAAGTAAGCGGTCCTGTCTTCGTGCCTGTGTGAACTGGCAGGCTGTCCACAGTTCTACGTGTCATCCATGTGGCAAAGGTCTACAACCTGCTTGCTCTGTGTTAGACACAGTCCTGAATGCTAAGGTAGTCAAACTCTTAGTCCCCTCCCATGGTTGGCTGGGGGGGAAAACAATTCCACTGGCTTGTAATGGCACCATGATGGAGGTATAAGCAAGGTCTTGTAGGAGCATGGAGGTGAAGGACTCCAGACTCCCTGGAAGAGATAAAGAAAGAGCAACTTCTGAGCTGCGGTTTGCAGAACAAATAGGCATTATCTAGATGTCAAGGGGAAGCTATTTGAAGCAGAAGCGAGAGCGTAGGTGAAGCACAGAGACCCGAGGGAGCCTGGTGGCACATTTCGGGAAACTTCTGAGTACTTCTGTGAGCTACAAGTTGAGTTTGTGGTGAGAGACTGGAAGATGAGAAACGGTCTAAAATCAACCCATGAGCGACTAGTGAAATCTACAGGGAAAGGATCCATGACAATTTGGATATATTTGTAAAATGTTTGAATTGAATTTTATGAAAGCAGCCAACCTCTGTTTACTTTTATATAGTCTTACTGTCAGGTTAGCATAGCACATGGCTATCTCGTTTTGAGAAGAGGATGCAGGAAGTTGAAAGATACTTGCTGACTTGATTGGATCAAAACTTTGGATGTCTTGGTCACATGTCTGACTTCCATGGATTTATCATTAAACACAATGATATTCAGCAAATATTCAGCTGGAAAACAGCTGAAAGATGAACAGGAAGTTTATCCAAAACTGCTCGAGTGTCGAGGCAACCCTGATTCCAACGTGAGAGAGGAAAAGGAAAAAAGAGGAGGGCAGAACGGACTCTAAAGATTCTAAGAATTTGGTTGTGTGCCAGCAAAGTGTTTCAGTATTTTGGATATTTATGAAAACTGGATTTCTGACCCCAAATGTGGATTGAATTGGAGGCTGGGATGCTGAAGTGTTGTTGGGGATACGTGGGCAGAGTTTTTGCTGTAAGAACTTTGGCAGTAATAAAGGGTATTTCTCTTCTTGGCCATCAGCTTTGGAAAGAGTTCCCAGGGGGTGACTGGCTCTGTCAAGTAACTGTCCTGAGTATCACGTTGCATGAGATACATTGTAAAGAGAACACAGGAAAGGATGAGATTTCTTTGTATCCGCTTTTCTATTGGACCACCATACTTTTCATTTCAGTTTATGCGTAGCTTGGGAAGTCCAATTTAGACAACATAGTCAGCTTTTGGGGAATAGGAATAAATCTTTTAGAGGTTCGTCACAGTGCTTTTAACAGGGCAACCCCTCAGGAGAAGCTGAATTAAAAAAACAAAAGGCCTGACATATTTCAGTGCAGGGTTCAAACTTGCCATCTTTCAAAACAGGCCATCGAGTATCATCAGCTTTTATGGGTTATAGAGGAGAGGCCTCTTCCAATTCGAAAATCCTAAACCTGTTTCATATTCTATGCGTTGTGAATAAGCCTAATGTATATTCGGAAAAGAAGTCAGCAATCCTTAGCTACTTCAGGATGTTGGTAAGTTGTATAAGCTGTAAAACTCCCCCAAAGTCAGGATGGTGGAGCAGGATGGGGGAACAGTTTCAGGGAGAACAGATGATTCATGGGAATGAACCATAGGGTTCCTCTCGCTGTGTGAATGAAGCTTGGATTTGGGACTATGAAGTGGTTGGACTGAAATACTTCTTTTCTACAGTTTCATGATTTTTTTCACTCCTTGCATGAGGATATTGATGGAAAAGACATGATGACTGAGATTAAATTGTGTTTTAATACAATATTTTAAAGTGTTACACTATGAGCCTTTCTTGATATGTAAACTTAACCTTGAGATATGAAGACTGATGGGATCTTACATAGAGTAAGTCAAGCATTTCAATTTATTTGGTTGTGTTTGTGCCATATGTGTGAGGAACTCCAACACCAGCTAGCCTGGGAAAAAGAGTTAACCTGGAAAAATGCTCAGTCCCACCACTAACGTTTTGAAATCCTTGGAACAGTTTTGCCAAATTCTGAGACTTAAAACACAAAGATAAGGATGATGACTTTCAATGCCAAGTGTGGAAATCATGCTTTTAGTATCTCTTTGTGCTTCTGCAGTGCAATTGACTCTTGCAAAATGGGATCTCATATCTCTTTACTAATGAGAATGCAGACCTTCTCTAGGGACTAGCAACTGGAAAGGCTCATCACTCATAGGCTTGATGTTATCTCTTGCTCTCAAATAACAGACGCTGGATTTCTGAACATTTGCCTCTTAGCTTGCTTCGTTGCCCAACATTATGCTAATTCATCTGGAATGTGATATAAGAGTGTATCTTCCGCGACTGCAGTGTCTTCACCTTTCTTGAGAACTGAAGAAAAAATTCTCTTCATGGAAGGCTGAAATCCTAGCATCCTTTTTTTAGTGTTCTTGGTCTTTCCTTCCAGGAGATGGCGATAGAACATCAGAAATATCAAATGACACTATGGAAGGGTTTTGCTCCCTCAAGGCCTCCCATTCTAGAGCCTACACTAGCGTGGATAATTATTCAGGATTTGAGCCATTTGTGAGTTATTTCATTGCAAAATAAGATCTCATATCTCTTTACTAATGAGAACTCAGACCTTCTCTGGGGACTGGCGACTCTAAAGGCTTTTCAAGCTGGTATTTGGCCATCCTCCCTTCTCTGCTTAGGATAAAGACAAGTAAAAGAAACAAAAGGATATTTGCCAAGAAACAATTTCACATGACCTTGGTTGGGGAATGGAAATTTTGTATCTTGCTTGTCTATCTACCAGTTGACTTCTGGTTTCCTTATTAGGAGGGAGAAATTATTCCTAGGTCTACCATCAGTAGCTGCCTGTCTAAAATTAGCGACCTTTCAGAGTGATCTAATTTGAAAATACCAATTTCTGATTACCTTGGAGATTTTATTAAAGTAAAAAGTTCCTGATCTAGCAAAACAACTCCAAGAAAAATTGGAATAGGTGAGCAAAAGGAAATCCCATGGAGAATTAGGTATAAGAATCTAGAAGGGGAGAAAAAAGAATCTAGAAGGGGGAGAGACGATGGGCATCTAGAGCCCAGCTGCCAAGGGCAACTTGGCAACTAAGGATAGGGACTTTCTGTAGGGTGGCCCCGAATGCCTTTTTTAATGTTTATTTATTTTAAGAGAGAAAGAGAGACAGCGAGAGCATGAGCAGGGGAGGGGCAGAGAGATAAGGAGAAAGAGGGTCCCAAGCAGGTTCCATGCTGTCAGGGCAGAGTCCTATGCATGGCTTGAACTCGAACTCAAAACAAACTGTGAGGTCATGACCTGAATAGAAACCAAAAATCAGTCGCTTAACTGACTGAGCCACCCAGGCATCCCCTGAATACTTTTTTATCCGCAAAAAAAAAAAAAAAAAAAAAAAAAAAAAAATATATATATATATATATATATATATATATATATATATATAACCATACTGCCGTACTCCATAAATGAAGAGTGGCAAAGAGAAATGCTCCTTTCCAGACCAATATTTTTGCAACTGCTCTTCTACTGACAAGAAGGGTTTTAAGATTGATTAATTTCTTTTAAAGTACATATAAGTAACCAACAAGTGTTTATCTAATTGATTCATGATATAGGCATGATATAAAGGAGACAAAGTACTACTGTCTCAAGATGTTTACTGTCTCATAGATGGAGATGAACATGTGAACAAACATCGGTAAATAATACTTTCTAAAACACATGGATTTTTCAGCTTTCAGGGGTCATCTAGGCCAGCCGTATGCTAGACTGGGAAGCTGGGAAAATATAACAGCAAATCCCTGGTTTTAAGTTCTGTCTTATCACTCACTAACTGTATGACATTGGGCAAATTCTTTAATTTCTCCCTAAATTCTTTAAAAACTCCCTAAACTTCAGTTTTCTCATGGAAAGTGGAAATAATAATACTTGATGCTGAGTCTGTTGTGGGAATTGGATGAAGTAATGTAAGTCAAGCCTTTGGCATGGTACTTGGTTCAGATTCAGTAAGTGGTAGCTATGGTGATCGTTTCTGCTTGTCTCCCTTTGGTTGGCTCCTTTCCCACCAGTGAGGGCTTGGTGCCCTCTGCTTACTTGTTGCTGTGATCCGAGGGAAACACCCTCCCCTGCCTCTTCAAAATTGCATGCACACCGTGGTGCTTCCTGCAGGCCTGCTGTCTCCAGAGGCATAGGGTTCTATTTCTAGAACTTATCTCAGACTCCCAGTCCCTGTCTGATACCATCCAGCTAATCTGATAAACTAGCCTGTGCCAAAGAGATCATGGATAAATGTCACCTTTTACCTTGTATTAAGGAGGACTGCTGGGGCACCTGGGTGGCTCAGTCAGTTAAGCGCCAACTCTTGACTTTGACTCAGGTCGTGATCTCACAGTTTGTGAGTTCGGGCCCCACATCAGGCTCTGCGCTGACAGTGTGGAGTTCTCTCTTTCCTTTCCTCTTGTGCCTCTCCCTCATAGCTCGTGCTCTCTCTTTCTCTCTCTCTCTCTCTCTCTCTCTCAAAATAGAAAAATAAAAACCAAAAAGTTTGTCTCTCTGCTGAGACAAACTGTTAGTGTATGTTCTCAGGCTGATGACATTTTTTTTCCTGAAGACAGATGTGTGTGGTCCTGTAACTGTTGCAATTCTGTTTCCGATGGTAGGTAGGATGTGTTCATTATATGTGTTTATTATAACATAATATGTGTTCATTACAACATGTTTATGGAGTGGCTCCTCATTTCTAGATGCTGGGTATACAGTGGTGGAAAAAGCAGGCACTAGTGTCTCACTGAATTTGGAGAAAAAATGGAACAGAGACATTACAGAAATAGACCTGAAAAAAATATCTACAGATTTAATTACTACCACAAAGGAAACAAAGCAAGAAAAAGGAAGCAGGAATCTCATTTAGACTGAGGGAGTGTAACAAACAAATTTCTAGAGGTGCTGTAACAAAGCACCAAGAACAGAGAGGCTGAAACAACAGAGATTTACTGTTTTACACCTCTGGAGGCTAGAAGTCTGAGATCAAGGTTTCAGTAGGATTGTTTCCTTTGAGGGTCATGAGGGAGAATCTGTTCGGTCCATCTCTCCTACCTCCTGGTGGTTTTCTGGCCATCCTTGTGTTGCTTGGCTTATAGAAGCATCATCCTGATCCCTTCACATAGTGTGTATCTATGTCCAAATTTCCCCTTTATATAAGGACACCAGTCATCTTGCATCAGGAACCCACCCTACTCCAGTATGATGTCATCTTAACTAATTATACCTGCAATCACCCTATTTCTAGATAAAGTTACGTTCTGAGGTATTAAGGGTGAAGACTACAAGATATAAATTTCGGGGGAGGGATGGGCAATTCAGCCCATAACAGGGAGACAGGAGGGAAGTGCTCTCTGAGGAAGGAGAGAAAGGTAGACATTTTATTTTTAAATTTTTTTAATGTTTGTTTATTTTTGAGTGACAGAGAAAGAGCATGAGTGGGAAAGGAACAGAGAAAGAGGGAGACACAGAATCCAAAACAGGCTCCAGGCTCTGAGCTGTCAGCACAGAGCTCAATGAAGGGCTTAAACCCACGAACCATGAGATCATGACCCAAGCCAAAGTTGGACGCTTAACCGACTGAGCCACCCAGGTGCCCCAGAAGGAGAGACATTTTACACAAAGAAGTTCCTCTTGGGGCTTTCCAATCATGCCACATCAACAGCTGCTGCTCAGACCCTGTCACTAGAGCTTAGCCTTATCTCCACCCCTGGGAGCAAAGTCAAGAAAACTCACATGCACTGTGCTGGTGTGTCTTGCCCCTCAGCCGACACCACATTGGAAAGCAGAAATTAAATCTCACGCCCAAGAGATAGGGCAGGAGGCTTTTCCCTCACTCCCTACCATTTGTAGTTTGCCATTCATTGTAACACTCTAGCTTAGTCTTTCTAATCACAGGGCAGAGAATGGAAGTCTGGTCAGTGTGACAGATTTATGTAATTTTCTGTCATGTCAGTCTGTGTGGTAATTGTAGAAACTAAGGAAAGTATTGTCTGACTGTTCATTTATTCACTCATTCAACCAGTGCTATACCCCAGCACTGTGCCAGCCAATGGCCATCCACTCAAGTGATAGGAAAGACATTTAATCACAGTGGATGGCAAGGCAATGACCCAAACTGACCACATCAGTAAACAGCTGGTGTGGGCCCCCAATGGCAAATGCACAGGATACCAGCCATGAGTACAATATTCAACATGCAGCAACTATCCTAAGTCCTGTGAGGCGGGCAGTGGACCGACAGAGATGTGCCATATGCACGTGTGTAATGTGAAATTCTCCAATAGCCACATTAAGAAGGAAAAAGAAACCAGTGAACCTAATCGTAGCATA
The DNA here is from genome assembly GCA_028646485.1 of Cryptoprocta ferox. Taxonomy (NCBI): domain Eukaryota; kingdom Metazoa; phylum Chordata; class Mammalia; order Carnivora; family Eupleridae; genus Cryptoprocta; species Cryptoprocta ferox. The sequence goes on along the minus strand of CM053571.1, from coordinate 46,994,696 downwards.
TTTTATGAATCCCAGTACATCCAAAGTCTCTTTTCAACATGTAATCAATATGAAAATTAATAATGCAATATATTACATTCTTTTTTAAGACTCAGTCTTCAATATCTGGTGTGCAATTTAATGTACTTAGAGCACATCTTAATTTGAATGAGCCACATTTCAAGTGCTCAATGGCCACATGTTGTTAGTGGCTGCCATATTGAATAGCATGGCCTGCGGGGTTAATGCAGGGGGCTAGCTCTTACTTACAAAGAGCTCTAGATGAGATGAAATGTCCTCTGAGGGCACAAAGATATATATATCAGAGGGAGCACATAGTGGGAGTAAAATGTTAAAATAGTAAATGAATATATTTTTCATTTCTTTTTCCTCGAGCTTGAAATGTTTTCTGACAGCCTTTCTTGTGTGATTCCCCAGAAAGCAGTGAATATAAATTAACACTTTGGAGAGAAGGCAATAATCTGGGGCAAGCCTCCGTCAAATAAGACAAATAAGTAAAAGCAAATGTTTCTAATCTAAGGAGGAGACAAGTAGACAGCAGAGAGGATGAGAGGAAGGGAGTAGAATGAGGTACTGGTGTCAGTGCTTTCTCTTCCTCTCTTAGGGCTGAGGGGTGAGGTATACAAACACCCATGTAAGGATAAGGGGATGTAATGGAATTGAAGGTAGTGGCCTGCTTCCATGGGCATAGCCTAGGGAAGGCCACAAGCTTCTATATACCCTGTATTTAAATTGACACAATATCCAAAAAAGGAGAAAAGGCAGTAAGTGGCAGTAAAGAGAGAGAGAGAGAGAGAGAGAGAGAGAGAGAGAGAGAGAGAGAGAGAGCCTGAGGCCATGAGGAACCACAGGCTTCAGGAGACCTCAGAGCCGATGTGTGCCCTGATGAAGGGACTTGGAGGTGCTTAGAAGCCAGAGAATCACAGAGGTTTGGTTGGGGTCAGAGAAACAAGTGCAGAATTTGAGGACCTCTCTAACTGAAGGCAAACAGTTGCGATCATAGACTGTAGTCTATTGAGACATGGGCTCAATGCCCCTTTAAGGCCTGAAGGGAGACAAGAGACCCCAGAGGACATTGTGGGGGCCCAGAGAAGATCATCCATTCTTCAAACACCAGCAAAACCATTCTTCAAACACCAGCAAAACCTGGAGCACATGCGAATAACCATTGTTGAGGTGTGTTTGCATTGGTCATGGTCTAGTCAGGAAAGCAGAACCCACCACAGGTAGTAGAAGGTATTTATTAGGGACACTGGTTAGAGGTATTGGGAAAGTTCAAAAGGGGAAAAGGTGAGGCAACCCAGCAATTCACAAAAGCAAGAAGCCACCATCTCTTCTAGGGCCTCACTAGCTCCCTGTAGGGAAGGTGTACAACCCAACTACTCAGTATTTGTCTGGCTTGTTGGCAGGTAGCAAGGGAAGGAGAAAGGAAGTGTTTGAAGAGTAGAAGACGTTGTTAAAAAGAAGTGAGAGTGAATGCGAGATCTGACCTAGTTGTTAAATCAGGAGTGGTAATAGCAGCTATGGAAACTCTCTCAGAACAGCAGCCAACGGGGTGTGGTCTTGGAGCAGACTCTTGGCTTGCCTAAGTGTGGGGTGGCCCTGCCCTTGAGGAGTCGCTCCACCCCAGGGAGCTGAGGACGTGGGCTCAGTGCTTTCTGCTTATCTCAAGTGTGCTTATCTCAAGTGTGATGGAGAACCAGCTGTGTTTATTCACATTTTTAGGGGCCAAGCTATCTGGCAGGCCATTCTTGCCAGTCAAACTACCTAGGCAGTCTGGCAGCGGCATTTCTGAAGATGCTGTTGATGTTGGCAATTCTTGTTCTTCTAAAACACTTGTTCCCAGAGGCTATCAGTGAGGCTCTAATTGAGGTAGGGTGCGAAGAAGCTTTGAGGAAAAATTCTCACTGTACTTCAGAGGAGTCTGTGCTTATTCCTGGGAAATAGCGCTGGGGGTGATATCTCAAGAAGAAATGCTGCAGTCTAAGAAAAGGTTCTGGTTTCCCTTGGTATCCTCACCCAACTTCATCTGAAGGAAAAACAATTCTGAGCAAAGTTTGTCTGGTACTTTTGGAGGAAACTTTTGATCATTTTATTTTCTGCTTTAAGCTATAAGAATTAGAAAGGGAAAAAAACCCCATTAGACACAAGAGAAACAAAAAGAAGAAATCATTTCATAAATGGTAATAGAGATTTCCTTACCACACTGATATGAAAATACTGTCTCTTGCACTGTCAAAGCCAGGGTCAAATATTTTATTTCAAGGAAAAAATATAAATGATTCAGAAATCATTGAGCTAATAGATTCTCTATGTCTTTCCATTTCTTCCTCTGTCTGTGCTTTTCCTTTTCTCATTAAGATCCTCACCAGTGTTGGAGTCATAATAATTATCTTCTAGTATCTGTAAAACGGTTGGCTTTCTTGTTTATCAATATCTTTGATAAAATATTTGAGGTAAAGCAGATTGAGAAAGATGGCAGAAAGTAACATCTAGGTTCACAGATGATCTATGATCCTAATGCAAACAATTCCCAGTTTCTGGAAGTCAAATTACTTTTGCAGTTTGTAACTCAATGGGTTTTTTTATATGAACAAGAATATTCTTTTATCATAAATTCCTACTTTAGGGGGGAAAAGTTAAGGTTATTGAACTATTGAAGTTATTACATTTCTGTGTGAAATAAAACTTTGATTTTGGTACTTCTGATATTTCGTAGAGTCAGAGTGATGGTGCTAAGGGAAGAAAAAGTATAGCCAAAAGGGTCTCCAGAAGAAAAAGCCCCCACAGTGCAAGAATCATCTCCCCAAAAGGAAGCCACACTTAGGAATGACCACCTTGGCCATTGTGCCAATAAGGGCTCCCCTTAATACAATAATTTAAAGGGTATGGGTGCTAAGCCTGTCCTCACCCTAGATGCCTCTCCTATGCAACAGGATTTCTTCTGTTTGAATTGCTGCCTGAAATTCTGCCAGTTTGTTCTTTTGAGTGAACATCCTGGGCTTCCTTTTAAAATGCAAATATCTTTAGATGGGTTAGACAGTTATTGCCAAATAAAAATTGATTTAACCGGATTGCTTTCTAGCAACCTACGGCTTCTTGGAGATTATAATGCACATCAGTGAAGGATAGGATTTCTGGAGTTTCTGTGAGTGGAGGGGGGGAGGAGAAGATTACCAAGATACATTTAGGTAGCATGGAGGAGCAAGGAAGGCAGTTGGCTTATTGGAAGTTTTGCCCCGAACTTAGCCTGTTGCCTATTCCAACTTTACTTCCAGAAAGAATATCCCTGATTTGCAGAAAAAAATAAAAACTTCCTTGGACCTCCCATTTTCAATTGATTGAATAAATATTTTTGAAACAACCATCAAGGGCTAGATATTGAGTAAGGTGGTGTTGGTGTTTAATGAGCACCTATTATGTGACATGAGTTTTGGATACATTATTTTACTTGATCGCCTCAGAACCCATTTTGCAGGTGATAAAACCTAAACCCAGAGACTGTTCAGCCACTAGGTTCGGAGTGGCAGAGCTGGAATTCAAATCTAGCTCCTCATGTCCTCCATAAGCCTGAACTTTTAGGTATCAAATTTCTGAATTTTTATTAGGTTTGAATGTCTAGAAGAGAACTAATGGGATGTTTTTTTGGCTTGGTCATAGGACATGTGTATATCTATTTTTATTAAATATACTATCAAACAACTCTCCATAGTGTTTAAGCCAATTTTCACTCCTACCAACAGTGAATGAGAGTTCCAGTTGCTCCACATGCTTGCAAATGTATGGTATTGTCAGTTTTTATTTTTAAATTCAGATATAGTTGACTTATTTTTTATACTATATTTGTTTCAGGTGTACAATATGATATGTTGCAAAATGATTACCACATAAGTCTAGTTAACACCCATCACCACATGTAGTTAGTTATTTTCCTGGAAGCTTCTTTTTATAGAATGCATGGAGCTTTTAAAAAAAAAACACTGAATAATTACATGAGGGGGAAATACAAAAGGAAATCTGACACCAGGTCTTCTCTGTCTCCCTAGGGTAAAATTCTCTTCTGTAATAATGTTAGGAGAAGATTTAGATGGAAATAACCTGAGCATGGGACCTGAGATCTCACAGCGGACAGACATACATGCTGCTACTTAAAGACATTGAGGAACATTTGGTTAAAATATTGAAGAATATATATGTTTTTATAAGCAAATATATTTAACGAAGTTGTAATTCCATGAGAAGAACCTGTATTTCAGAACAAGCCTGACAGAATAGTAATACTTTCATGTAATTGAAGCAATTTTTTATTTTTTCCATGATAATTTTAATGTGCCAGTACACAATGGGAATAACTTTATTCCCTGGCTAATTGGAATGTGTAATTCTGAAAGAGGCATAGATCATCTTAATTAGAAATAAAGTTTATGATGTTGAGATAATGGCTTTGGTTTAGTAATTTGGAGCAAGTTAATTTAGAATGGGATACAGAAGCTTGACCCTGGCTTGCTTCTGGTTCAGGTCTGTTAGCGCACATAGTTTATTCACCTTCCAAATAAAGCTCTGCCTGCAGGAGGATGAGAGCTTGGGCCTGCCTAAGATAAGACCTTGTAGGAAAGAGGTAGTGGTCCTGTTGCGGAGTCCTCCCTTCTCTGAGCTGTGCTTCCCTTCTTGGTGTTCCCTCTCACCTGCTTCATAAGTAGCCCAGGCCTTCAAGGAATCCATGAGTCTGCCAATCACTGCCATTTGGGGTACCATCCTCCTCCTCTTCCTTGTCCTCCTCCTCCTTCTTTTCCTCCTCTTCCTCTATTCCACTTGACTTAAACTCTAACGCAGGAATGCTGCTTCTACCTAGTCTGAAGGGAAGGATTGGACTGTGCCTAGAACCACAGAAGAAGGGTAGAGGTTTATGCAGTGACTCAAAATACCAAGCCTGGGCAGAGGTCAAGCTGTGCATCACCCATCATGGTCTGCCCTTTTCTTGGCCATAAGGCGTCATTACTCCCACTGTGTACCCTGTGGGGACTGAGGCAGCCCATGGGGACCTTTATGTAATTCATCCACCCAGAGGGAGTTTCTTGTTCTGTTCTGAACAAAAGTACCATGTAGCTGGCAGTGGCTCTGCTTAAATTAATTATTATTGCAGTGACATAGACCTTTAAGGCTTTTATTTCAAAGTGCCCTCATAGACATGATCTCACTTGAAAATTACAATAACCCAGTGACGTAAAATGGGTCAGTGACCATTTACCTCTATGGTGTAGATGAAGAAAATACGGTTTGCATTGAGTGACTTTTCTAAAGTGCTAGATCCTGATCTTGAACCTCGTGTTTGTAACATTATTATTTAAAAATTTTTAATATTTATTTATTTTCTTTTGAGAGAGAGAGAACAAGCACAAGCAGGAGAGGGAGAGAGAGAGAGGGAGACAGAATCTGAAACAGGCTCCAGGCTCTGATCTGTCAGCACAGAGCATGACATGGGGCTTAAACCCACAAACCACGAGATCATGACCTGAGCTGAAGTCAGATGCTTAACTGACTGAGCCACCCAGGCACCCCAAAATATTTACCATCTTTAAACATACATACACATACACATATCTGTACAGAAATATGTATTTACTTTGAATAACTGTCCTATGATTTTTATTTACCTTCTCAACCAGGGTCCATGAAAAATAGCCTGTACTTGTTTATTTTTGCAACAAACATTGATTGAGTACCTGCTATTCACCAGATACTGTGAAAGCATTTGAGAACACAGAACTAAAAGTTAATTTCCATCACTACCTCAAATTTTCTTCTGTCTTTTTTGTCATTCTTACCACCTGTCCCTCCCCATCCCTTCCTTCTCTCTCACACATATCCCTGAGCAACCAACGATCTGCTTTCTGTCACTGTAGATAAGTTTGCATTGAAAATTTTATATAAGTGGAATCATATAGTATGTACTCTTTTTTGGTTGGCCTCTGTTACTCAGTATTTTGGGTTTTATCCATATTGCGCTGAGTATACCACAAGGTATTGGACTGTGCCAATTGTTTATCCCTCTATTAATGGACATTTGGGTGGTCTTCAGTTTTTAGTTATTACAAACAAAACCACTATGAACATTTATGGGCAATTTATGGACATTTATGTTTTTGTACAGATGTATGCCTTCCTTTTTCTTGAGTTAATACCTAGGAATAGAATGGCTGGGTTCAGAAAAGTTACTATAGGATAACTCACTCCACCTGCCCCAAGGAAGGGACACCCTCTGGTAAACGACAGTCATGCATAGCCTGTTTTATACTCAGGTGTTGGTGGGAGTCTGTCTCTTTAGCCTGAATGTTTTGCTCTTTGTTGATTCTGTGGGGTAATGCTTTAACTTTCTGACCCATGCAAATTCAAAACTTGAGAACTATCTTCAGGAGGAGATCAGTTGTATTGTTGCAGACTCCTTCTTTCCAGTAGGATTTTGCCTTCTGTGCAGCAAAAGACTGAGAGCAGCCAATGATCGGCAGTAAAACCTAGCCCTGCATTTGGGTCTCCTCTAGTTTTCAGTCACTGGATTTGTGTGAACACAAAAGCTCTGCCAGTTTTACTACCTGGGCCAAGCTCAATCACTGATTTCTCACCAATGGCATTTATCTCTAGGCAAGTGCCCCCCAAAAAGAAAACATGTGGTTATGGTCAACTTACCTAGGAAGAGTTTTCCCTACTCTGGATGGGATTTTGGAGTTAATCTAAACCTCATTGCCTCCAGAAAACTCTAATCTCTTAAATTTTTTTTCCAGTTTATTGGTCTTTTGTTTATTGCA
>CM053571.1:46976808-46987793 GCA_028646485.1 Cryptoprocta ferox | reverse complement strand
TGTGTGGTAATTGTAGAAACTAAGGAAAGTATTGTCTGACTGTTCCTTTATTCACTCATTCAACCAGTGCTATACCCCAGCACTGTGCCAGCCAATGGCCATCCACTCAAGTGATAGGAAAGACATTTAATCACAATGGATGGCAAGGTCTAAGTATGTTACCAGAGAATGTACAAGAAGACAAAATTTTAGTTTGATCAGCTGCTGAGAATGAAAAATATTCTAAATTCAGTTTGCCATTGGTCTTAAAAATGTATACAGAGTTAAATCAAATTGTATCCAATTCCAAAAGTGTGATTCTTACTATTGTCTTTTTTCGAAAACATAAGTTTGGGAAGCATGCTCTCTAGTACCTCTGTTTGATTTGAAATTCAATTTTACCAAAAGGAAAAGAAAAAAAGATCAAGAAATGATCTTTTGAAGAAGTTCATTCCCTGCTGATATAACTTCTTTAACTATTTTTTTTATCTTTTCAAACTATTCTTTATGGGGGGTATAACTTACATTTACACAATTCCACCCATTTAATATTTATATTTCAGTGAGCTTTGACAAATGTATGCATCTGGGCAACCATCCTTACTGTCAAAATACACAACAATTATCAGTTGTCCCCACCTGTTATCACTCTGATACACACCTTCTACTGCAGCAAGTACATTTCTTTCGTTTCTCACATAAATTGCTGGTTTCTGACTCAAGCATCTACACAGGTCACCACTACTGCTTCTGAAATGCCCCCTTTGTTTTACTCACCCCTCAAAGACCTTCCTGACTGAGTCCTCTGATCTCTGTTCCCTTCTTTTTCTTAGAGCCCTCTAAATTCTTATGAGAGGAGGTCTCGGAACTGTTCTAAGGAAGGCACGTTGGTATGTTACTTTGTAAAGCTGCTCTCCATGTGATTCATATTTCTACACCCTCACTGCCCCTCCAGGAGCCAGAGGTGCTGTTTCTTTTGAAATCTCCCAGAGTGCCCTTTACTGTATTTTTTTCTTTAAATGCCATTAAGAGAAACAATTTGCAGAGTGTAAATGAACTTCACTTTCCAAAGCCCTACCCTTACCCCTGGGAACCTCTGTGGGCTTTTTTTCTGTGCTGAGAGTTCTGAGCACACACTCACACATGGTGCCATTAGCTCATTCAACCTTTCAACGTAATTTCATACCTGACTAGTATGGGATTGTTTTTTACAAAAGCACTGACCCATGGCGGTGGCGGCATCTGTCTACTGGTGTGTTGAACACTAAATTGGAATTTTAATGCTAATAATTAACTAGAATAATATCTCACTTGGACAGAAGCCATTTAATTCTCTCCTGTGAGCTCAAATATTATTTGGGTAACTATCAAGGCCATGGCAGTCAGAGGAAAATTTTATTGCGGTGTTTTAAGAAAGGTAAAATAAGAAATTAAGATTTTATGAAAATACTTCTTAACAATAATAACCATTCTGAAATGGTGTTAATTAATGCAAAATGATTTTGCTATTGAAATACTATCCCAGGTTCTTGCTATTTTTAAGCCAAACAAGTCTTGAAGGAATAATATTGGCTCTTATATCTATATTGCTACTCCAGATTTGAGTGAGTTTTTAATAGATTTTAAGGAAAATCTAGAGAAATGAAATTCACAGCTTTTATTTAAGCCTAGTACCAATAGCTGTCTTTTATAATATTTTATAAGAAGCCTTGCTAAGTCCTCTCTTTGATTTCCCCTTCTGATAGGGGTAGCCTTAAATGAAGAGACTAGAAACTATGGAAATGACAAAAACAAAGAAGTGACAAAGAGTGTGAGAAAAGATCCGTGTAATCCTGACCAATGTTATCAACTGATGAATAATCAAGAGTTGGTAAAGGTCAAGGTAGGACTTAAAGCAGGACATGAAGATTTATTAAGAACATCCTAAAGCCCGGGGCTTTACATGTAATGTCTCATTTAACCCTTTACCACTTTGTATAGATATGATCTCTCTATAGAATGGGATCTATCTATATCTGTATCTGTATCTATCCATATCTGTATCAGTGTCTATATCTGTACCTGTATCTATCTATCTCGATTATTTTGGAGATGAAGAAACTGAGACTCAGAACACTTTAATTTACTAGATAAGGCCACAGAGATCCAGAGACCAAACCCTTAATTTCTGACTCAGAGGCTCATGTAACTACTGCCCATGTCCATGTCTAGCTTCTTATAGTCATCAAATGGTGGCAAGGAAGCAAATGTTGCCTTCTATTTAGTGCCTTGTTCTTTGCCAGCATACACGTTAGCAGCTGACCCAGTTACGGGAACCTCACTTTCTTGATATTTCCATTTGCTTGACAAGTTTACTTATCTGAAACGTTTCTTGATCGATTCAAAGAGAAATACATTGGTCCTCTGAGAGTACCACCATTCCTCCCTTCCCTAGGCACTGGCAGGGACTGTCACCTTGCCATGACACCTCACAGCCTTCCTAGTTGTGGCTTTTAGGAAGCTTCCTTGTAAGGTAAGTGTCAAGACTCCAGGCCTCAACCCTGTTTTGAGATTGACAGCGGTGGACTCCGTAGGTGACAGAAACCCAATTAATAAACTGAACATACAAAAACGGTCTCTGAGCTCTGGAGATGGGGCCAGGTGGCAATGACAGAGACAAATGTGCTTTATCTGCCCTCTGTGTGTCCGCTTTGCCCTGTCCTAACAGCTTCCTTCTCACACTGTCACTGTCACGAGCATGCTCTCTCTCTCTCCTTTCTTTTCCTTTTCAAGCAGTGCTATTTGCATTCACACAGTAAAAGGAAGTTTTACAGGTTCGGGCATGTCAGGAATACAAAGTTGTGGAGGTGGAAGGCATGAGCCAGTGAGATTTACTTTCATGAAATCGATTATGTAAAACAATTTATTTGGTAGTCATTTGGTTCTGAGGATGTAAAGTATAGATGAATGTGAAATTAGGAATGCCTGATGAAGAGATGCTGTCTGTGTTACATGAGGGGATGTGGTAGTCCTATTTAATAGCTGTCATAATACTAATGGTTCAAATTTGTGTGTGCTCACTGTGGGCAAGAAATTGTGCTAAACTTATTAGGTTATTCGGTTATAACATCATCTTTATGAGGTAGATACTGTTATATTCACTTAAAGGTAAAGAAACTGACATTTAGAGAGCTTAAGTAATGCGGAGGCACACAGCCCCCAAGCGGCAGAACTGGGACCTGCAGCGCAGTTTGTCTGACTTGGAAGTGTGTGCCCTTAGGCACCACATTGTTTGGCTGCCATTTTATGGTAGAAAGAGAGTGGAGTAAGCCACAGGCCCCAAAGCTGCAAGTTGTTAATTTTCTCATTCCCGGTCATAAGCAGAACCAGAAATGGAATCCAGATTTTAGAGTCTTGGTCCATTGAAAGCTAATTGACTGCTTTAGGTTCTTTGGAATACATTTCCCTTTTCACTGTTTCAGAAAATAAGATTCAAAGTAAAGCATATGCCAAGAGAAATTGTTTTTTTAAACTGCACACAAAATGCATACTTGTGCATTTGGTTACTCTATAGTCTGCTCTGCTGAACAGAAATGCAGAATGCCCAAACCCAGGCGAGGCCCGGTCCACTTCAAAACTGTCTTTGTCTTGATATCAACACCATGTTCACACATACAGGGTAGCCCAGAGCCCCAGAAATCTCCCTATTGGTGGTTAGTGATTTTATCACAAAGAGAAGTCTCAGTGGGAAAGCAGGCATACTAGGTTTCAGAACACACCCCATCTTTCTAATCTTTTCCTCAGCAGTAAGGTAAGGCTACCTATGCATTGCTGTCCTAGGCTTTTGTGCTTGCTGTTGATTCCAAAGGGAGAGACATTAACATGAATTCCAATAAAACAAATCCTGTTAAACTGTGCTATTCTCGGGTCAGCTTTTTCAAATTTCACTTAGGAACTATGACTGAGAGACAGTACACAATATATATTATTTGTCATCACACTGTTATTAATGGGATCCAAGCTCTGAACAAGATGGTAAGACCATAAACCATGGCGTCCTTAAGGTCTACCATAACTGTTGGCATTTCTGACTGAATTCACTCAGTTTCCACTGGGACTTTTGAGAAAGCATTTGAGACTTTCCAACATTCAATATAGGTACCTAAATGTTACTTCCAAAAATGAGTTTCTTTCCTATGAAAGTTCAGCGAAAGCTGAGGTCAAATGCATTTGACTGAATTTTTAAACCTTTCTTTTGTCTCCCCAAACTGACTGGCTTTATGCTTTAAAAAAACCATGAATTTCTATGATACAGTGACTTTCGCGCACTCCAATAGTGTGTAAATGGCAGAAAAATGTCACACAATTAGATGTTTAGTATGACCCTTACTTTATAATGGATATGGATTTCACTTTTAGAGTGAATATAGATTTAATGGATCCATCTCTATATCTCAGTAATTGGGAATGAAAAGATGAGCAATTGAATCAAAGATGATTTTGGTAAGAAAACCAAATAGGGAATAGGATTTGGAAAACATGAACTCCTCACTGGAGATTAATTCATTAGTTTCCTACTGCTGCTGTAGCAAATTACTGCTATCCTCATAGCTTCAAAAAGCATCCATTTCTTTCCTTTCAGTTTTGTGGGTTAGATGCCTGGTAGGCTCATCTTAGGGTCCCAGAGGCTGACATCAAGGTGTCAATAGGGCTGTGCTCCTTCCTGGAGGCTCTTCGGCCAGAATCTCTCCCTCTAGTCTCATTCAGGTTGTGCGCGCAATCTAGTTCTTTGCTGTTGAAGAACTGAGGTCTTCATTTTCTTGCTAGCTGCCCACAGGAGGTTTTACTCAGCTTCTAGAGCCACCTGCATTCCCTGGCTCATGGTTCCCTTCCTCCATCTTCAAAGCCAACAAAGGTCGCTCAGATCTTATCACACTCGTATCTCTCAGAACTTCATTCCTTCCTGCCTTGTCTTCTCTTTGCTGCCTTCTGCTGCTACATCCCACTGACTGCAGCCAGAGAAATAGCTCTCCTTTAAGGGCTCCACTGATTATATTGGGCTCATCCAGATAATCCAGGATAATCCCCCTATTTTAAGATCTGTAACTGCAATTACATCTGCAAAGTGTTTTTTCACAACAGTATCAAGATTTGTGTTTGGTTGGCTAATCTTGGGGGGACATCTTTAGAATTCTACCATAGAAGTGAATATAGCAGAGGTCATCCATTAGCATCTCCTTGGCCAGATGTGGGTGAGTGGCAAGATTTGATTTAGAATTCCACATCATTGTTGCCTCTCATATTTTTTAATTTGTAAGAAGAAGACCATCAGATGATCAATAAATTATGCAGTCAGCACATAGAAATAGATTTTAATATAACCAAAGGGAATTTACATATATACTGAAATGAGAAATCACTTCTGTGTTTACAAAGTCACTGGAAATATGTATAGGAGGTCATGGAGAGGACATGACCAGTGAGATGGACCCAAGCAGTTGGAGGCTACTCAACCCTCTCCTGTCTTTGGAATGTGCCTTCTGCCCATGGTTCTTACAGCCAGAGCTGTTTTCAAGGATGCAGCCTTCAGAGAGGCTGTGGTGTTGAGACCATCTGGACAGTGTATGTGACTGGACCCAGTTAAGGCCTCTGTATAAACTTTTAAGATGTGGCAGGTGGTGTAGAGATCTATTTGTCTTGTGGCCACCCACAAGGAGACTGGTAAGTTCTCTGATTATTAAAACTGCCACCTACCAATCTGGAGTGGCCTGCTTCTTTCTCAGTTCTCTCCTTACCCTCCGTGTCGGGCCAGTTTCAAATTTTACCTGGGAAGCTTCTGAGGTTTTGAACCAACAATATATGTACATAAAGGATAACCCATAGATAATCTTTCTCTCTTTAGCCCAAATGTACCAAGACTTTAGAGGTTTCTGTAGAGGATCAGCATTACCTTAGCTCTAAAAGTGCTGACTCCCTCATCTGACACAGCCCACTAGGGATCCATTCAGAGCTGGAGATGGCTTTACTAAGTACCTCACTTGGGGCAGTGGGATTGAGAAAGTAATGGCTTAGAACTAAGGTCTTCTAGCACATTGAAGTTGAACCTCAAGGAAGGTGAAAGAATAAGGTAGTGGAAAAAGACTCTCAGGGCTGGGAGGGAGATGGTGGTTAGTAGAGGATAAAGGCAAGAGTGACCCTGAGAAGTGGGACGTTTCTCTGAGGTTCCCTAAATTCCTCAGCCGATGTTTTAAACAGATCCCAGTGACTTTCCCATTTGCCCATCTCTGTGTTCACAGTTCTCTTCCTTGAATCCACACTATAAATCCATAATTGTTCAATATATGAAATTGTAGGAAGGTTGTAAGGGCTAAGACAACAGAAAAAACCACATTTACAAATGAACTTGATGTAAACTATTCTAGACAAATAAATATTCACATGGTTTTCATTTACTTGAGGGCTCTTGTGAATTATCGTTTAAGTATGATGAAATATGGAAATAAAAACAGGACACTTTCAGCAAATAGTCAAATACAATATACTCTCTGTGATCCAGTATATCTCATTAAAAAATTTTTTTTAATGTTTATTTTTGAAGGAGAGAGAGACAGAGCATAAGCAGGGGTGGGGGACAGAGAGACAGGGAGACACAGAATTTGAAGCAGGCTCCAGGCTCTGAGCTATCAGGACAGAGCCCGACATGGGGCTCAAACTCACAAACTGTGAGATCATGACCAAAGCCGAAGTTGGACACTTAACCGACTGAGCCACTAGGTGCCCCAAATATATCCCATTTAAATTGCACTTTCCTTTCTTGCTGGTAGTTTATATTGAGGTGACTGATGTGCCTGATAATAACCTTGAGACACAACCCATGACTTCTGAATTGCCAAAGAAAGATGAAAACATGCTCAGTTTAGGTTTTATAAACCTTGGAATTGGCATTTAATGTTCCATACAAATACCAAAATCTCTGATTTAACTAGAATGTTTGATTGACAGAATGCCCATTCCCTATATAGTGTGTAAGCTCCAGATTGCCATTGGGTTTTTAGCATTCCCTCTCTGTTTTCTTTGCACGATCCCATGGAAAGATTTTCATGAGCAATGGCAATAGCTTGGCCCAGGTTCAGAGATTCACAACAATCCAATGGCGAAGTGGAAGGCTTGGTCCTGCCAGAGCTGTGTCCCCGGGTGCTATGCCAGTGAGAGGTCTGTCAGCACATGGGTTGAAATTACATATATATGGTATTTAACACATGATTTAAAGCATTTTGAGGGATGTATATCATACTACAATAATTGTGGATTTAAACTATTAGCTTTTTAGCTAATGTAATAGCAAATATAATGTAATAATGCAATAACTTAATAGTTCTGTAAATATGGGTAAGGTTACCTCTCTGAGCTTCAGTTTTTTTATTTGTAGAGTTAAAATAGTACTTCAAAGCATTGATGTAAAAATTAAATGACATAATGCACAAGTGATTGACATAGGAAGCTCTTGGTAAGTCTTAGCTTTGATTATTAATGTGCAAATCCATCTACTCAATGCTTGTATTATAAAGACTTGTGAGTAAACGCCAATAAGAATGATTGTCTTTGGATAATAAGTAGAGGAGAATTCTAATTTAAGCAGATTCAGTATAGGAACATCTTAACATTAAAAACAGTAAAAAGCTATGGTAAGGTTGTCTTGACCCCGAGGGCTGGGGTGCAATTGTCAGGATGGAAAGGAGAGCAGATCCACATGCCTTTGATTCTTCTGACTACCACTGGGACTGGGCTAGCACGCTGATTAGTGAGAGTGTACCGAATCCCATTGTGTGTTTGACAAAACTGTCTCATTCAATCCTCGCAATAACTATTGGGGATACTATTATAATCCATCTCCAGTTTACTGATGAAGAAACTGAGATTGAATACTGTTCATTGTCACAGTCCCATGCTAATAAATGGTGGGGCTGACGTTGAAATCCCAGTCTTCATCCACACAGTGAGCAAGGCATCACCAAGGTGTACCACCTCTGACACTTGCCCAGGAGTCACTCCTGCAGGCGCTAAGGAAGCTGGGAAGAGACTTCCCACAGGGGCAGCCTGGCCATTCTGACCCAAAGGACAAGTTAACCTGGAGGCCCGTAGAGCAGGGTTATTCATTTCTATCCATTGTATTATTTTTTTTTAACTTTATAGTTTATTGTCAGGTTGGTTTCCATATAACACCCAGTGCTCTTCCCCACAAGTGACCTCCACCATGACCATCACCCCCCTTTACCTTTCCCCCTTCCCCTTCTGCCCTCAGTTTGTTTTCAGTATTCAAGAGTCTCTCGTGTTTTGTTTCCCTCCCTCTCCCTAACTCTTTTTCCTCCTTCCCCTCCCCATGGTCCTCTGTTAGTTTTCTCCTGTTAGACCTATGAGTGAAAACGTATCTATCCATTGCATTATAATGCACCTCCTTTGTTTACTTAAATAGAGTAGTCAGATAAGTTTAAGGCAAATAATGATAATAATAGGCATCAAATATTGGCCTACTCTGTACTAGGTAGTACAATCAGAGCTTTACATATATTTAATCTCCATAATGACCCATAAAGTAGGTATCATTATCCCCTTACTACAGATGAGCAGAAAGACTCAGGATAAGTAACTTGCCCAAGGCACAAAGTGAGCTGTAGGCATGAGAAATGGTCAGTATCTCCGAAGTGTTCATGTAAGACAGTGGGAATCAGGGGATCATCAAAGAGCTATCCAGAAAGCCAGCAGCTGCTGGGAAATGGGTCACTTCTGTCTCTCCAAACCTTGTGAATTCAACCATGGGTACTTTGGGGAGATGTGGGGAGAGATGGCTTGAGAAAACCAAAGTCACGAAGGACTTGAGTAATAGTAGGTGCTCCATTAGAAAGAATTCAATAGCAGTTGCATAACAAAATAATATAATAAAAAATACGCTCACAGTGATGGCATTCTTCTCTCTCACGTTTGATGAAATATTCATGACATTTTCTCAGAAAGGCAAGAGTGAGAATCACCTAGAGAGAAAAAGAAAAAACATGACTGTTTTAGGTTCGTTTGCAACCTGTCACCACAGAGATTTAAAAGCTTGAAAGCTTTTTTCAAGCTTGCCAGTTGACAGAGGAAATTATGATAAAAAATAAAGTGAGGTTGAAAAGGACAGAACGCAAAAGCAGCCAACCAACACCATGCAGCTCACCTCCCACACATTTTCCCTGGGTAGCTCAATCCACACAGATCAACAGCATTTAAACTCTTTTTTTCTATTTTTTAAAATGTTTATTTATTTATTTATTTTGAGGGAGAGAGAGGGAGAGCAAGCCGGGGAGGGAAAGTGAAAGAGGCGAGAGAAATTACAAGTGGGCTCTGTGCTTGCAGCACAGAACCCAATGCAGGGCTCGAACTCACGAACCACAAGATCATGACCTGAGCAGAAACCAAGAGTTGAACACTTAACGGACTGAGCCACCCAGGTGCCCCTCTTTTTTTCTATTTGTAAACTGCTTTTTAAAAACCCTCACAAGACAGGCTATATTAATGCTTAATTAAAATTTTCATTACAGAAAATATATCAATGAACAAGGGTTAAATTGATTAAAAAAAAAACAAACCTCCAAAAATGATGATCAGTTAGTGACTGGCCTGTGACGTATGGCTCCCTTTTGAGATCTGAGGTGGAGCCAGTAGAAAACTGCACATGTGCATGAGCATAGATATTCTGGAGATTGGCAATTTGTAGGTCTCCATGGTTGTACAGGCCCTCCATCCCATATATAGGAAAGAGATGCTTCCTGCATTTCTCTTTTTTTAAAATATTTTATTTATTTTTGAGAGAGAGAGAGAAAGAGCATGAGCGGGAAAGGGGCAGAGAGAGAGAGGGAGCCACAGAATTTGAAGCAGGCTCCAGGCTCTGAGCTGTCAGCACAATGCCTGATGTGGGGCTTGAACTGCAAGAAAATGACCTGAGCCAAAGTCAGGCACTTAACCGACTGAGCCACCCAGGCACCCCAAGTCTCCTGCATTTCAATGTTTGCCCTTCTTGCAGTTCTGCTTCAACTCCAGATTTTCCAGAATGATGTGCTCTCAGCTTGTCGATGGGGCACAGAAACCATTGTAAATGGAAGGTGCGCTCAAGGAAGCCTTTAGAAACTTGGGGTCAAATTAGAAAAAGGAAGTCTTTGGATTGGCCTTATTATTATATCCCCAACATTATATAATAATAATAAGAGCAGCTTGGTTGTATAACATAAGGTCCAGAGAACCCTAGTTGGGACAATGCTGGAGCAGTGTACACATGGAAAACAGGTTAAAATTATTTATAATTTTTATTTCCTTTTTTTCTTTTTTCTTTATAGTTTATGGTCAAGTTGGTTTCCATATAACACCCAGTGCTCTTCTCCACAAGTGCTCTCCTCCATTACCCCCTTTCCTTTTCCCCCTCCCCCTTCAGCCCTCAGTTTGTTTTGAGTATTCAAGAGTCTCTCATGATTTGCCTCCCTCCCTCTCCCTAACTCTTTTTCCCCCCTTCCCCTCCCCATGGTCCTCTGTTAAGTTTCTCCTATTAGACTTATGAGTGAAAACATATGATATCTGTCCTTCTCTGCCTGACTTATTTCACTTAGCATGACACCCTCGAGGTCCATCCACGTTGCTACAAATGGCCAGATTTCATTCTTTCTCATTGCCATGTAGTATTCCATTGTATAGATAAACCACATCTTCTTGATCCATTCATCAGTTGATGGACATTTAGGCTCTTTCCATGATTTGGCTATTGTTGAAAGTGCCGCTATGAACATTGGGGTACATGTGCCCCTATGCATCAGCACTCCTGTATCCCGTGGGTAAATCGCTAGCAGTGCTATTGCTGGGTCTAGCAGTGCTATTGCTGGGTCATAGGGGAGTTCTACTGTTAATTTTTTGAGGAACCTCCACACTGTTTTCCAGAGTGGCTGTACAAGTTTACATTCCCACCAACAGTGTAGGAGGGTGCCCGTTTCTCCACATCCTTGCCA
>CM053571.1:46905805-46976308 GCA_028646485.1 Cryptoprocta ferox | reverse complement strand
ATAAAACTCCCCTATGACCCAGCAATAGCACTGCTGGGGATTTACCCAAGGGATACAGTGCTGATGCATAGGGGCACTTGTACCCCAATGTTCGTAGCGGCACTTTCAACAATAGCCAAATCATGGAAAGAGCCTAAATGTCCAATTCTTTTTGATGGCTGAGTAATATTCCATTGTATATATCCAAATCTTCTTTATCCATTATCAGTCGATGTACTTTGGGCTCTTTCCGTATTTTGGGTATTGTTGATAATGCTGCTGTAAACATTAGGGTTTATATCTGTATGTTTATATCCTTTGGGCAAATACCTAGTAGTGCAATTGCTGGATTATAGGGTACTTCTATTTTTAACTTTCTGAGGAACCTCCACACTGTTTTCCAGAGTGGCTGCACCAGTTTGTATTCCCACCAACAGTGCAAAAGTGTTCCCCTTTCTCTTCATCCTCGTCAACATCTATTGTTTCCTGTTGTTAATTTTAGCCATTCTGACAGGTGTGAGGTAGTATATCATCATGGTTTTGATTTGTATTTCTCTGATGATGAATGATGTTGGACATCTTTTCATATGTTTGTTATCCACTTGGATGTCTTCTTTAGAAAAATGTCCATTCGTTTCTTCTGCCCACTTCTTAACTGGTTTATTTGTTTTTGGGGTGTTGAGTTTGATAAATTCTTTGTAGATTTTGGATATTAACCCCTTATCAGGTATTTCATTTGCAAATATCTTCTCCTATTCCATCAGTTGCATTTTAGTTTTGTTGATGGGTACATTCACTGTGCAGAAACTTTTTATCTTCATGAAGTCCCAATAGTTCATTTTTGCTTTTGTTTCTCTTGCCTCTGGCAACATGTCTATAAGAAGTTGCCAAGGTCAGAGAGGTTGCTGCCTGTGTTTTCCTCTAGGATTTTGATGTTTTTCTGTCTCACATTTAGGTCTTTCATGCATTTTGAGTTTATTTTTATGTATGGTACAAGTAAGTGGTCCAGTTTTATTCTTCTGCATGTCGCTGTCCAGTTTTCCCAACACCATTTGTTGAAAGAGACTCTTTCCCTTGGATATTCTTTTTTTAATGTTTATTTATTTATTTTTTTTGAGAGAGAGAAAGAGAGAGAGAAGTGGGGGAGGGGCAGAGAGAGAGGGAGACACAGGATCTGAGGCAGGCTCCAGGCTCTGAGCTGTCAGCACAGAATCTGACACAGGGTTCAAACTCACAAACTGCGAGATCATGACCTGAGCCATAGTGAGACACTTAACCAACTGAGCCACCCAGGTGCTCCTTTCATTGGGTATTTTTTCCTGCTTTGTTGAAGATGGGTTGACCATACATTTGTGGATCCATTTCTGGATTCTCTATTCTGTTCCATTAATCTATGTGTCTCTTTTTGTGCCAATATCATACTGTCTTGATGACTACAGCTTTGTAATATACTTGAAATCCAGAACTGTGATTCCTCCAGCTTTTTATTTTTCAGGATTGTTTTGGCTATTTGAGGTCTTTGTGGTTCCATACAATTTTTAGGATTGCTTGTTCTAGCTCTGTGAAAAATGCTGCTGGTATTTTGATAGGGATTGCATTAAATATGTAGATTGTTTTGGGTAGTATCAACATTTTAACAATGTTCATTCTTCCAACCCATGAGCATGGAATGTTTTTCCATTTTTGGGGGTAAGTGTTTGGTAGTTTTCAGGGTATAGATCTTTTACCTCTTTGGTTAGGTTTATTCCTAGGTATCTTGTTGTTTTGGGTACAATTGTAAGTGGATTGATTCCTTGATTTCTTTTTCTTCTGTTTCATTAATGGTTTCTAGAAATGCAACAGATTTTTGTACACTGATTTTATATCCTGCAACTTTGCTGAATTCATGTATTAGTTCTAGCAGTTTTTGGTGGAATTTTTAAGGTTTTCTACATAGAGTATCATGTTGTCTGCAAATAGTGAAAAGTTTGACTTCTTCCTTGCTGATTTGGATGCCTTTTATTTCTTTTTATTTTCTGATTTCTGAGGCTAGGACTTCCAGTACTATGTTAAATAATAATGGTGAGAGTGGACATCTCTGTCTTGTTTTTGACCTAAGAGGAAAAGCTTTCATTTTTTTCCCAGTTGAAATGATATTAGCTGTGGATCTTTCATATATGATGCTGGGGGCCTTTTGTTGAGTGTTTTTATCAAGAATGGATGATGTATTTTGAGAAATGTTTTTTTCTGCATCTATTGAGAGGATCATATGGTTTTTATCCTTTCCTTTATTAATGTAGTGTATCATGTTGATTGACTTGTGATATTGAACCACCCCTGCAGCCCAGGAATAAATCCCAGTAGATCATGGTGAATAATTCTTTTAATGTCCCGTTGGATTCAATTTGCTAGTATCTTGTTGAGAATTTTTGCATCCATGTTCATCAGGGGTATTGGTCTGTAATTCTCCTTTTTGGCATGGTCTTTTTCTGGTTTTGGAATCAAAGTAATGCTGGCCTTGTAGAATGAGTTTGGAAGTTTTTCTTCCATCACTACTTTCTGGAATAGCTTGAGAAGAATAGGTACTAACTCTGCTTTAAATGTCTGGTAGCATTCCATCTGGCCCTGGACTTTTGTTTGTTGGGAGATTTTTGATGACTGATTCAATTTTTTGCTGGTTATGGGTCTGATCAAATTTTTTATTTCTTCCTGTTTCAATTTTGGTGGTTTGTATGTTTGTAGGAATTTATCCATTTTTTTCATATTGCCCAGTTTGTTGGCATACAATTTTTAATAATATTCTCTTATGATTGTTTGTATTTCTCTGGTGTTAGTTATGATCTCTACTTTTTCATTCATGATTTTATTTATTTGGATCCTCTCTCTTTTCTTTTTGTTAAATCTGGCTAGGGCTTTATCAAGTTTACTAATTCTTTCAAAGAACCAGCTCTTAGTTTCATTGATCTGTTCTACTGTTCATTGTTATTGTTTGTTTGTTTGTTTCTATATCATTTATTTTCATTTATTTCTACTCTAATCTTTATTATTTCCCTTCTTCTACTGGCTTTAGGTTTAATTTGTCTTCCTTTTCTAGCTCCTTTAGGTATAAGGTTAGGTTGTGTATTTGAGACTTTCTTGCTTCTTGAGGTAGGTCTGTATTTCAATATACTTCCCTTTTAGGGCCACCTTTGTTGTATCCCAGAGGTTTTGGAGTGTTCATTTTCATTTGTTTCCCTGTATTTTTTAAATATCTTGTTTAATTTCCTGGTTAACCTGTTCATTCTTTAGAAGTATATTCTTAAACCTCCATATATCTGTGGTCTTTCCTGTTTTTTTGTGGTTGACTTCAAGTGATGGTCTAGAATATGCATAGTATGATCTTGATCTTTCTGTATCTGTTGAGAACTGATTTGTGATCCAGAATGTGATCTATTCTGGATAATGTTCCATGTGCACTTGAAAAGAATGTGTATTCTGCTGCTTTAGTATGAAATGTTATGAATATATATATAATTTTTTTAAGAGAGAGACAGAGGGTGCAAGTGAGCGAGGGACAGAGACAGAGAGAGGGAGAATCCCATGATGGGGAGAGAGAGAGAAAGAGAGAGAGAGAGAGAGAGAGAGAGAGAGAGAGAGAGAGAGAAGCAAGATTCATTTGGGGCTCGTGTTTTTACCTGAAGTGGGGCTGGAGCTTACCAGAAGCAGGGCACTGGCTCACCCGAAGCAGGGCTCATGCTCGACTGATGCGGGGCTTGAACTTACCCAAAGTGGGGCTTGTGCTCATCAACTGTGAGATCATTACCAGAGCAGAAATGAGATGCCCAACTGACTGAGCCACCCAGGCACCCCCCTGAATATATCTGTTAAATTCATCTGGTCCAGTGTGTCATTCAAAGCCATTGTTTCCTTGTTGATTATCTGCTTAGATGATCTGTCCATTGCTGTAAGTGGGATATTAAAGTCTCCTACTCTTATAGTATTATTATCAATGAGTTTCTTTGTTATTAATTGATTTATATATTTGGGGGCATAAATATTTACAATTATTAGATCTTCTTGATGGATAGACCCCTTACTTATGATACAATGCCCTTCTTCATCTCTTGTTACAGTCTTTGTTTTAAAATTTAGTCTTCCTCTTATAGGCAGCATATAGATGAGTCTTGTTTTTTTTTTTTAAATCCATTCTGGTACCCTATGTATTTTGATTGGAGCATTTAGTGCATTTACATTCAACAGGATCATTGTAAGATATGAATTTAGTGTCATTGTGTTACTGAGGAGTTGGTGTTTCTGGCAATGTTCTCTGGTCCTTTGTAATCTTTGTTGCTTTGTAATTTTTTTTTTTCTCCACTCAGAGAGTTCCCCTTAAAATTTCTTCCAGGACTGGTTTAATGGTCATGAACTCCTCTAGTTTTTGTTTGTCTGGTAAAGTCTTTATTTCTCCTTCTATTCTGAATGACAACCTTGCAGGATAAAGGTTCTTGGATGCATATTTTTCCCATTCAGCACATGAGTAATTCCTGCCACTCTCTTCTGGCCTACTAAGCTTCCATGGACAGGTTTCCTACTAATCTTCTGTGTCTACCCTTGTACATTAAGGATTGTTTGTCCCTAGCTTCTTTCGGAATTCTCTCTTTACTTTTGCATTTTGCAAGTTTCACTATGATATGTCGTGGTGTTGACATGTTATTGTTGATTTTGAGCAGAGTTCTCAGTGCCACTTGGACTTGAATATACATTTCCTTTCCCAGATTAGGGAAGTTCTCAGCTATAATTTGTTCAAATAAACTTTCTACTCCTTTTCCCTGCTCTTCTTCTTCTGGGACTCCTATGATATGGATATTGCTTCATTTCCTGGAATCACTTAGTTCTCTAAGTCTCCCTCATGACCTACTAATTCCATTCCCTATTTTTTTCAGCTTCATTATTTTCCATAATTTTATCTTCTGTTTCACCTATTCTTTCCTCTGCTTCTTTAATCCTCATTGTCACTGTATTTCATTTGTTTTGCATCTCACTTATAGTATTTTTTATTTCATCCTGACTAGTTCTTAGGTCTTTGATCTCTGTAGCAAGTGTTTCTCTGGTGTCTTCTATGCTTTTTTTCAAGCCCAGTTAGTAGTCTTATGAGTGTTGTTCTAAGTTCTTGTTCAGATATATTGCTTATATCTTTCTTGAGCCAGTCCCTGGCTGTGACTTCTTCTTGACCTTGCTTTTGGGGGGAATTCTTCCATCTTATCATTTGGCTACATCTGCCATTTATGTGTTTTAAAAGCTTGTTATGTTTGCTGCACCTGAGAGTACTGCTATATTAAAAAGGGGTCAAACATTGTCCAGGGCCTAGAACTTCAGGAAGTGTTTCTGGTGCTTGCTGTGTGCATTCTGCTGTTGCATTTTGGTTGCTCTTTTTCAATGGTCAGTCCTCTGCAGAGCTTCTCCTTGTTTGCAGTGGTGGGGTGTTTGGACCTTTAACTAGGTGTGCCTTGATTTGTTTGTTGAAGTAACCCTGAAAAAGGGTTGGAGGGAAAGCCTGATCCTAAAAAAAGAGAAAAGAAAAGGAGACAAAAAAAATCAAACAGAGAATCAAAAAACTATAAGATTGTTCCAAAGAAAAAGAAAGGAAAAAGAAGAGGAAGAAAAGAAAAAAGAAGGAAAAATAATTTTTAAAAAGCCTAATCCAAAAAAGGAGAAAAGGAAATGAAAAAAAAAAACAAATAAGAAACTAGAAGACTGATTCAAAAAGAAAAAAAAAAGAAGAAACAAAGCAAAAAGAACTGTAGGTGTCATTTTGAAGCCCTGGATTTTCAGTGCACTTTGTGCATGGGGGGTGTTGGATGTACTGGTCTTCTGGAGGAGAGGTCCACTGCTTTGGCTTAGAGTGAGTCTTGCCCCTGTAGATAAGCAGTTGCCAGGTATGGAGGTGGGGTGGATTCGGAGTTTGGCATAAGTTGGTTTTGCCTCCATGGGCAGCCACTGTGTTGTTCTCTGAAGTCCCACCCTGCTGGTATTGGGGGAAAATTGTGCCTTCCCAATCTCTCCTCTCTGACTGCGGATCTCACATACCCCCTGTTCAGGCAGCCCTCACAGAATAGCGAGGGCAGTTAGCTTGCCCTGAGCCATAACTCTCCTGCATTTTTTCCTTAGTGGGTGGCTAGAATTCAAAAACCAAAATCTTATGGAGCACCTGGGTGGCTCAGTTGGTTAAGCAACCGACTCTTGATTTTAGCTCAAGTAATGATTTTATACAGTTTGTGAGTTTGAGCTCCACATCAGGATCTGTGCTGACAGTGGGGAGCCTGCTTGGTATTCTTTATCCCTCTCTCTCTCCCCCTCCCCTGCTCATGCTCTCTCTCTTTCCCTCTCTCTCAAAATAAATAAACTGAAAAAAATTCTTAAAGGACTCCCTCCTCCAGAGTAGGGTCTCTCCACACTATGTGAAGTCCTCTGTCCCTGAGAAACAGCCCCATACCTTCACAGTGCATGAAATCTAGGGTGTAACACCGCTAAAAGTAGCAAAGGTTATACTCCCTCTGGGTGTGCCTCTGTATGCTGCTGATGAAAGGCCTTTGGATAGTGCCTGCAGGGTCTTTTGTCCTTGGAAGTCAATAAACCTTCTTCCAAAAGTACTTCAGGAAGGGGACTATTCTCTCTCAGTGCACCCTGGAGATTGCTGCACCCTGCTATGCACTTCAGGGCCAGCTCCCAGGAATGCACGCCATAGCTCTGGTCTGGAGAAAGTTGCACACTTCCAAAACATCAGGGTTTGAGCTCCAAATGCTGTTTGCCAAAAAAGAACTCCCCAGTCTGTGGTCCAGAAAAGTTTTCCTCTTGTGCTAACTCAATGCCACACTTTCTCAACCCCTTCTCTTTCTTTCTCTTTTGGCTTTCCACAGAAAAGTTCCCCTCCCCTCCACAGCACTGCCATTTTTCTCTCCCCCAGTTCACTTCCACACACCTCGTACCTACCAAGCTGTCTCCCTCCAATTGTGGGGATCCTTCTGTCACTCCGCAGATTGATTTCCTATGTGTTCCAAGTGATCTGATTTTAATATAGCTTTGTTTGAGGGACAAGGAAAGCCCAGGGTCCCCCTACTTCTCCACCACTTTAACTTCCTTGTACCTGATTTCCTCCGCAATGAGCTGTGACCAGCAAAGCTCATTAGAGACTCAGTGTCCAGGGTTTTTGCCGTAAACTGTTCACATAGGCTTACTTTCCCTAGAATACACTAAACTTCCAGACTTCCAGAAAGAAAGCAGGTGTTCAGCATAAATCACATGGTTTGCATAATTTAGCACAGTAAGACATTCATATCAGTTCTGCGAATGGTGGGAATTGTCTTGAAATCCAAGTTCCCATGTGTCAGTCAAAGGGCAAGCTTGCTAGCAGGCCTTTCTAGAAAGAGGCATTTTCAGGCCTGCTGTGTTAACTCTTTTCTGTACAGGTAGGTTGCTCTACCAGCATAAACTCTTCCATGCTCTTCCATGTGGCTGGTCCATGACAAACCTGGCCCAGTCTATCAGCAAATTGAGATAACTAGACAGAAATGTATATAGAATGGCTTTGGCCAGGTTGCAGAGTATCAGGAAGGGAGGTCTAGTGTAGCAAGTTCTTGTCTTATATCCATGTGATAGTCTGGCTTGATGTGGTCTACATGACTCATGTCTCAACTTTGAGATGATTTGCATCTCTTGGCCCATGAAACTTGGCTAATCCTCACAAGTTTGTGCTCTTCTAGATACTCATGGTAACTTTAAACTTGGATATGGCCCTTATCCTATGTTGTATCACATCACAGTTCAACTGGAGACAGAGTTATTGTTATGTGAGTATAAACAGTCTTGCTGACTCCCCTGGACCCATTAGTAAAGGCAAAGGACATTTGATTGGTGGAACAGCCTCCAGGCTTAGACTTATACTAAGAAAATAAAACTGCAGATGCTCAAAAAAACCCTGAATGTCTAGAAAGGTCTTGGAGCTACTTCTGAAAGAAAAGGTCTAGTTTGGGATGTTAGACTAAGGTAAGGGGATTGAGAGAGAGAAATAAGAAGGTAACCCCTTTTTAGAATTGGGATAAGAGAACAGATTTAAAGGAAGCAGACACTGAGGGGTTTTGAGGAAAGAATCCTTAGGATGGCTGCTTTGGGTTGTACAGTGTCATATCTGTTAGTTGCTTATTTGAAAGACTTCAGTACATTTATACATTTCTTTTCAATATTTAAAAATTTTCTTAGGGGCACCTGGGTGGCTCAGTTGGTTATGTGTCCAACTTTGGTCAGGTCACAACTTGTGAGTTTGAGCCCCACGTCGGGCTCTGTGCCGACAGCTCAGAGCCTGGAGCCTGCTTCAGATTCTGTGTCTCCCTCTCTGCCCCTCCCCTTCTTGCACTCTGTCTCTCTTTCTCCTTCAAAAATAAATACACATTAAAAACAATTAAAAAAATAAAAATTTTCTTAGATGTCATCTGATGTGTTTAAGTACAACATCATTCTGAAACATGAGATGGTCTTCATTTGTTGCATTACTGAGTTTTGTTTTTCTATCATCTATTCCACCTGCTTCTGGAGGACAGGAAATGTAAAGGATACTTTGCACATTTTGGACACTAACAAAGATTTGAAGTAATGAACGAACACACACATACATTATTTGGCAAAAGAAAAGGAGGGTGATGTTGTTTTGCAATATGCCCAGCAATCAGGATCTAGGTAATGCCAGAATGGAAAAAAAAATCTGGGAGGATTTTTCTGGCAGGAGCAAATTAGTTGTCTCAGATGCCAAACCACACTCTAGATGAGCAAGGGGTAAATGTGAGAGAGCTGGGGCCAGGCAAAAATTTTACGCATAGTTCTGAAGCATTTCAAATGATATAGCAGTAGGATTTTGAAGAGCTCTAGAAGGACAGCAAATATTCTAATCCAGTATCAAAACTGAATCGGATGTTTTTGGACAAAGCAATGAGACTTCTCTGAAGCAGTCTAAAGTCAAGCCACAGCCAGTTGGCTAATATAAACTTTGGCAATAATGAAAAAAGGCCTTTATGAAGACCCAACCGAATGAATTTTAAGTTTTCAGACAATTTTGCTATGAGCTGGTGTTAAATTTCATTTCACACCTGCTACAAGCAAAGAAATCTTACCAATTCAAAGATAGTCTTTTGGTAAGACTATTTTCTAGGAAAAGAGAATGGCTGGATAGTCTTTGTTTGACAGGAATAAATAAAAAGCAATGTCTGGTTAAATACCATTTGAATCTTGACAGACAACTGCAAGTGTGGATAACAAGTTCCCAGAAGAGATCAGAAGCTAATTAAAGTTTATCAAAAAATTCTTTGAGCATTTTTATTCAGGAATGGTAATTTTTTTTCCAGGGGAGTTTGTAAATAATCTTACAAAATTACTTTTGTAATCAGACCATGTTTGGGCATTTTTTCCATATTAATAAAGAACATAGTTGATTTTTTCAATCATATCAGTAGTCAGAGACACACGTTGTGTATATAGACCTTCAAATGTAACAGAAGCTGTCATATGTCCTCTGAACCATTATAGTTAGCAAAAGAATGACTTTAGTCACCATAGGGGGAGGGACATGGAACCTCTCCTTTCTTGAGAATATGTCATTCATTATCAAGTGTAAGTAGGCACATTAGGCAGATCCCTTGCTGCAGATTGCTATCTTTAAAATAGCTAAAATAACATAAAAGGAGGGGCTGGCTTGTGGAACCCAAGGCATAGAATGCGGCTGGGCCTTAGGAAGGTTGCAATAGTTGCCTGGAAACCTGTGGGAAATCCCAAGCATATTCTCTCTGGTCTCTTGCTTCTTTCTGTGCATCTGTTGCCTTCTTTCTTGGAGGAACAGCTTTTCCTGTGTCTCAGTCTGGTGGAAGGTGGCAATCTGCAGTTTCCACGTTCACAAGCTCTAGCCACACTGAGGGACTAACTTTCATTTCTGCTCCCAATTTCAGATTTCTAGGAGGTTGAGGCTTCTCACTTGCTCAGCTTGGAACATTACTGTTACACTAAACTGAGACCAGGGAATTCAGTTGTATCATATAAAAAGGTCTCCTGGGTGCCTCCCAATAGATTGGGAGGTTCTTAGAGAAGGAAGAATTGTTGTAAGTGGGGCAAACATACATACATAAAGTGTATGACATTAGTCTTGATCAAAAGAAGGGATTATTATTTAAAAGTTCAATATAGCAAGACAAAAACCTGTAAGTACTGAGGGGCCTTAGAGAACAAAAAGTTTAATCTTATGGGGTGCTTAGGTGGCTCAGTTGGTTAAGTGTCTGACTCCTGATTTCGGCTTAGGTCATTCTCATGGCTTGTGACTTTGACCCCTGCATGGGGCTCTGTGCAGGCAATGTGGAGCCTGCTTGGGATTCTTTCTCTCTGCCTCTCCCCTTCTTGCATGTATGCTCACTTGTTCTCTCTCTCTCTCTCTCCCACCAAATAAATAAATAAACATTTTTAAAAAATTAAAAAAAATTTGATCTCAGCCCTGGAAGGTTCAATAGGATGTCATACTCACAATGGCTCCCAAACCTGGACAATTACCAGAAACAGATTTAGATTTCAATGTTTAAATTTATAAATAAGTTTCCTGGTTCTCTTTCAAGATTCTGATTCATTGAGTCTAAAAATCTACATTTGAAATTCTTCTTTATTGATGCTACTAATTAAGTAGATTTGGGGACCACTGATCTACTGTATACTCTGGATTCTAGATAGCAAAGATCTTATTTAAAGGGTTTTTAGGGAAAGACACTCATAATCTGAACCATTTCTTCTTATTTTTTGACCTGAGATTCAGAAACTTTCTCTTTATAACCAAATAAAAATTTCCACCTACAATGGAAGGTACAAAGCACGTTTTGCCTCATATTTATTCTATGCTTAGTTTTTCCTAGTTTCTATCCAAATCCTTTATACATTTCCAGTTCTGGAACTATAATCAGTGGAGCCCTATCATATGTGCATTATTCAAATCCAACTATGTATATCTGGACAAAAACATTTCTTTTTAAAATATGCTGGAAATGTTGCCAGACTACTGTTCAGTTCTCTTCAGGGCCTGATACCATCCCAGCAGTCACTTCAATCCTGTTGGCTAGTTCCAGCCTGGATTTTGTCTGGGGGACATGCTGGACAATGCCTGGATGTTCTCTGGAGCAAATGTAATTTGAGAGGTGAATGCAATTGCAGGGAACCAGGTTTAGTATGAGAGAAGCTATAATATCTGGCACTGGACAAAGTGAGGAGGTCATAGGCAGAAGCTGACAAGAGATGTCTGAAGCTGGAGTCATCAGAACAGGATAGAAAATACGAGTGTGGGGCATGGCCAGGCAAGATGTCCTGGTATTGCTCAGGGAACAAACCAGACTTCTTGGGGTGCCTCTCACTCAGGCTGGGAAGCAATGGGCAGGTTGGTCCTGATGCGGGGTATTAGAAACTTACCATTTGGTTGTCACTTTATGCAATACTTGCTTGAATTCCTATATCTCTTACTGATTTCTGTCCAGTTTTCTATTCTAAAACTCATGCAGCCTAATAAAAATTCCCTTGGACTTTTCTAGTTTATTCTTTCAGTATCTTCATTCTGGCATGTTAACCCTGTTGTGTGTCTTGCAATGGCACATGAGTCTTTAGTGGAGAGGCTCAGTAATACTAATGGATTTGATTATTCAGTGTTTTCTTTTTTTTTTTTCCAGGAAGCACAGAGGTACAAATAAGTAGGGGGTGTACGATTAGGGGAGAGAAAATCGGGGCCATAAGTATGGGCCTTTTAAAAGAGTATCTCACTGGAGTGCTGCAGTGAATTTTTGAGCACCATGTTTTAAGGGTACTGGTGAGACAGAATGGGCTCTGGAGAAAAATGATGGAAATATGAAGGACTGAAGAGTTGAGGCCCATGTACATGGGTTAAGAGAATTGGAGTGATTGACTTAAAAGTTGAGAAGTCTGTGGGGTGAGGTCATAGGGAAGCACAATCTGTGGGAATATAGTTTTGAAGGTGGTCTTTGCAAAGACATGACCCATCTTCCCAGGGAATCAATTTATTTATATATTAGTGTGGGGGAGAAGATTATTTTAAGTTTATTTATTTATTTTGAGAGAGATAGAAATAGCACAAGTGGGGAAGGAGCAGAGGAAGAGAGTGAGAGAGAATCCCAAGCAGACTCTGCATTGCCAGCACAGAACCTGATGTGGGGCTCAAACCCACGAAGCCATGAGATCATGACCTGAGCTCAAACCAAGAGTTGGACACTTAACCAACCGAGCCACCTAGGCACCTGGGAGAAGATTATTTTTATGAGATTCAGTTATAGCTATATGATGCATCAGAGTGCAAAATTCTCACAAATTGTTAACATAAAACACAAAAGAAATGTTAAGCTTTTGTCTGAGTTGCTATGGTTTAGTTTTTTGAATCCTTAGTATATGCATTTAATTTCTTTAGCCATCCAGAGGCATTCCAGTTTTCAATTACAACGTAGAGGAGGATGGTGACCAACTTCCTACCAGCCCAATAGAACTAGAATTATGGGCTGCATAGAGGATCTGAACTTCAACACAAAGAAGGGCTTTCATCAGGGTGAATACAAAGAAATCAGATCATCAAGTGAATTTCGAAACAGGAGTATATTCCTTACCTTAAAGAAAAGGGTAACATGGAGAGGACTGGATATGCTGTCCTCCACACCTTAGGTGTCTTCTCTGTGAGATGGAGTCTCACGCGGGGGTATGCTTCCTTCTTTTGATAAGCCCTCTTTGCTGACTGGAATCATGGTGAACACTCTTCTTGCTGACGATCTCAGAGGACAGGACTGAGGCAAATTTTCCCAGAATGTTGTTATATTTAGAGCTATCTGGAAGCAAATTACCAGATTTGAATGGAGTATTTTCATATCAAGAAATTCTCTGATTTCAATTGCAAAAGAAATACCATGGATTTAAGTGAAAAGTGCATGTCATACTCTTCTTCAGTTTCATCTTCCAGAGGTAACTACTCATAACACTTTCTTATATATCCTTCCATAAATTTCATGTGCACAAATAAGGAGATATACACATGCATACATGCACACACACACTCATGATCCTATTATTTACATTTCTTTACCTTGCTTTTTTCATTTAAAATGTGCAGAACATTTACTATACAGTTTCCCGCTGCATCTTTCCTAATAGCTACAGACAGCTGCAGAATATTCTATCCTGTGGCTGTATCATTCATTACTTAAACAATCCCATATTTCAAGATATTTAAGCTGTGTGGTAGATATAGCAAGTTGCTTATGAATATCCATTCTTCTTCCTGATGAAGACAACTCTGATTTTGTTCAAAGTAGCAATATCCTCCACTAAAACTGTTTTCATCCCCAGACTCTTTGGTAGGTAGGAGTAGCATGTAACACAGTTTTGGCTTAATGGGATTACAGTATCTCATCGTATGGGCACTCATAATTTATCTGGCCAGTCACAGGAAGCTCTGCACATGGAGACTGTTTTTGAATTACTGGTGTTATAGATAAAGTTTTAATCACTGCCCATTTGCCTGATTATTTCCTTAGACAAAAGAATCATGTTTGTATGGTGGAATTTTGAGAAGTAGCCAGTGGATGGGACAAATGTTTGGAGGAGGGAAGCAACCTTTTTTTTTTTTTTTTTTTTTTTGGTGTATTCCACAATATGACGACCCTCTGGATTTTGCTGATAATACAGGTTGACTCAGTGGCACATTGTGCATTGCCAACATAATTCTTGCAGTTATTCATATCTCTATTTCTTCCTGGCTTCCTTCCTGCCTGTCTGCTCCTGGCACTTTGTGGCCAGAGGTCAGCCTCCTGTCTGCGTCTTTGATAGTCTGGATGTTATTTCCATTTGCATTCTTCCCAGGTCTGTTATGATTATTTCAGCATGACTTGGTCAAAGGAGAAGAGCAAGCGAAGTCAGTCCCTCTCATGGGGAGCCAGTTCATCCAGGCTGCAGGCAAATTTATTTCTGTTGCATCTTGATATCCAAGGTGGAAATAATTGAGGTCACACATCAAAGGCAGACAGAAAACAGAATTTGAAGACGTTTTGAGGCAATTTCACTCGATTGAAAATATATTGCAGCACAGGGAGGGGCAAGGGTGATAATCGAGATACTTAACAATCATAAAATGTAGATGTTCCTTATCAGAATGGACGCTGGCATTAAGCAACCGGCATGGCTGCACTGGTGTGTACCAACTATCAGCTGGTGGACAGGGAAATGGGATTCTCCTTTTTTATCCTCAGGAACTAAATTATGAAATTCTTGCCAGCTGGACTTCCTTTCAGCAGGTTCTTATCTCTCCCAACCAGTCTATGAGAAAGAATCTTCCTAAATCCCCCTTAAAAAAATCCCTTTGATTCTATCATCAGTGGATTTTTTTCTTAAAATCCAAAAATTCTAACTTGGATGTATTAGAACTCTTTGGGCTGCAAGCAAGTGACAGAGACTAATTCATATGATATTCAACACAAAGGGGAAGATTTGGGTTTATATTACTAGGAAGTCTAGGATGGAAAGCATCAGGCATGTTTGGATTCAGGCTCAATGGTTAAGACCGTTAAGACTCTTTAATAATTATCTCTGTTCCTCTTTGGATGCTGGCCTCATTCTCTTCTTTGGCAGGTTGTCTTCTTCCAAACTAGTGGTCAGGGCCAGCCTCATGGTTACGTGACCCTCATGCTCACAAAGGTCCTGGCACTGGAAGGGCCCTGAGCACAGGCAGGTGAACAAGCCCAGCCCAGACTAACTGAGCCAGACTTGGATCAACAGAATCCCCCCACCCTGGCTATGAACAATAATAAATGCTTACTGTGTTTGAGTTTGGGGACACTTTGTTATGTAGCATTATTACAGCAATTGATAACAAATATAGGTGACTATTAATACTCTCTCAATGCTTTACCATCCATTGTGAGACTTTTTAAAACATGCATTATACAGTATTTACCTTTCTGTTCCCTAGCAGTACTTAGCATGGTGTCTTACACTTAGCACTTGGCCAATAAATATTTGTTGGGGAAAATTACCCTCCATTACTTCCTTATTACTCTGTTATTCTTTTCAGTGAAATGTCCTAAGTGACTTTTCTGTAGTTATGGACATCATCCCCATTTTACTGAGCTTCTGATCTGACCTCTCCATTGAGCCTGTTCTTGAATTGGTCACCAATGCCATCTGTGCTCCTTGCTGATTATGATGGTCATACTTCTTCCCTTCCCTTACTTGGCATCTCCACAGCTTTAGGTACAGTTGGTTACTCCTTTCTTTACAGAAACACTTTCTTCTTCTGGCTTTTGTGGCACCACCTTTGCTGGGTTTTTCTTTTTGCTGGCTACCTTTCTGCCAGCTCCTTTGATGGATCTTCTCTCCTCTTACGATAAACAATTGGACCTTGGATCTCTTCCTTACTTTTCTTTATGTTCTTCTCTCCTTTGGTGACTTCAACTATACTTTTGGCATCCAATACCATTTCTATACTGATACCCCCTAAATACTTATTTCTAGCATGGACTTTCCCCAAATCTGTCTGCCTACCTGAAAACTCCAGTTGGGTTTCCAGATGATATTTTACTTAGTTTTAAATGTTTATTTATTTTGAGAGAGAGTGAGTAGGGGAGGAGCAGAGATAGAGAGAGAGAACCCCAAGCTGTCAGTGCAGAGCCTGATGTGTGCCATAATCTCATGACCATGAGATCATGACCTGAGACATCAAGAGTCAGATGCTCAACTGGCTGAGCCCCACAGGTGCTCCTCCAGATGATATTTTAAACCTAACACCACCAAAACAACTATTCTTTGTGGACCTCCCCATTCTGCTCCTATTCCTTGGGTCCCATTTCAGTAAGTGGTACCACTACCCCATCCAGTTGTGCATGACAAAAATCTAGGCATTATTCTTATTTCCTCTATTTCCTTTACTCCAACACTGATCTCTCAGCAAGATCTACCAACTCTACTTTAAAGTCTATCCTGCATTCTTCCACTTTTCTACATCTTTACTTCCATCCTAATCCAAGACGT
The DNA here is from genome assembly GCA_028646485.1 of Cryptoprocta ferox. Taxonomy (NCBI): domain Eukaryota; kingdom Metazoa; phylum Chordata; class Mammalia; order Carnivora; family Eupleridae; genus Cryptoprocta; species Cryptoprocta ferox. Next base: position 46,960,285 of record CM053571.1, on the reverse strand, counting down.
CATCATCTCTTGCCTGGAGGACTATAACAGTTTCCATATTAATTTTCTATCTTGTCTTCTTATAATCCATTCTTTCTATTGTAGCCAGAACACAATATTAAAACATGTAGATCAGATTATGGTTATGTTACTCTCTTGACTTAAATACCCTCCTTTTCTGAGTTCTTCTAAAACTTGGGGGAAAGAATCCAATCTTTATTCCTTCTTAGGAAGGCCTCATCTTATGACCCAACCCTCCTTCCCTGTGCTCAACTTTTAGCATCTTCACATAAGCAACAACTCTCCATCCACACTAAGCTTCTTGGCTTCCTGAAATTGGTTCCTACTGTAAGTTCTTTGCAGTAACAATTTTCTCTGGAATATTATTCCTTGGTCTTTGCATACCTGCTTCTCATCACACAGATTGACTTTATTTTTTATTCTTAAATTGCATTTTAGAGAGAGAGAGCACAAGTGGGGGAGATAGGCAGAGGGAGGGAGACAGAGAATCTCAAGCAGGCTCCATGCTCAGTGTGGAGCCCTATGCGGGGCTAAATCCCACGACCCTGGGATTATGACCTGAGCCAAATCGAGGGGCGGATGCTCAACCAGACTGAGCCACTCGGACGCCCCCAGTATTAATTTACCTTCACAGAGAGTCCTTTCCTAGATCACTCAATCTAAGTTTACTACAAAGTCACTCTCTTACATCCCTCCTACTTTTACACCCTTGCATAACATTGATCACCCTCTAATACTGTCTTGACCTTGTCTCTCTGTCATATCCCAAGGCCTAGTATTTTCTCGCATTTTTCTCAAATGTGGTGGGCTTTCTCTAAGTATTTGTTGGATGAAAATGAGAAAAGAAATGTTGAATAGTGTGAGAGGCTGAATACTTTCCTAATTTTCCTTTCATTAAGAATGATATTTATAACTCAAACCTGAAAATAGCACTCTGACAGTTTTCCACATAATCCAACATTTTGAAGACAAAAGTTCAACTTTGATTAAGAGTCTTTTCTTCTTTTTATTAAATAAATTTTTAAATGTTTATTCATTTTTGGTAGAGAGAGAGAGAGAGACAGAAAGACAGAGAGAGAAAGACAGAGAGAGAGAGACAGAGACAGAGAGAGTGAGAGAGATACAGAATCTGAAATAGGCTCCAGGCTCTGAGCTGTCAGCACAGAGCCCAACATGGGGCTCGAACCCACAAACTGTGAGAGCATGATCTAAGCCAAAGTCTGATGCCTTAACTGAGCCACCCAGGCACCCCAAGAGTCTTTTATTTTTGATGACAATGAGTTGCTGAAAAAAGAAAGCAAAGAGGCAGTAAAAACCCAATTCACTACTAACTTTAGATAAATAATTGCTATTGCATATATATATATATATATATATATAAAATTCTCAAAAATAAAATGATTATTGGCGTTGGCAGTCAACCAAGATTCATATAACCATCAACTTCCCCTCTCTCTCCCATCACCATTTCTTGAGTGGATGTTATAGAATTTTAAAAGAAGAAAAATTATCCAAGTAAATGTGATGCATAATATGCCTGTAATGCATATTACACCTGTAAGAACTGTATAAAGCAGGAGACAGACACATATCCATTCTCCCTAGTGGCAGCTAATAGATTAAGATCACTGTGATCAAACATAAAGCAAAACACTGGAAAATGCCACAATAGAATTACACCATTATCAAGAAAAGTGTGTCTGTGTAGTAGGAGTTGGAGACAACAAAGAGGAGTCACACATTTTGGAAAAGGTGGATGAATGACTTAGATAACCTGATGATATAACATTCATAGCACGGAGGCACTAAGGTCAATAGAAGATGACGTCATTTGTTTAAAAGCCTTTCTAGCTCAGAAAAATCAGATGTCTTAACAAAAGTCAGATAGATTTTCATACTGTTGTCTTTGCTAGTCTAAGAGCTGAGAATGAATAAAGCTTCCCGCTGATCCTTGCAAATGCTCCAGGGGCCCCATTCAGTTCAGAGGGAGAAGAATTGTTGGTTTGGTTGGCATTCCACAGGCAGCAGTTCAAGAGCCACTAATGAACTAATCAGCACCCCCTATAATTAGCCATTTGCTCTGAATCACAGGCCACAAATAAGCTTTCCAGCAGCCCTTGGGAAGGCATGAGAGCCCTCAGAAATGTGACCCTGTTGGCAAATTAAAAGCATCTAAATGGATGGGCACACATTACTTGAAGGAAGGCATAAATTAGTCATGATATTTACTGAAGGACAAAAGAATCCCCAATTATCTTCTCTAATCAGATATCTGTCCTGCACAGTTGGAGAAACTAGATAGGACAATGAGTCAATAATGTTCACACTGCTGAGTGGCCTTTTTGGAGAGCTCCTTGTGTCAAGAGTTTGCAAAAGGCAATTGAGGCGGATGATGTCACCACTTGTTTCTCCATGATAGCTGGGGTCTTCAGCTAAGAAAAGAAAAGAAAATGCTGGACTCTGCGATTGTATATGCCCTAGTATTTTGAAAAAGCAAGTGTGGTTAAATCAACATATAACTTATTTTCTTTTTTCTCAACCTCATGACGTTTCTGACTCTCAGGTAAACAGGTCTATTGTCATTTTAACTTGGAAATGTGTTCTGGGTTCAGAAATTAAGTGTGTTTGGCCCAAGACCTCTGAATTGGATTTAATTCAAATATTCTCTTCTTTCTCAGCTCTGTCTTCTTCAGGCCAGATGCTTCCTGGGATGAGAGGGTGATTGGTGCTCTTTCTTTATATCTCTTCATCTGGCTTTTCCTTCTCTCCCTCTCCAGCTTGCTTACCAGTTTCTAACTCCTCTAGGGTTGGAGTCAGGGGGAGGAAGAAAAGCGAGGAGTAAGGAAGGTTCTCAAATGGCTTGGTGGTTGTGTAAGCCAGCTTTGCATTCTGCCGGCCTGGCAGGATGCTCGAGTAGAACTGGGTCTTCATGGGCTTTTCCACAGCCAGGGTCAGCTCTGCTTTCCTCCTCTTCTTTTGGGACAGGCTGATGAGTCTAGAGCACAGCTGGTGAAGTATGGCTGTGGGCCACATCCAGCATGCTACCTGTATTTGTTAATACAGTTTTAGTGGAACAGAGCCATATGTATTTATTTATGGCTTGTTTATGGCTGTTTTCATGCTACAAACAGAGAGTTGAGTAGTTGTGACACAGATCAGACAATCGTAGAAGCCTAAACTATTTATTATAGGCTCTTTTCCAAAACAAGTTTGCTGATTGCTTTGTCTAGAGTTTGAGAAGTCATTTTTAACTCCTTCTAGAACCCATAGACATCCAACTTTCCCCTCCAACTTCTTGCTTATAGTTTTTCCCAGCACTCTGGGAGGTCCTATTGCTGACCCTACTTTGGCTTTCTCCCATGGCCCCCATCTGTCTAAGGGAAACATTCATGCATCCCTTGCCTTAAACTGTAGAAGAACAGGTGACCTGTTCTTAGATTTCTATAGGCTTAAGGTAGAGTCTTGTGGGTAGAGGGGGTGGTGTAGGGACTCATAGTATGTTAACAGCTCTATATAGGAAAATTTCATCATAAATCCTTCACCTTTGCATATCTTTAGTCTGACTATCTAAATATCACTTTTTATATATGGTTTTTATATTTTCTTTATTTAAGTTGGTTTTAAATATTTCCTTTATAAATTCTGTACACTTACAGTGTCAACATCCTATATCTACAATACATATATCTATACCTACAATACAATATATCTATATCTACAATTCTATATCTATAATACAACATCCTATATCTACAATACATTCTATATCTACAATACAATATATCTATATCTACAATTCTATATCTATGATATGGATACTTCAGTTGAAACTTTGGTTAAATATATATATTATATATATGTATTATATATTACATATATTTATTTTGTTTATTATATATTTTACTTATATATAAATATATAATGTATAAATAATATAAATATATAAAATATAATATAAATAGATTTATTTATTATATATTTTATTTATCATATATTATATATTTATATTTTTATGTGTTATATATTTTAATATTAATTATTTATTATATTATATATTATTATATTATAATATTAAATATATATTAAATAGATAATAATCTATATTACTTAAGAAGTATTCACCTACGTAGTTAGATTAAAAGAATTTTATAAAAGGGTTTCACCCAAATATTTCAACCCAAATATTTCCCTATTATGGGTTGGACATTCTATCATTTGGGAATTATTTCTTTGGGTTGTTATTCCAATATAGCACATATGTTTATAAGAACATATATTTCATGTGACATGAATTTACATGAAAGCAGAATTAGCAAAATGTTTCCAAGTTTCAAACCATTTTCAAATTAACTCAAAATCTTAAACACTTCCCTTAAAAAGTTCTCCATGTAATATATGATAAAAAAGTAACTTTCTGAAAAAAAATCTTAAATGTTATATTTTTGAAGTTTATTTTATATGTCATAATGCTAAACTATGTAAAGATAAGTTTTATTTTTCTAATTCAAAAAACAGTAAGTGATATAAGCTGTTTCATTTTCTTTAAATAAAAGTAAAATACATTAAAATATTTTTAAAGTGACATGCTTGGAGTAAACATTTTTAAAAATGTAGACTGAAATTTAAAAATACAACATGAAAAGAGATGAATTTGTTTTTCAAAATCTGATGGTCACATTCTTAACATTTGAGTCATAAAAATTAACTGGGAAATTTTTAAATAAATTTGTTTTCTCTGCCATAATTATCTGATAGGACAGAAGTATTAGGCTGTTATTTTTAAGCACATCTCTGCAAATAACATATCCCAGTATGCAAGGTCTCTATTTTCATTAAATTTAAAGCCAAATTGGGTGTAAAAGTTGCTGCATTTTTTTTAACATTGCTTTTTTTTTTTTAAAAAGGCACTAGAAACATCTTGATGCGATATATAACCTTTTGATCAGATGCATGTAACCTGTATATCTGATGAAAAGAACCATGTGACACATTTGCTGAATTAATATAGTATAATTCAAAAGTTGGGGCTCCACATCGATTTAAATCTCAATGCTGTTTTTCTTTACAATGGCCCATTATGGGTAAAAGATAAATGATAAAAAATAAACACTGTAAAACGGTACAGCAGTCAAAGCCACCACAGTGGCTAGGGCTATGCACCTTTCTGCTGACAAAACAGTTTGAGTGACTGAGCCTTGAGTTCACTTTATCTGATCTGAAAAAAACACAGAAATAAAAAGCTTACTTAAATCACAATCGGGGGTTTTCAACTCTTATTTTTAAGATAAAAAAATCAATGAATTGCTTTATTGATTGAATTTTTACAAGTTTCATGAGACCCAGGTGGAAAGTTTCACTTCTGACAATGGGGTGACTGTTGGCAGTCTGGGGGAGCCTGGGAGCTGCTGGCAGAGGAAGAGGATGGAAGTACTGATGGCACTGATGTGACATGTGCATGTCACCAATGTGACAGGTGTGTATGTGACCCTGGAGATGTGGTTCAGAGTCTGGAGAATAAGAAGACTTAACATAACAGCATAGCAAGTATTTGAGACATTATTTTTACCTGCAGGAAAAAAATATCAAATTCTTTATGAAAATAATACAAATATATTGTGGAATAGAAAGCAATATTTCTATAGAATTTCAAGGTAAAATATATCATCCCAGGTCTTCTAGAGGTTCCTGCTCAGTTCAGAGCCCTTTTAGTGGAAAAGGGACAGACTCTCTGAGGAAGGGATTTTGGAGGAGGAATTAATCTGGGTCCAAGTTGCCTCCACTTTACTTAGCAGCCAAGTTACTGATCTAAGAAGACCTCAGATTCTTCATTTGTGAATGGGGATGACCTAATTTTCTCTAGGAAATGCTTCCCACTCCACTCCAACCCAGTTTTAGGTTTAAAGGGTAGAGTCCATAAGGCCAGGGATGGGCTAGGAAGTTCTTCCCTTCACTATGGATGACAACAGCCCCAGAGAGAGAGCTGAGCTGAGAACTGAGTGAGGAATCCTTGTCCAAGAGGGTAAGAGAGGAGAGGGAAATGGAGGCATTCAGAGCCAGAGCACTGTTCTGAAGGCTTAGAACGAGAAATACGTGAAAACATGAAGCTAGTGGTTTTTGAGGGGTTGGGCACCACTGCCTAGAACTAGCTCATCCTGCAGCTGTTGTTCTAGGTCTCTGGGAAGCAGTACGTGATTGGATGGACTGTGTCTGAAGCAGATGATGCAAAATGGCGGCTAGATCCAGCCCACATATATGTTTTGTTCAGCCCACAGAGTTTTGTTTGTTTTGTTTTGTTTTTAACGGAATCACTTGGCTATATTAAAAAAATTAAAGTATTGCCATGAAAATCAGATTTTGTCATAGTCTCTGCTATTCCCTGTGTCTTCTCACTACTGAGAAGTCACCAGTTTTAGTTGTGTTCCTACTATTTCACCTTGTTCATTTCATTTATTTACCTAACTAACGTGTCTGGCCTCAAAGGTATTTAATTTGACCGTTTATTTTTATTTATTTTTTATATATTTTTAAAGTTTATTTATTTACTTTGACACACACAGAGAGAGAGAGAGAGAGAGAGAGAGAGCAGGGGAGGTCCAGAGAGAGAGGGAGAGAGAGAATCCCAAGCAGGCTCCACACTGTCAGCTCTGAGCCCAATGCAGGGCTCAAACTCATGAACTATGAGATCATGACCTGAGCTGAAATCAAGAGTCAGATACTTAACCAACTGAGGCACCCAGGCATCCCAACCCTTAGTTTAAAGGGACAGGAAAAGAATGGACAGGGCAAATAATCTCTTAGGTTTTCTGTAAAGATTGCTTAAAATAATACACAACATGCCTGGACAGAACTTGGCAAAAGATCCTATGTTTATTGAACACTAAAGTGTTCAATAAACATAGGATCCACCTCCGTCTCCTTCTTAGTCACGATTTTGCCTCAGGTATATTTTGGGGTTGTCAGAAAGTCCTAGGCTTGCATGGGGGAGAAGAGAGATTTCTGTCTTTAAGCATATACCACTTGGCATTTTACAGGAGAGATAGGCAATGTCATTGTGTTTGGCTGTCAGAATGAGCTGTTAGATTCACAACGATTAAATACTTGTTGTTGGCAGGTCAGGGTTCTAATGACTGGGGATATGACAGCCACTGGAGTGTGTTTATGCCAGATAAGCTGTTCAAGCAAAACTGTATTTAGTCCCGCAGTCACCTTGAGGCTGTCCACCTTCAGAGGGAACAGAAAGACAAATGTTAAATGGAAACTCAAACTGTTCAGTCTCACAATGTACTTTCTGATTCTGCCATTGGATTTTGCACTTTGCTTGAACCAGAGAAACAACAAAAAGATCACCCTGGGCTCTGTGTTTACTATTGAACATGAAATGAGACTGTAATTGGATTTGTCAGAGGAGTCCATTTTAGGAAAGAAATAATGTAGGGGCGCCTGGGTGGCTCAGTCAGTTGAGTGTCTGACTTTCGGTCCGGTCATGATCTCACAGTTCATGGGTTCGAGCCCTGTGTTGGGCTCTGCGCTGACAGCTCAGAGTCTGGATCCTGCTTCAGATTCTGTCTTCCTCTCTCTTTGCCCCTCCCAGGCTTGTGCTCTGTCTCTCTCTCTCTCTCTCAAAATAATTTAAAAAAGAAAAGAAAAGAAAAGAAAAGGAAAGGAAAGGAAAGAAAAGAAAAGAAAAGAAAAGAAAAGGAAAGAAAAGAAAAGAACCATACCTGTTCCCCATCAATGATACTCCAGGGACAAAGGAGCACAGGGACAATCTCAACAAGTGTGTGGTATACTGCCTTTGAGTCTGAAATGCAGTGGTGAAGAGGAGTTTATAAAATTAAAAGGAAAAAGTAACCAACATTAGTCTGGGAATATTTTTATACTTCTAGATTTTTTTTCCCTAGAGTACTAAAAGACTAGACCATAATAAAGCTATATCTGTCAGCAGGGCCCACTTTACGTCTCAATTTACAAATTCTGTAAAAACAAAAACTTCTTCATAATGAGATTCTGCTTACTTGATTATCTCTATACCTAGATAATTCCTATCTACTTTAAGGAGAAAATGCAAGACTTTCTTTTGCATACCATTTTTTTGTTCTTTTTGGAAATATCTAAAATCATGGTAAAACTAGTGATTACAATTTTAATGTAATTTGGACACATAATACCTGGTAATATCACGTATTTGCATTATTAATGGTTCCCAAATTGTGCTGTACATAAGGGTCCCCTGGAGGCAGTAATCTGCATATAGATGTCTAAGAAGCAACAGCCTGGGAGAGAGAGAAAAGCCCTAAGTTGTAGCATTTGCCGATTTTTGTGGTGTAAATATTCTCACCATGCCAAATTTCAGTCTACCAACATGGCATCAATTAGCTCACAAATTCCTACCGTTCCTGAAATTTTAACATTCTGCTATTTAAAGTTGGTACTTACCAGCCACACTACAGCACTGTCCTACTGGGGATAATTCCAGCTCCCACTGGGGAGCTTGGGAAGGCTGGTCTTTCTGGACTCCATCTCCAAAGATTCTGATTCAGTAAGTCAGGGGTGGGACTGGAGAATTTGCTGTTTGAAGGAACATACAGCTTTTCCATGTCTACTAAGTGGAATGTGATGCTTAGAGCAGCCTTTCCTACATAGGTTTCATGGAGCTCTAGTTTAGAAAATGATAATAAATGTTTCAGAGGGAAAATAAATAGGCTTCAGTGGTTAAATGTTGAGAAATGGTAAGGCAAACAAAGTTCAATAGGTTTTCTCCAGTGCAGGGCATGTTATGCTCCAATATGCTCTTCTATAAGGTGATCCATCAATAAGAGGGGACTGAGGACAGTATTTTGGAACTTTATGTGATCCCAGAACCTTTTTCCCAGGCTCAGTGTTCTTAGGAATAATATTAGTATATACAGTTCCATCTATGGAACTAGCGTTAGATCTCCAAGTCGTGGGATTTTGTAAACAATTTCATTTTCACGGTACTGGGCATGAGGCTGTATGCTTCAGACTTTTCAGAAGAAAGTTGAAACTCAGTGAGTAGCACATGAGAAGTCCTTTGTCTGAATATAACCTTTGCCACTTCTTTCAGTACCAAACTGAGGTGGCAAGGGAGCAGATACAGAGCTCTTTAGCGTTCTTGATGCTTGTGGCCGAAAGGAGTTTGAATTATTCAGTTCCCAAATTTTATAGCTAGAAGAGGCCTTGGAGATTACAGTCAGGGAATTTCAGGTCTAGAAGAGATTGGAGAGGTCATCTGGTCAAATCCTCTTTTTTAAACTTTTGAGGAAGTAAAAGCCCAGGGCGATTAGGTACCTTTCAAAGTGTTGGGGCTAAGACTGTCTGATGACATCCACTGCTCTTTTATATTGAAATCTCTTCTCTTTCCTGGAAAAAGTTCAAGATTCCAGCTGCCTCTGAGTGAACAGTTAGGGGGCTCAAAGTCCAAATGCCCTACTCGGAGCTGTTTTGGAATAATCCTCTTAAATTAAACTGGATATCTGCATCCTTTGAAATCCTGATTAGTCAGGGGTGTTTGATTCTGATAACCCACGAGGGAGGAACTAATGGTTTGAGGTCCAGCAGCTGCCAGAAGTCAAGCTGTCAGAGTCATATCAGCTCACGAGGTCTCTTTGTCTCCATTCAATCAGCAAAACAGCTAGGAACAAAGGCATGGAGGGGAGAGCCGTGTGAGGAAATACTGAGGAAAGCTGGCCTGTGTCCAGCTCTGTTCCTGTAAGGGCAATAATATTTTCTGATGTTACACTTTTAATTAGAGTGAAATATAAATGTCAAACAAAACATCTGTGATGTGTGACACTAGAAAGTTCCAGATCTGAGTTACCCAAGACAGAATGTTCTTTGGTACTCATTTCAACAACATTGTCTGCTTTGCCTTTTACATTCATTACACCATTGAAACATGATCTGGAAGGGTGTGGCTGAGTTCCTGAAATAGAATAATTATTCTCTTAGCTCCCTCTCAATACCACCCCCCCAATCTCATATATAAGCCATAGGTGACTCAGGAAGTACAAAGATTGGTATTGAGGTGACACAGTTAAAATCAGCAAGGCTCACTCTTTCCCCTTATTAATTAGACACATTTATTGAGTGTCAGTTCTGTGCCAGGTACTGTGCTAGGCAAGCACATTGAGCAGCAACATGCCCGGTGCCTGCTCTCACGAAGCTAGGCATCTGTGTAGGAGACAGTGTAAAAAAAAAAAAAATCTACGGAAAATTACCATTTGTGATAAATGCTTTGAATGGAAGCTATCTGGTACTATGGGTGTGTATAACATGGCAATGTGACCGCGACCTGTGCCTCTCAGACCCTGTGTGATGGAGGATCAATTTTCCTCTCTAATCTGTCATAGACGATACTAGCATCATTCGGTGCCATCAAAGACTCACCACATGAGTTAGATGGCACTTGGACTGGTCCTTTCCCTTTTCATCAAGATTTGTCTACTGATCATGTGTTTGGATGTCACAATTAAAATACTATAAAAGTTTCTTTTTTAAATTTCTTTTTTAAATTTACATCCAGGTTAGTTAGCATATAGTGCAACAATGATTTCAGGAGTAGATTCCTTAAGGCCCCTTACCCATTTAGCCCATCCCCCCTCCCACTACCCCTCCAGTAACCCTTTTTTTGTTCTCCATATTTAAGAGTCTCTTATGTTTCGTCCCCCTCCATGTTTTTATATTATTTTTGCTTCCCTTCCCTTATGTTTATCTGTTCTGTGTCTTAAAGTCCTCTTGTGAGTGAAGTCATATGATATTTGTCTTTCTCTGACTAATTTTGCTTAGCGTGATACCCTCTAGTTCCAACCACGTAGTTGCAAATGTCAAGATTTCATTCTTTTTGATTGCCAAGTAATACTCCATTGTATATATATACCGTATCTTCTTCATCCATTCATCCGTCAGTAGACATTTGGGCTCTTTCCATACTTTGGCTATTGTTGATAGTGCTGCTATACACATTGGGGTGCATGTGCCCCTTTGAAACAGCACACCTGTATCTCATGGATAAATACCTAGTAGTGCAATTACCGGGTTGTAGGATAGTTCTATTTTTAATTTTCTGAGGAACCTCCATACTGTTTCCCAGAGTGGCTACACCAGTTTGCATTCCCCTATAAAAGTTTCTAAATGCTTATTTCTCAATTTCTGCATTTATCTCATTATGGGCAGCTTGTGGACTGGCACTGAATCGTGGACCTAGACCTAGCCCACCAAATCAAGGAAGTCTTCCTGGAGGAAATGATTTTTGTTGAGTAATCTGAAGAATACATAGGCGAAACTGAGATGGGAAGAAGAATCCAGGTGTGAGGTCACAGGAGAAGGCCCATCCAGCTGGAGCATGAGAAGGAGTGGGGGATCAATCGAGATGAGTTAGCTGGAAAATGCCAGGCCTGTCCTGCTTTCTTCCTGGCAAACGGCAGCCTGGGAAGGTTTTAACCAATGTACTGCAGTGTGGGTGGTGCATTGGGGGACAAAAGTGGAGGTAGGGAGATCCACTAACAGATGGCCATTCATTGGCCATCACTGGCCATTCAGCAGCCCAGGCAGCTGGACCCAGGGTGGGGGCAGTGGACGAGTGAGAAGTGGGATATTGAGAAGGGAAGTAGTATTTGGTGGTGGAGAGGATAGAGGTTGAAGAATGGGGAAGATGGTAGGCGGCTCTTCTGGAAGCTCACTAATCACCCCAATTGTTTACTCTAAAGGCAGATGAGGAATATTGCTTCTTTTCTGTTCAGGATCCAAGGAGCCCCTTTACTCCTATGGCAGTTTCCTGGCAGGGAATGAAAACCCAGTTCTCACATCCAGAGGCCCTGTCAATATTTTTAGATGTGCTTCACAACTGCCCTTCTTTCTCCTTCTGACTTTCCATTTATGGAATTAATTGAGCTCTTCCTTTATGTATGAATTGTCCACAATATGTTCCCTCAGTTTTCCCCTTAAAACACGAGTTCTAGAAAATATAGGTACTGGAGAAAATCTGAATCCCATCAAAGAATATATTTGGGAAACCCTGCTAGGCAGAGTCAGACTTTTTTTTTAGAATGAAGGACTTTTCAGAGCATTTAATATGCTAATGTACATTTTCAATTTCCAAGAGAAGAAACAGAAAATAGTGTTTCCAACTACAGTGTTCCAAATATAGTTTTCCTTATTTAGTTATGGAGTCCTTTTTGCTGGGAGCATCTATTAGGCTAGTGTTCTTTGGAACATTCTTCAGGAAAGAATGCTTCCTGGTGACTAGAGAAGCCTTATACTCAGCACTGGAGGATCAATTCTGCTTCACATATTTGGAGGCAAGAAGAGGTTTTTGTTTTGTTCTGTTTGTATCATTAAACAATCTAGGTCCATTTCAAAAGGCACTTTTATTGTGATTCTAAGTGAGTCTTTGGAATCAGCAATAGCCCCTGTCTGGTACCTGACTAAGCTTATAGTCCCAGCTCCATGCTGAGCCTTGTTATGCCAGCTCTAAGTGTCCACCAGGGGCAGCAACTGATGTGTCTGTCGGGGGCGATATGCCCCACCCAGGCAGTAAGTCTGGAAGGGAGAGCACTGAGTGATACCCTGACGGACTCCAGTGACATCTGTGAAATAGCAGTAAATTTTCCACCTGAGCCGCATGGAGAGCGGCCGTGGTTATAAATAATGGCTCTGTCTGCTTGAGGCTGCCTTTCTCCCCGTCCTTCCTTCTCCCTAGCATCTGAAGGCAACCAGGGAGAACAGCAAAGAAAAGCCTTTAAAAAAATTGGTAAATGAGTTTTGTTCACCTATAACCCCTGCATTTGTAAGCAGGTGATCTGGATCAGGACCTCTCAGACTTCAAGGTGTAAGGAATTGCCTGGGGGCTCTTATGAAAGATGCAGGGTCAGGTACAGTCAGGCTTTGCGGGGTCAGAGATTCCACATTTCTAACAAGCTCCCAAGTGAGGCCAGAGCTGCGGTGAACACAACACACTTTCAGTAGCAATGATATATATTTCATGGGTTCTCAAAGTTGAGTGTGCCTGAAAATCCCCTGGCCTATTTTCTACAAATGCCTATGTGTGGGCTTTACTTCCAGAGATTCTAATTTTGCAGACCCCGATTTTTATCTTGTCCCTTTACCCTCATACACTGCCGTGTGCATTTCTTAAAAAGATTAGCCTCTTCATAATCACAGTACAATGATCAAAATCAGCAAATTAATCTTGTTAGAATAGTGTTATAGAATTAACAGATATTAGTTGGATCTTTCTATTTATCCCAATAATTTTGTTTATAGCACACATTACCTCCTCTCCCACCCTCTCCCACCTCCCAAAAAAAGCTCTGGCCCAGGCCAAAGGGGCCAGGTGTTTAATACTATCAAATTAGCTCAGGCCTAAGATAACAGAAAATAATAGGATATGGTGTGAATTGTGCCTCCCCAGAGTGAGTGCCACACCTGAGGCACTTTAATTAGAATGTTTTCAAACCACAGTGGTAGCCTAAGTTCCTTGAAGTGGCTCACACACCCTCTCACCCCAGTCCCCAGCTCCTCTCAGCCTCCTCTGCCCCAACCACGGAGTGCTTGGAGTATTGGACCTCCCAAATGTGACGTCTCCTGCCTGCAGCTCCCTCCCTTCCCCTAACATAACTATTGTGCTTTGCCACAAAACACAACCACAATCAGTTATTATGCCCAAGAGGTAATCCATCATCCATTCAAACAAATGTTTAAATGTTGGCCACGAAGGCCAGGTGATCCTGTGAGCCATGACGTTTGTGAAATGGGAGATAACATATTATTTGAACTACCTGGCTGTTGATGCTGGTTTGCATCAAGGATTGCACACAGAAAACTAGGGCTGGTGAGAATCTGCAGCTGGTGAGAATCAGGTACCATCCTGGTATTCAGGGTTCCCTAGGGAAGAAAACAGCAGCCAAGGTCAACTCAATACAGCTTTCATTAGATGTGACTAAAAGAAACTGCCTTCCTTCAGAAAGGCACTCTCTCCCCTTGCATTTTGAGGAAGTTGGCTGCTTGGAAGTCAGATGTCTGACTCTTCTGCTAAGTGGAATCTGGGCCATCAAAGCCACAGTCAGCATAAATGAGGACCTCTGTCAATCCTAGCACGCAGCGCAATGCACAGATCCTGCCCCTCAGTGCTGCCAGCCCCACAAGCTCTTACCTGAACCCCTGGTGGCCAGATGTGTTCCTGAATCCAGATGTTTTTGGACTTTAGAAAAGCAATACAGACCATATGCCATGTATTATGAAACACACCAGCAGAATCTGGGGCCGTACCTCAACCAAATACATGAATATTTCTGCAGCAAAACTATGACTATTCATGATCAAGTACAATAAATGAAGACTAAATAGATATTCTCATGAGTTCCGGCGAGGGTGTATAACCACGTGATTTAGGTCAGCTCAGACTTTACTTTCAAAGAACATGTGAAAAACACTTCCAAATTTTTAAGTCTTTCGGTATTTTTTGGCTGCAGATAAGGCATTATGGACTGGCTCAAGGATCTGTTACTATAGATTTTGGTCTGCAGTGCTCCAAAACACAGATTAAAAAAAAAAGGTGGCAATTATGAAAATTAGGAAAACCAAATGAAAGCGAGACAGGATGATAAAATGTGAATACTGGCTTATTCTGTCCATTATCATAAATAACATCAGGTAGAATGCTTTGTCAGGAATCATGTTGGACGCTCACCTTTGATTATATCAAGTATTACACTTTAGAGCTTTCTGAGGAATGTACTATTATATGACCCCTTTCTTATAGATGAGAAAACTGAGGATCAGAGCGGTTAAGTCACTTGCTCAAGCTCACCTGGCTAATAAAGAATAGAGCTGGGAGGAGAACCCAGAGCTGTCTGACACTCCAGTGAGCTTTAGGTCTGTGGCCACAATGCCATTGTACCCAGGCCAAGTTGGAGGGCAGTGCTTTTTGCTTATTGTGCTTGCGTGCATCGTGGAAATGTAATCAGCCATCCTGAAATATAATCAGATTACCTCTGTGCTCCTACTTCAGTTTTCAACATTTCAGTCAATGCATTGATCCAAAGCCTGCTCTCCCCATTATACATTCTTAGCACATAAGAATAATGTGTGTTGAGCTTGTGGAGGTGATTCACTGTGTTACTTAAACTTCTTTTCTCAAGAGTAGGTGTGGATTAAAAGAAACTTTTTTTTTAAATCGATATACTGAGGGTTCCTAAAGAAGTAAGCAGCTATTGCCCAAATGCAAAATAGCCACTGAGTTCAATTTAAATGAGAAGGCCATTATTGAGCTCCCATTTTGTGCCTTGTAGTTAGCTTGTACTGGAGTTACAAAAATGAGTGAAACTCTTGCCCTCAAGTCATTCGTATTTGGGGGGAAGACAGATAAGTAGATAAGTAATTATATGACTTTGGGGAAAGAGCCATCCCAGGGATGTGAAGCAAGGAGCTTAGAGGAGAAGAGCCATAGAGAAGAGATTGTCACCATACAGGCATGACATACACCGGCACACAGCCATGATTCCCTTGGTTGGCTGTTCATAGTTTTAATGACTTCACTAAAAAATAGTAACAACACACTTTCTTAGTGTGTATGGGTGTGTGGCAAAACCCATCCTTGTTTGTGAAATGAGGAAATTTATTAGCATGTTTTTAACTTAGGGTTATACTTACATTCCCAAAATGCCTGGCTTAATCAAATCCCCTCTCCCAACCTATCATCACCTTCTCTCTTGCCCACTCCACACCAGCCACGTGGATGCTCCAGACAGGCTTTCACCCTGAGGCTTTTGTACTTGCTGTCTTTTGTTGGGATAGTCATCTTCCTGGGAAGCACATGGCTGGCTGCCTCACCTCCTTTAAGGTCTATCTACCTCAGTGCAGCTTACCCTGATCACTTTCATCACCTGCGATTCTGGTGCTTTTTCCTTGCGTTCGTTTTCTCACTGCCCTCATCACGATGAGAGTACATTCTGTACTCTAGTTATGTGTTTTTTTTTTTTACTACTTATGTTTATGCAACGATAACTAATAGCTCCCCAAGGGCAAGAGTGTGGTCTAATTAACTGCTGCATCCTGGTTTTGGGACAGCATCTGGAGGAGGCAAGTGCTCGCTCAATATTCGCTGAATGAGTGAATACATTTCTATGGTCAGCCTGGGCATGCCTACTTAACCTGGTGTCAGCCAAGCGTTCATTAGAGCTGTCACCCTCCATTAATAAGAAAGAAGGCCCAAAGAATGCAAGCATTAGATCATCCTTTAGCATCTTCCTCTAGGAGAGCTCCTTAGTCAACGCTGTCAGGGAGGGCACCGTCTCAGCAGCGCATGTTTATTTACACCGAAAAACAATTAGCTTCACAGCAAAACAAGATTCAGGACTATGTAAATTGGACACCACAGTGTGGAAGCCATGTATCTACAGGAGGTATTTCCAGGAGCTAGCTCATAGAATTACCAGCTTAGCAGGTAGAATTGCTTTGGTGAATACCCTTCAACCCAGGACATGCCTTATAGGGTGGGAACCTCAATCTTGTTCATGTCCTAGAGTTCATGAGTCTGGGGGAGGCTAACTGATGCTACCAAATTCAGAAGGGATTGAAGAACATGCCAGAATGTGAGATATAAAGTTCAGAATGAGAAATGGACCTGTTTGTTACTCACCAACGTGGACTAGAACTCTCACCCACGTGGCTTACGTGGCATTTTCTCTCCTCGTTGGCAGATGAACACAGGAGCTCAAATGACAGTCAGAAGCCACGCCGGTCAGGGTGGAATCTGATGATGGGACTGCTCAGGTACTTCAGGGTTCAACAATGAGATGGTCCAGTCCCTCACTGGGGTTCACTCTGCCACAGAACCAGGGCCAGGGAACCTCTTTCTCTGCCATGTTACCCAAACATGCCTCTCTCACTCTCTCCAGCTTTCCCTGGCTGACCAGCTGCCAGAGGAACATTGCTTCTTTTTTTTTTCTTTTTTGATGCATCGATCCCTTCCAACAACACAGAGCTAAGTCTTGCTCTGGCCTGTGAACTGTTTTGTCTGCTTTTACCATTTTAAGGCAACTGCACATCTCTAACACCTCCACTGTTGATTTGATCATTTAACTCTGAGAGCCACCTTGCTTTTCATTCCTTAGAGAGCACTCCCCCTATAGCTTCAAAGTGCCCTCTACAGTTTCTAATTAACCCCAAATCATCATTGTCACCTTTGCTCTCCCCATATCTTAAGACCAGAACATGCTTCTGGAAAGCAAACGACTTTTTCCATCAGGATCGTATGTGTGGCAGCAGAAGGTGGCTTCTAGGATGTATGCACACTCAGGCAAATTGTTCGGTTGTTTAAACTACGTCCTTCCTGTGCAATGATTTTTGGGCACCGAACGGATGCCCAAGCACTGTCTTACAACTTTATTGAAGAGACATCTAGTGGGGCTGAGGTAGAAAACTGTCACTCTGAATTTTACATCACGAGCGCTGGAAGATTCAGTGCCGAGAGGGACCTCTAGTGTTCTGCGAAAAGTCGAACTCAATAATGCTGAAAACTCTTTAGATGTCATTTCCTAGTTTCCAGTTGTCAGACAGGAGTGTACTTCTATTTACAGTCTGCCATTCTATCTATGAAATACAGAGGCAAAGCTTATTCAGGATTTCGAGCCGGCATTTTTAAGGGGGTGAATTTACATACCTTCTCTGTACAGGAAATATTTTCCCTGAGTGCCAGGATCCACTGTCTCCATCAGCCTACAGTGACACCAGATCTAATTTCCTGAGCCTTTCCTGCATGCCCTGCACTGACACATGGCTTGGCACTTTGCTTTTGCTAAGCAAAAGCTTAGCCATTGCTGCTTTTAAGCATTAACCACACTATTATTTTTCTCCTTGCTTTGCAGGTGAAGAATCAGAGACCTGGGGAGGTTAAGTACCCAACTTTAGGTAGTAATTAAGTGGCAGGGTCTGACCTTGATATCATATCTGAGTCCAAAGCCGGTGTTCTTTTTTTCTTTTAATTGAAATATTTTTCTGGAGCAGCTTTATTGAGATATAATTCACATATCATATAATTCACCCATTTAAAGTATAAAATTCAGTGACTTCTTATATTTACAGTATTGTGGAACCATCACTGTAATCCCTTTTAGGACATTTTTATCACCCCAAAAAGGAACCCTGAGCCCCTTAGCTATCACTCTCTAAGGCAACCAATTTTTTAAAATTTTATTTTATTTTTTAAAGTTTATTTATTTATTGAGAGAGTGCGAGTGAGCAGGGGAGGGGCAGAGAGAGAGGGAAAGAGAGATCCTAAGCAGGCTTTGCGCTGTCAGTGCAGAGCCTGACGTGGGACTTGAACCACAAACCATGAGATCATGACCTGAGCCAGACGCTTAACCGACTGAGCCACTCAGGAGCCCCAAGGCAGTCAATTTTTTTTAAACTACTTTATTGGGGTATGATTGATATGTTAAAAAACTGTACATATCTGGGGCACTCGGTTACATATTTGGCTCAGTTGGTTAAGCATCTGACTTCAGCTCAGGTCATGATCTTGCGGTTCATGAGTTCGAGCCCTGTGTTCGGCTCTGTGCTGACAGCTTGGAGCCTGGAGCCTGCTTCAGATTCTGTGTCTCCCTCTCTCTCTGCCCCTCCCCTGCTCATGTTCTCTCAAATATGAATAAACATTAAAAAAAATTTTTTTAAAGTACATATTTAATGTGTACCACTTGATTAGTTTGAGGATAAGTGTACACATGTGAAACCATCACAACCAGCAAGGCCACAGACATTATCCATTACCTCCCCAACTTTCCTCCTGGCCTCTTTATTATTATCATTCTCATTACCATCATTATTATTGTGGTAAAAACTCTTAACATAAGATTTACCCTCTTATCAAATTTTAAGTATATAAAATGGTATTGCTGGCTACAGGCACTGTGCTGTATAACAGATATCCAGAATTTATTCGTCGTGCAAAACTAAAAATGTATACCCTTTGACCATCACCTCTCACTTCCCTCTCCCCGCCAGCCCCTGGCAACGACCGTGGTACTCTCTGCTTCTATGAGTTTGACTATTCTATTATTTCATATATTTTACATCACAGTATTTGTCTTTCTGTTTTTGGTCAAACCCTGTATTCTTAACCATTACACTTTTCATATAAATCTGGAGTAGGCTTAAAGGTCACCTTTCTCTCACACTCTCTTCTTCTCCTTCATTCATTCTTCCCTCCCTCCTTCCCTCCCTCCCTTCTTCCCTTCTTTCACTCCTTCCAGCCTTCTCTTTATTCTTCCATGCTGGCAAATGTATCCATTTTCCATCAAAAGCTTGGTGACATTTGCAGTGGGAGCGGATTTTTTTTTTTTCAGGGTTGTGCTTATAATGGCACTTTTTGACAACCCATGGGAACTGGCATGTTTTGTCTTGACACTGCTAAATACACTCCTGCGTGAAATCAAAGCAGATCTTTCACGTGTCACTGCTGGGTAATGGCTTTTCTGGGGTGATGTCCAATCCAGAGAACGGATGCTATTTTATTCCCCTGATGAAAACTGTTATTTGGCTTTTTCCAGCTCTTAAATTATCCTGTCTTAGAATCTCCATCTTAGCGGGAGAGGTAAATCTGTTTTAAAGAATATGTACTTTCTCACTGAAACTGAGGCATCATGGTTGAGCAAGTATTTGTTAGAGGTTGAGCATTCAAAGCCTTTTATCTTATTACAGTGTCTGGAACTTCATGGCTTCTTCAACCACAAATAGTTTTTGCCTTGTTTTGTTTTGCTTTGCTTTCAACTACACCTAGGAGGAAATTTTTCAGGACTGTCGGGAAAAAATATGATTAGGCCATATGTAGGGAGGTTGTAGACAGGGTGCCTGAGGAGACACTCCACACAGATCTTGCTCTTACTCTTACTCTTCTGTCTGTCCAGCATCTTTCATCTTTTCTCCCATATTTGGTGGCCTGTCACTCACAAGGAGATTTTCCCTGAGGGTTGGACATCTGAGCTAGACTGTACCATCAGACCTCATCGCTTTAATACAGTAATGTGTCTTGTGGTGGACATCCAACTAATCAGAGCCATTCATTCAGAGTCATATTAGAGGCTAACAGAGAGAAGTTTGCTCCTTCTGAAAACTGCAACAGCAGAGAACCATTTAAGTCTGTAGCTGCTGAGATAATCGGTGCTGCCAAGTAGAGAAAACTTGCTTAAGGAGGAGTAAAGCAGAGCCTAAAGGTGGAGTTGGAGCAATTGCCATCTTAATGACATAATCTGATGTCCTGGATTCAGCCAAACCTGAACTCAAACCTATTCCTCCTCATCTTTTCAAACAGGAGAAGGAATAAATTTTCATTTGGGCCAAACTAACAAGTTGGATATTTGTTATTTGAAACTGACAATGCCTTGACTAATATAACAACATATGCAGAAACTTCTGGTCAAACAAACAGGAAGTGAACCAAGGATTTCATTTACCCTCCATACTAGAACTATTTATTCCAAGGAGGACCTCATGAGGGCCAGTAAGTTATCTCCTGGTATCAACTATGAATGAGTGAAGACTTTGCTTTGTTCCTGCTTTTCTGCCATCCGTATGGAGTACCTGAAAGTTTTAACTCAGTCTCCTGATTCTTCTCCATCCACCTCATGTAGCCATGTCTGTATAATGAAGGACACAGTGGTTCTGACCACAGTTTTGGACAAAAGCAAATATTAGAGATAGCTAATTTTTAAAAATTTAGTTGCACTGCACTGGCTCTCATGGTATTCAGCACCAAGAACACCATTTATTTCTTTTTTTGTGTGAAAGATATTGCTTACCAAAACATCCTAAATAATTATAGATTTGTTTTTGCTATATGAAACAAATCAATATATAAAAAGCAATGAATCAGAATAGCTTGTCATTTGCTAAAACCAGCATTTCTACACCAAACTGATATAATTCCTGCTATGAACAGCAATATTGAGTGTAATGTTATAGTTTAGGATTTTTGCACTATTACATATATTGTAAATATATAAATATGACACATGAAAAATGTGGAGATAGAGAGATAGAGATGATACAGATATAGATACACACACACACACACACACACACACACACACACACCCCTTTACCTATGGAGACTCCTAATCTTGAGATGTTGAGAACATCTGAAGTATTAAGTGTTGGCACTGTGTTAAGTGCTAGGAAGATGCCTGGCTTGGACCCTGTCCTTATGGAATTCATAGTTGAGTTTCATTCATCCCTCTCCAGAAAGTTTGTAGACTGCTTAGCAAGCAGAATTCCTTGAGATACAAAGCTGAAGGAGATATGGTCTCTGCTCTCAAGGAATTCACAGCTTGATTGACAAGAAACGCAACTACTACAACTCTCAGGCCACTAAATGCTCTTATAGATTACTGCGTATCTGACACGTTAGGTTAATTAAGATTCCATGAGAACACTGCCATAGCGTCTGGCCAACCTGCTGTTTTCAGTTCCTTTTAGCTCCCGTGATAATGGAGGGAAAACTGGTGGAGCCGCCCGCACGGTGGTCCCCACTGCGCAGCCGCAGCACGACTGGCATGTGCCATGGGCCTGTGCCGGAGGCAAGGTGGTGGCGCTGTGCTGGAGGAACCGGGGTGTTAACGTTAATGCAGTAAGCATGGTTTCGTACAGGCTGTTTCTCCGAGTCACATAAATTAATAATGTTGGACTTTTGGGATGATGTGGTCAGGGTTATATGAGGCTTATAGGGCCCTACTTGAGACTCACCAAACTTTATGGGATGTCGCCATAACACCACCAATGTGAGTGGGTTTCCATGAGATACAGGGAACACTGGGAATCCATGTCCACCAACTCCCTCCCTGTCTGATTTTCTCAGCAAGATCCTGGTGAGAATGCACATGTTGCCATTATCGCATTCACTTCTCACTCCTGTAAGATGTATGTGTGAGGAGCTCGGATTGCCAAGCCTACCCAGTCCTCTTTAGGATTCTTTCAGGCACAGCAGGGACCCCACTTCACACTGGGCAGGGTTAGGGAAGGCTTCCTGGAGGAGGTGATGGTTACACTGACTTTAGAAGTACATTTAGAAAGACAGAGGGAGAAAAATGGATAGTTCCAATAGGGGAAGCATCAGGCCCAAGAGTGTGAAACAGCAATGGCCTTTTTGAGCAAGGGGGGCAGCAAAAAAGTGTTTGGAGAATTAGACACAAAGTTGTATTTTGATGTATGTGGAGAGACCCTGAAGGATTTACATCAAGGGAGCAAGGTCAGAGCTGTGTTTACAGTTGCTGTGACATCAGTGTGGAGGAAGGATAGTGTGTGTGAGGGGGGGAGTGGGGGAAGTGGGGGAGGAGGTGAGAATGATCTGGCAACAAGCAGTGAAACCATTAGAAGGCCAGAGATAAGAGCAAGCACATGGTCAGAGGAAAGCCAACAGTGCCTGATCTAAAGGACTAGCAATGAGATGAAGAAGGGATTTGGAGGAAAAAATCAGAGAGAGTGGATCTAAAGTTCAGAGTCCTAACAGGTCTGAGAAGGGAGCAAAGGTAGCTTTTCCAGAAGTGTGCCATGGAATCAGCCTGGATGGTTGGTGCTAAAGAAAAATTAATTCAGATACTTGTTAAAGACCAAAAGGATGACTTTATTAAGAGAAACTACTGCAATGAGAGTTTCATAGTAGGGGAGAGAGATCAAATTCACTTCCAAATACCACAAGGAAAAGTAGATATGTATAGACAAGAAGCAGAGTAGGGTCAGTGGATGGAAAATTACCGAGAGAAAACATCCGGGCTAGGACGGTCTGTCCAAACTGATGTGACAGGACTCTGACAGAAGGCAGGCCAGTGTGATCAGACACCAAGGGTGTGGGGTGAGAAATTTGATCAGACATCAAG
The DNA here is from genome assembly GCA_028646485.1 of Cryptoprocta ferox. Lineage (NCBI taxonomy): Eukaryota > Metazoa > Chordata > Mammalia > Carnivora > Eupleridae > Cryptoprocta > Cryptoprocta ferox. The sequence continues at coordinate 46,937,399 of CM053571.1, read as the reverse complement.
GGTGATCAGATACCAAGAGTGAGGGATTTTTACTGAACTGATACAGCAGGTTTGTTGGTAAAACTGGACTCAGTGAGCTAAGGACAGAGATTGGACTTACAGGAGGTTGCCTCAGATCTGGTCAAAGGAAAGAGCTTTGTCAATGGCAGTAAATAAAAATGAATAGGAGAGATCCCATGAAGCCTTCACAGTTCTCAAGACTGGTCAGTTCAGCCCCGTGTCAGTCTTACCTCACCTGCTGACCTGTGAACTCACAGAAGTGATATGGGAGGCCAGGTAGGACTCGGCCTGCAGAGAGGTTGCTCAATTCTCACTTAGTGGACCACCGTTGGCCTTTGGAAGAACAGTTCAGGAGAGAGCAGGAAGTAAGGGCAGATTGCAAGTATAACCCCCAGAAGGGCTTGAAGAGGAAAGCGATGGCAAGGTGCATACTGAAAAGCAATTCTTTCAATTGTCTGCAATAGACCATGTTGGAACAATTTGACACACAGTTACTATCAGAACTTTCTGTAATACTTGTCATCATGGGTGTAGAAACCTTAAGAGAATATCCTCTTTCAGCAATATAAGATCTGTAGCTAGGTACCTCTAATAGTGCCTCTCAGATCTTTAAAACACACTGACTTCAGGGGGCATCATTTCCAGAGTAGAAAAGTGGACATGAGGAAGAACTCGACTCCCCCCCTTAAAATCATGTCTTTGTCAAAGTCATGCAGACTTCCAGGCCCATAGGTTCATTGCTCTCTCCACTGCCACCCCAAAAGCTCACAGGAAAGTTTTCTCTGTACATAAAGAAATTCTGCCCTGGCAGCTGTATCCTGAGTAATCACTTTTGAGATAGAACTATTTTTCTAGCTGTATGGGCTATATTTGAATTTCACCAGCTGCTTTCCTAATGATTATCAGAATATTTTGGTAAAGGCCCCAGCTGCAGGGAAAGTAGTGATGCTACCTAATCTTTCTTTAATAAGGGAGATTTTCACATCAGGAGAGATGACACTTACTTAATGTAATCCAGATATTTTCTCTCTGGGTATTCCCCAATTCTGCCAGGCTTATGGATCACCCGAACCACTAGTATTCAGGTAAAAAATGGCTTCCGACCCCATCACATGCAAGTAAAGGAAAATCCAGCATACATTTCTACTTACTCTCTGTGGAAATTCTCAGGGGCTGGGGTGGGGTGGGGTAACTCGTCTAAGCTTTAAGCTTCTACTAATTTCTGGATCTTACTTCTATCTTGCCTCCTGTGGTTTGTCTTTCCTCAATCTCAAATACAGTTGTTGTTTTTTTTCCTTTGATGACTTTTGTGGATAGCCCATTTTTACAAAGAGTTTGAGACAATGGGGATTGCATTGCCTCAGAGCATGGCAAATTCTTTAAAACTCAGTATGAGATGTCTCTATTGATTTCTAGTTTGAAATACTCCCAGCCCTTTCCACCAGGGTGAGAAATTCTCTTGAGTTCTCTTTTCCTGGACCCTCCATATTTCATTTTCCTGGACCCTCTTCTTCCTGCTTTGTGTCTTTACCTACCTATTTCTTCTATCAACTTATTCTGTCCCTACCATCTCAGTCTGCACTTAGAAGCTTATTTTTTCTATTATTGGGCAGAGAAATATTCTTTTCTTGGGCTTAATGGTCTTCCTTCTCGATGATATTTCAAAAGCCTACTTTTCCACAACCAAATGGCTGTTTAAGGCATTTTGCTAAGCAAAAGATGCTTTCTCCTTAAGAGAAATTTCATCAACAGCTTTAAAAGTAAAATTTTGTTATTTCCTTGCTATATTAAAGTCATGCCCAGATTTTAGTAACTAGCTTATCAGCATTGCTTTTATAGTATTGCCAAAATAAAGTGATAACTTAAAAATCACTGAATAAGGAGACATAACATTCAGTATGGCCAGATTTTATATTCCTGTTTTCCCCCCTATCTTCTTTGGTCATTTCTACATATTGCCTCCTAAGGCTGAGAGCCTTTCCCACAATCAGCCTTGTCATCCTCTTATTTAGACTTTTTTCTTTTTTTGGTAGGATAAGGCTTTATATCTAGGACACTATGAGTTAGCTGGTGATGGATATTAAAACTAAAATACTAGACCTGAGGTTACATCTAATTGTGCAATAAAGAGTTGGAAAAAGGTAAAGTGCTTGCTTACTTATTATTTTTGTTACAGCCAGAAGTTCACACATGGAACGAAAATCCAGGAACACACTCCAAGATGAAGTTGTTTCTGGCTTTGCATCATAAGGGTTTTTTCTTGGTCCCTCTGCTACATCTTGGGACTAAAAAGCTCTTATTTCAGATCTTATTTGGGAAATGGGAGTTGATCATTTTCCACAGCTTTAATGTTGACAGCAATTCCATAATTATTTGAAAGTGGTTTGCATTTTCTACTTGATCATTTAATCCCGCCTCACATCACATCTTGGAGAGAATTTGTTTTTCTTGTTTGCGTAGTTTGCTACGAAGTTCTCAGGTCAGTTTTGGTACAACATCTTATCATCATGGGGGCCTCCCACTAGGTATACTTCTAGCGTTCCAAAATGGGCATGATCTGAAAATGAGGTTGATGAACAAGGCAAGTCAGCTCCATTAGTATGCATCAACTGGCATGTTAGCTTCAGGATCACCACATGACTTCACATAGTGACATCATCAGACAGGAGGAGTACCTCCAGGAGTGCACCCTGGACCAAGCCATCAGTGGACTGCTCTAGTCTGACTCTCCAGACCTCAACTGTGGGGCCATACCTGAGGTATACATCTGCTTAGCGTTACATTTCTTATCTAGGTGTCTCTTGGTTTTACCAGCTAGAGTCCTATAAATATGGTAAGATTTTAATGTCTCTGAGATCCCTCCATCAGCACCCTTGAAATTGTTCCTAGTCATCTCTGCAAGTTTCCCATGAGGGTTTTACAAGTGCCACAGAGCAGTCATCTGGTGGCCACCCATGCTCATTCTTTCTTATTCTGTCATTCCAACCCCCATCATCACTGAAATGTCAGTGATTTATCACAATAAAAATAGTAAACATAGCAGAGTCACTTCTCTGTACTGGAAATTATCCCATAACCATATGTATACTAAGTCATTTAATCCTCATAGCCATACTAGGATGTAGGTCCTGTTGTCCCCATTTCACAGGAGAGAAAACTGAAGTTCAGACAAGTACCAGCAAGGAAGTGTGGTAGAGCCCAGAGTCTCTGCCTTTAACCACTTTGCTCTTTGCGTGTTGTAGTCAGGTTAGGTGTTGAGTTTAAACTCTGTGGATGAGAGCACAAGCCTTGATATGAGTCAGACCTGGGTTTGAATCCCAGCTCAGCTACTTACTTATGGTGTCATCTTGGCAAGTTATTAACTTCCTTGGCCCACAGTATCTTTATCTATAAGTAGAGTTAATACTACTACTTTCCTCATGAGATGAATGTGGATGGTCAATAAAATAGTGCATGCAACAACATGAAGTGGAACCCTTGGTGTGTTGTAAGCATGCAATAAATGTTAGCTCTGAATATAATTGCATTAATCCCCTTTTATACTAATATTCTTTTTATAAACAAACTGAGATTTAGGGAAGTAGAAAACTTGCCCAAGGTTAAACAGCTTTAAAAAGGCTGCCCAGGCTTGAGACTCAGCTCTGGGACACCAAAGTCTGTGTTCCTTCAACCCATATTGCATCTAGTTACATGGCATACTGCCCATGAGTTCCATGGGTGCTGAAAACCCTGTGGAAGGTTCTATGTGGTTTTGATCAAGAAGTAGTCTCTGCCCTGATCTTACATACAATCGCCTGTGATAAGAGCCACGTGTGAGAAGTTCCAAATGAATGGAATAAATGACGTGTGGCTAGAGTGCTGAGCAGAGTGAGGCCATGTGACTGTGAGCTCAGTCATTTCTGGGTAATCTCAAACCTCTGGCGGAGTGCCTGACTCTTCATTTCACCTCTTGCTGTGGAACTCTTGTTTTTCTTTAAACCCAAGAGTCCTGCTCCATGTGTAACATAATATCATGTAAATGAGGGTAATCTTGGAAGGCAGGCTGCTTGTCATACTATAGTTGCTTTGTTGCTGTAACGAAAACCACATGCTTCATGGTATTTTTAGACTAGTTAATATCAGCAGGTCAGCAGCATTTTTATTTAGATATTGCTCTTCCAGCTGTGCTTCCTCTAGTTACTTCAAGAAAATTCAGAATTTCTACCAAACTGTAAGCTTTCAGGAGAGTAGACTATGAGAAGAAAAGGAACAGCACTTTCCTCTCTCTGGGCTCTTTTGGTTTCCACATGGAATTTGTATTTGCTTCCCTGAGCCTCCATGAAAGGAAGATATGGCTGACCAAGTGGCTTGGTTTCAAAGAATGGTGGAACCAATAACAAGGTGGGATAAATGATGAGAAATAACTTGAGTTCATCCTGGATGAAAGTGAAGTGAATAGAAAACAGGAAAGAGAGAGGAAAGGAGATATTCAAGTACATTCCTGAGTTCTGGATGTTTACTGGCATGGTATGGGCTTTTTGTTGTGATTTGTTTTATTGTTTTGAGAAAGGGAGGATCATTTCAGTCCATTCTTGAGCCCTCTTTGAAGTCATTTGGATTTCTAAATTTGCTTCTTTCTGAGAAAGTTTTTATTTCTTGGGAAAGGTCCTTAGATTACTTTTATCCAAACTAAATTGTACCTCTCCTTCTCCACCCAACATTAAATACCCAAAGTCTTTGTAGCCAGAAAAATAAAAATACCACTTCTCTCTCTCCCTAGAAAGAAACTGAGACCTGTGGGTAGGTCCTTGTGGGTTCAAGGAGTGATTGAAGAACATACTTTCCTCTGCCCAGGAGGCTGGAGGAAAAAGAGGTAAAAGAAAGGAATGATCTAGGTCTTTCATAACAGTCATACAGACAAAGACCTTTTTGCCAGGGATCAGGTCAATTTATGACAAGCCCATGTAAGCAACAGCCAGAACCTTCTGTTGGTGGAGGGCAGGACTGATGAAATTTTGCTTGGCATATGTTTTGTTTTAACTAATGTGTTGTGAATGCATTACCCAATAGCTACACACAGGAGAGTGCCAAATTTTACCCACCACAACCACTTTGAAAATGTATGCTGCTCAATTTTCTTCCCCTGTCCCCTTCTGAAGTCTGGTCATTTTCACATCAAAACAAACAAATAAACACATCTTAATTTGATAATTGTGACTCTCCAAGTATTAAAAAGACTCAATAGAATCTAAATCAAATCTTGGATCTCAGATCCAATTCAAAACTTCTTCCATTTCCATAGCATAGGCTTGACCATTGGGTGAGGGTCCTGATATGTGGAAGGAGGATCTGATCTTAGAGTCTGCTTAAGCAATATTCTTTCTGACTCACTCCCCCTCCTCAACTTACTTTGCTATTTTTGGTTTCTTCAGGTTAGGGAGTCAGGCAAAAGGGAAAGAAGGGAAAATAGACTTCATTTAGTTGGGGCTTTTTTTGATTCTCTCTTGGTTGGCACTCCTAAGGTGTTGGGCCCTTCGATACCTTTCTTCATGACATGCCTCTGTGGATCCTCTACTTTGGGACTTTTGCGCTGTACTGGTTCCGGATATGAGTGATACATTCTTCAGCTGACCTCCTGTGACCCACTTTCTTCCTTCCATCTCAACTCCTGTCCCAGTGGTCTTATCTCTAGCCTTTTACCATGGGAGTCTCCTTGCTCTGGTAGGCCACCTTGTAGGGCAGGGTCCTTTTAAGATGTTTCAATAAATATTCCATGTTGTCCACAAGGCTCATGATGATTCATTCATTCATGCCCCACCATCCTGAAAACATCTTCCCCTGCTGCCTCTGTCTTTGCCTGCTCTCTTGGGCAGCTTCAGGCAGACTCCTGCCTTCAGAAATGGTCTGCACATGAGGCGGGCTGTGGCCTCTGTTCAACTACTATGTCCTCAAGCCTTCAAGGTAAAATGAAAATAACCAAGTGATCTCTGTTCCTAGGAATTCCCTTCAATGAGCTCCCTTTGGGAATTTCAAGATTCAAGCACCCAGATCAAGAAGCTGAATATTATCAGAACTCAAAGCACCCCTCATCTTCCTTGCTAGTCTCTCCAGACTTCTAGCAATCGTGGATTGGTCTCCTTTTATATATTCTGGGGGTGAAAGATCAGTCGGACTACCTTTTAAGTGAGTTTTAGTGTCCAGTAGGTGCCTATAGGATTGAGGAGGGAGATGCTTGTTATTTATTGTTTTCACCTTAGGGGCTTCAGCCAAAATACAGACAGCAAGAAAAGTTCTATTTGTATCTAATGGACACCTGTAAGTTGAAGGTTCATAGGGAGTGAACTTTATGTACTGACTCCACTTTGAGATTTCCTCATGAGTCATTCAGGAAAATCTTTCCAGATTGTACTATCTCTGGGAATTAGTATTTATTCTCACAAAATGTCTGTGAATGTGTTTATGTCTGCTTCAACAATTACTTGCTAGATAAATAGAAAAAGTGATAGACATACCTACATTAATGGGGAAATATATATATAGGTGTAACTAAAATTTATTGAGCACTTCTTCGCTGAGCTCTGTTCTATTTATGTCTTAACTCTTTAAAGCCTCACTACTTGTAAAGCATCACTATTGTTATCATCATATCACAAATAATGAGGCTGGGGCGTAGAGAGGTTAAGAAACATGATCAGGGGCACCCAGGTGGCTCAGTCAGTTAAGCATCCGACTCTTGGTTTCAGCTCAGGTCATGATCTCACGGTTTGTGGGTTTGAGCCCCACATCAGAGTCTGCTTTGGATCATCTGTCCTCCCCCACTCTGTCCACCCCCAGCTCTGGTGTGCTCTATCTCTCATTCAAAAATAAATAAACATTAAAAAAAAAGAGTCATGACAAAAGTCACACAGCTGGGAAAATCAGAGCCATATTCAAGCCTTGGCCACCTGGGTGCAGAAATCCTGCTTGGAGCCATAGCACTCTCCTATTCTGGGGTCCAGACGTCACTGGAATCAGGATGTTCCCCCATTGCTGATGAAGTACCTCTGAGTTTCCTTAGGCTGACTGATCCAGACTTAGAGAAATGTATCACTGGGAAGGTAATGGCTTCTGGATCAGTTTTGGGTAGTGAGTTAGATTTTTCAGTTTGGCGTAATTGCTCTGCAGAGTGGGAAGAATGAGGCATTTGAAGAAGTGAGAGCCCCTTTGTGAATAGGTGTGTGCCCATGATGGAAACCCCATGAGAAACATTTACTTGTTTGATATTTCTCCCTTAGGCCATAGGAAGAATCATGAGCCGTGTGCAGATTTAAGTTTTGTAATAGGAAAATATGTTGTTTCTTGAATTACCCTAGTTTTTCAGACAAGACCAAAACACCTCTACTCCTTTGGGTTGACACAATGTAGAATGAAAGGTCTACACACTTGATTGAGGTGTGGTCAGACCCACATCAACCTCTTGTCTGAATTCATGAGAAGGGAGAAGAACACATTAAAAGGGGTTGACTGAGAGTTCTCAGTGGTGACCAGTGAGGAGGGGCAGAGGCCCATGGCAGAATGGGAAAAAGAACAGGGTGCTAAGAAGCAAATTCTATAGAAGTTATGTAAAATAAATCTCCCCTTCCAATATATTCTTAGAAAATCTGACCTGTAGGAGAGGAAGAGGAAGAAAGGCAGATACTTCAGTTAGATCTTTCTTCAGTAAAGACCAATAGGACTGTTATTTAGTCACATGGTTTCAAATATAGCAAGTTAGAGTGAATCTTGTGTAACGCTTTGAGGGGGACTGTGCTATATCGACGAAGACAGGAAAAGATCAGGCATCAAGCTTTGTTTGGGGTGTTGGCCGGAGTGTCATAAGTGGGTGGCAGAAGGTGTTCAAAAGGAAAGCCAGAAGTCAGCTTCAAGGGAAAGTGGAGTCTGGGCTAAAGTGGGAGATGGGGGGTGGTGAGTGGTGGTGGTCTGGCCATGAGGACAACTGCAAGTATTAGCCCCAGCAGCATGGAAAAATATCCTGGAGCATGCTCTAATATGTCTAACTTCTAATGCACTAACTTTCATCTCAGGACCATAGAAATAGCATTATTTCTGTAGCATAGAACAACATTTACCAGTCTTCATTCACTTTATTTTTTCATTTTTTTCAATTCACTTTACGAATATATATTGGATGCTTCATATGTGTCTTTTCTTGCACTAAGCCTAGAGATACTATGCCATTAAAAGGACATGATTTCTGCTCACACAGAGTTCACAGTCCAGGCGCATGATGGCAAGTCAATATGGTAGTGTAACAAGTGCTTCGACGGGATATGATAGATGCCCTGGGCTCATAGGAGGGCACACAACCTCAACTTTAACTGGGGGAGATGGTGTTAAAGAAGACTTCCTGGAGGCAGTGACATCTATGAAAAGGCCCTTTGGATGAGTGGCTGTTAGCCTGGAAAATGGGTGTGGGGTGGGAGATTGTTTCAGGCAGATGAATCTTGACTTGAATAAGAACCAGAGACAAGAGGGAGCCCTGAGTGGCCTGTTGTGACTAAAGAACACTGTGCTCACAGGAAGTGGCTAGAAAACAGAGGCAGGAGTTAGGGACAGAACATGATGGGTTTTATAACCAGCCTCTAAGGCAGGTAGCACTGTTATTTCATACCTGAGGCTAATGAGCACAGTGGGTTAAGTGACATGCCCCAAATCACACAGTGGGTGGCAGAAATGGAATTAGATACAATATTTGCCTCACCCAAAGACAGAACTATCTTTATGTTATTCCTCTGCATGTTTTTTTTTTATTTGGGAAAAAGTCTAATTAATATCCCCAAATAAACAATGTGTCCATCTCCAATAGACCCCTCTTCTCCATTTTGACCCAGAAGTCACAGTCTCCTCTCAGGATTAAACAGATTGAAATACACTAAAGAATATTCTTCTCTGATCCTGATGGAGGCAGCAAATAACTAAGAACTCAGCTCACTGCTTAGGCTTAAAGTTGTGAGAAAAAGAAGAGCCAGGAATAGCCAGGCTGCATTTGAATCCCAAGTGAGAGAATCCAGGGAGGAAAAGGTACAGCCATTTCTTTCATAAAAATTTTAAAAGGACTAGTTTGTTCATGACCTTGGTTGATTAGGGTCAGAAACTTGACATAATAATGTTCAATATATCAGAAAAATCTATGTTTGCTCACTGGCCCATGTTCCTGACTAGGCTTTTCCAGCTTTAACTTTTCTGGATTTAGCCCTTGATGTATGCAAATTAGTTTGAAGGGTGTGTGTGTGTGTGTGTGTGTGTGTGTGTGTGTTGCTTCTCTTCCTAGTTTGGGACAAAATCCTGCATAATCGTGGCATTTAACTACCATTAAGTGAAAAATAAAATTCACTGAAAACAATGAGTGTTGTCATACCTCATAAGAACTCACAGTACTTCCATCTGGATGCCTCCTTCTTGGCTAAATACCTGCTGACAGTCTTTCCATTTCATCACTGGACTTTGGACTTCAGTCACTCTATGTCTCCCTCCTTGACGCACTGTAGACCCTGGCCTGTTTTGGAAATTGAGAAATAGGTAAAGAATGTCTTTAGGGGTATCAACCTTCCTCTTCTTCCTCTCCACGTGGGGCTTCACACGTAGTGGCTTAAGGCGCCCAGTGCCACATCGAATCTTCATCCTCTTCCATACAAATGATGACCAAGAAAGAATCTCAAACTTAATGATTAGAAGAGAGGAAGGAGTAATTACGTAGATAATAGCTTACACTTAGTGTATACTATGTGCAGGACACATGGTGCTCAGAGTTTTGTGAATGTTGACTTAATGAGTTACTTCACTAACTCTCTGTACTAGAGAATATAGTTATCCCTCTATGTTAAAGAAGAGTTAGTTTACTTACCCAAGGACATGTCATTAGAATGTGGTAGAACATGGTTTGGACCCACGGAGTCTGGATGGAAATGTTATATATATTATGAAAATGGGAAAGATACATTGACCAAGATGTTGAAGGCACTGTGCTAGATACCATATGCATTATTTTACTTAATGCTCCTAACTAGCTTTTATATAAAGTTTTATAACTGCAATTTGCAAAAAGGAAGACAAGAGGATAAGTGGCTTCCTGAGATTTCATAACTAGTTAAGTGGTGGAGTAGGAATTGGAACCATGGTCTGAATGATTACAAATTTCATCTTCTGTCCATCATAGCCTTCAGGATTCAGACCATCAATTACAGACTATAAATGTCAGTCTTTTAAGATTTTGTACTTTAAATAGTATCAGAGTATTAAGTTAGATTATTGCAGCCATGATCACATGGGGTGCAACTAGGAGGCAGGACAAACATTGTATTTGGGAATTGGGGGAGTAGGCACTGAGACAATCTTGGATGTAGAAGCTACAGTTTGTAGGCTGGTGACCACTTGGCCATTCTAGCATGCCAGCCTCACCTAGAAGTTTTTCTCTTCAGTTCTAGCTGTTGTTTTTGTCTTTCTTCAAGCCAATAGTTCACAGCCTCTCCAAAGTGGCCCTGTCTGAAACTCAACTCACCTTTACACCCTCACCCAGATTTAACAGTGTTGCCTAAGCTAGAAATACCCCTTCTTTTTCACCTGTCACAAGTAATCAGTCCTTGAGTTCTATGAATTCTGCCTTTTGCAGACATTTCCAGTCTATTCTCTTACACCTCAACACTCATCTTATGTTTGCAAAGTCATTTATCATCATTTGCCTACATGATCATAGTTGTCCACCAAGTGACCTTCTCTCTCCTGGTATCTCTCTCCTCTAATGTGCTATCATTGCTGCCCTGGCATAATTGCCCTAAGATGGAAATATGATTACATCACTTTCTTATTCAAAGGCTGTCAGTGATGGACCTCAAGCATTTATGTAATATTTCCTCAAACTTCAGGCTAGGGTCTTTAGTAATGTACTCTTGGGGCTGATGAGTTCTCTCATTTTTAAAAATTCTTTTTTTAATTTTAAGGACAGTTTAAAATGTAAATAGAGACATCTTCTAGGACATTTGATGACCACTTGTAACCAAGGAGCCAAGTAGCCCTATTTCCCAGGCTACTGAGACAAGAAGTGAAGTTGACACAGAGGCAAGGGATGTGGTGGCCACATAAAATCACCACAGTCTCTTTTGATGACAGTTTCATGCTAGTTTGACTAGAAAGGATTAGAGAGTTGAGTCATTACTTAGTGCATGGTCATGTAGGCATGCTGAATTTAAAATAATGTACATGCTTATAGTGAGTGCAGTGTTCACATGCCAGTAGTCATTTGCTTTCAGTTAAATAATAACATCCATTGCCTTAAGTGAATTTTGTTAATTTGAATTAGATTGGGTTTTACTTTATAAATTTGTTTTGGTTTTATTATTGTATAATGGTTATAAACATTGGGAAATTATACCTGGGTTTATGTTTGTAAACATTTGGATAATGTTGTAATAAACATAAGTTGTTGATACTAAGAATATGTAACACATTATTTTTTAGAATATTTAAATTTTTTTTAAGTTTATTTATTTTGAGAGAGAGACAGAGAGAGCAAGAGGGGGAAAGGCAGAGAAAGAGGGGGAGAGAGAGAATCCCAAGCAGGCTCTGCACTGTCAGCACAGAGTCGATGTGGGTCTTGAACCCATGAGCCGTGAGATCATGGCCTGAACTGAAACCAACAGTCAGACGCTTAACTGACTGAGCCACCCAGGTGCCCTTCTTTTTAGAATATTGATCCATACAATTTTCCACCCCAAGTTCAGGAAATACTGACCTGTGGGATCAAGTGCAAATTCCTTAGAATAGCACATGAGTCCCTTTGTGTCTTGTCTCTACCACACTTCAGCCTCATTTCTGCACTTCCTCCTGTACCTGCTTCTTCTTACTTGACTAGAGCTCCTTATTCTTATTCATATTTCTTATTCATATTTGTACCTATAGGTGGGACAATGAATGAATGTTTGCAGGACAAATGAATGAATGAATGAACATGTGATGGAAGGCAAGAGGAAAAGGAAGGCCACTCCACAGACTTAATGGCCAACTTCTAACATTATTTTAAATAAGGTTCCTTGCTTAACTCCAGTCTAGGACACATTCCAGCCTCTTATCTCCTCAGCCACAATTTTATTACTGAGTAAGTCATTTATAGGAAGGCAAGGGAGAAGGGAAGGGGAAGGAAGCGGATGGTGGGGGAGGGAAGGGGAGGTGAGAGAGAGAGAGAGTCAAAACTAACACTCACAGGGGAAGGTCAAATGCAGCCCATATCCCGAGGGAAGGAGTCATCCCACATGGTGTTTTCAACTTGGAAATTCTCAGAGCATCAAAGAGAGACTGTTCACATTGCCAGTAGTCCCAGAGCATATCAGCTGTTCCTTTCCCTCTCCTTTTTGGCTTCCAAAAGAAGAATGATTCATTTAAACAGACTTTTATGTGTACTTTATTTTTAGCCCAGGAAGTATTTGCTTTAAATATTGGTGTATAGAATGTGAGTTCATATCAGCTGATAGTCAGGGGCAAACAAGTGCCCACAGAGGGGCGTATATAACTTAGCAAACAAAACTGCATGGCTTATTATGACCTCTAAGGTCTCTGTCAGTTCCAAAATTCTATTTAGTCAGTTCCTATTTACTGAGTATGAGTCAACTGCAGTGGGTTTCTGCCATAACATCGTTCTCATAAGGAGGGTTTGGGTGTACTGTGTAGCCAATGTCATTCCTTAAAACACAAGAGCTTTCTTCTTTCCTTTCCCTTCTTTCTTTTCACCATTCAATTAATTGCTTCATGTGCCACGCACCACACTAATCCTGTCTAGCTATTGATCCTGATCAGACACAACAAAATTATAAAATAGGTTCTTCTTGTATCCTCATAAAACTTTATGTAGAGATAATGGAGAACCTGGGTGCTCAGTTAAGCATCCATCTCTTGATTTCAGCTCAGGTCATGATCTCATGGTTTGTGATTTCAAGCCCATGTTGGGTTCTGTGCTGACAGTGTGGAGCCTGCTTGGGATTCTCTCTCCCGCTCTCTCTGCCCCGCCCTGGCTCATGCATGCTCTTTCTCAAAATAAATAAGTAGACTTAAAAAAATAAACTTTATTTAGAGATAATTTGGTTGTGACAAAAGAGACTGTCAGTCTTTGTTCATTCCTTAAATATTTGCCTTTTGATGCTGCATCTGGAGTTGAGTAAACCTGGGTCCTCCCAGCTTTGGGACCTAGAGCAAGTCATTCACTTCTTGTGACCTCAGATTTTTTCCTCCATAAAATGATGATGGAAAAATACCTGCCCTTTTTTTTTTACATGAAAGGTAGTGATGAGGATTAAAATGAAAAAAAAAGATGATCTCTGTGAAAGAGCTATCAACTGCATCAAGTACTGAACAACCGTATGGGAGGGTTACTGTTCTCAGCATGCCTTTCCCCCACCCCTCTCATTAGACCACTGCATCTTCTATAAATGAAGTGACTAAAAAATAAAGCATTGGTTCCATACCATTCAACAGTAATGGTGAATATCTTCCCTCATTCTACCAGGTAAAGGTACTCAGAGAGAATGAGGCTAGAGCAGGGACCCTTTTAGATAGAGGTGGCAGGCTACCAACGCTCTGGGAAGAACTGGTCCAAGGGTGTGCATGGTGGGTGAAGGCCATGGTGGGAAGACCCATTTCTCCTTTGTCTTCTGAGCTGCGTGGATAGATGGAAAACAACCGAATGAGAGCTTGCTGATGTCCCTTTCCTGAGTGCCTTCCCAGGGACAGCAGTTCTTCGAAAGAATGAAACAAGTTCCCAGAGAGTTTTGATTACTTTAGTTATATTTTCTCACTGCACCCAAATGGTAAGACAAAGCCATCCTCTGTGTGTTGGAGCTCTATGTAAACATTCTGCTCTATGTCACAGTGATAACTCGGCTAGTTTGTAACTCTGTGCTGCTTGCCCCCACCCCGCTCCCTTCCCACCCCAGCTTCACAGCTGCCTTCCTGTGTGGAAATATTTCCCCTGGGGAGGAAATATTAGTGCTTCAATGTGGAAATAAAGGGCTTTCCCTATGATGTAAATATCCATTTGATTCCTTACCTTTAGGAAATGCATATTTCCTCTTCAAGGGAATTACCTATTGGTAATGGAAAGTACTTTCACATTGCTATCTTGAACCTCATATTCAGGCTATTCCATTCATTCATTCATTTATTCATTCATTCATAAAGTCAGGGCCTATGATGTGCCAGATGCTGTTCTAAGGCTAGTAATAATGTAGTGAACAAAAGAGACAGAGTCCCTTCTTTTTATGGAGCTTATATATGCGGTGAGAGGACATAGTCAACACAACAAACAAGAATGTGTACAAAACAGCTTCAGACAGTGAATGAAGTAGAAAGAGTGACATGATAGAGAATGTCCAACGAGGGGGATACCTAGGAAGGTTCTCTGAGGAAGTGCATTTGACCTGGGACCTGAAGACACAGGGATCTGGGACAGAGCAGTCAGTGTTAGGGGAACATCAAGGGTGAGGGTGGAAAAGGCTCAGCTCACGTGCTGAGAAGCCTGTGTTCAGTGTTGCTTCACTGACACTGAGAACAGCTAGGTGTCCAGATTCCCAGGTGTTTTCTGCTCCCTAAACCACATCACTGGTGGGTGCCTACAGGTTTAAGAAAATGGGCTATCTACTTCTCTGCTGATTTTCTCCCCTTTTTCAGACTCTTTCTAACAAAGAGAGTAACACAGGTGGTATAGCTGGCTTAAAGTTACTGCCTTCTCTCAATTACCCCTATTTCTAGCTAAGCTCCCTAAACCTTTGCAGAGATCTCTGTCTATAATGCTTACTGAAGTCAAAATTGGTATACAATGATTCCTAACTCTTTCCCCACCTCCTCCTCTACTAGAAATTGTGACCTTTAATCTTCTGACATAGACCTCAATCTGGGAACTTATAATGGGATTTAAGAATGTCCATTTAAGAAAGGACACCTGTGAACAGACCAGCCTCCTGGTTTGTACTGATGGGCTTCATTAAGAAGAATGGGAGACAGCAAAACTCCCTTTACAAGATAATGATGTAGGAGAAAGAGAAGCAGCCTTCATATAGGAAAATTGTTTACTAGACATTAAAACTATCTTACTTGCAATGTAATACCCCATGAGAGCATTTCTATACAAGTCGCCCAAGATGCCCAAAAGAAATTGCCTGGTGACATGGCCTCTCTCCATCCTTTTTCTGTTTATGGGCCCATCAGTCCTGGGAGTATTTAAAATACATAGCAACCACTTTTCCCCCACATAATTAAATTAAAAGGTATGAGGAACTGGGACGCCTGGGTGGCTCAGTCCGTTGAGCATCCAACTCTTGATTTTAGCTCAGGTCATGATCTCACAGTCCGTGGCATCAAGTCCCATGTCAGGCTCTGTGCTGACAGCATTGAGCTTGCTTGGGATTCTCTGTCTCCCTCTTTCTCTCTCTCTCTCAAAATAAATAGGCATTAAAAAAGGTGTAAGGAACCAAAGAAAATATTCTACAACTCATATTAAACAAAGTGGGTGTTGCAAGCACACAAGATTTCTAGGCCAACTCAACTCCAGAGGCTCATTCATCTCATTGACAAGTAATGCCAGAGTTCTCTCTGTCTCCTTGTTAAAATCTATCCCTAAAGTCCACCCAAGGGGCTGGTTTTGATCACCAAGTTCTGTGCTGTGTACCTCTATGTTAGGATGTGTTGCTCATTCCTACTTTAGGACTAATTTCTGCATACATTATTCACTGATTCATATTTATGAAGCATTTACTATGAACTTGCAGTGTGCAAGGCTCGGAGGATACCAGCCTATCCACCGTTATGGACAAGTAAATATGGCTCTTGCCCAGAGGAAGCTTGAAATATACTAAGGGATACAGACAAATAGACAAGAGTTACATGGGGTGACAAGTGCTTTGATAGAAGTAAAACAGGATGTATGGGGAGCACAGAGGAGAGAAAGGAGGGATGCTACTATTTTGAAGAGAAGTAGAAAAATCCCGTGCTTCTGCCAGTCTCCTCTTCTAGGTGCTTCCATTGCCTTTTCTTCTTTCTTCCTGACTCTGCAGAGCCACAGGCCACAAATCATTACTGCTCATCTGGTTTGAAGACATCGTCTTTTCACCTTTCCTGTCTGGCAAGTCCCTGTTCTGCATCATTTTTGCCAAACCAAGCTTCCCTTCTAGCCTCCTCTGGCCACACCACAACAAATGACCAATGGTTTCCTGTTTATAGGAACACAGGACTACAGTCTCGGTGGGACAAGGATTTAAGGTTGTTTTCCCAGAAGTTATGATGCCTCATGCTCCTTCTGACATATCTAGGTTAAGAGCTTAGGAGAGGGTTTTGTGGCTATGGGGAAAATTCTCTCTCTGAAGCTAACAAGTCTGTTTGGGAATAAAATCAGCTCCTGAGGCTTCATTAGACCTGTGCTGTAACCAGATGATACAACGTAGAACAATAATAAATCGACTATTAAAATGAGGAGATTTGCATGCATTTCCAACCCCAGGACCTGGTATACTTGCTAGAATTTTAATAATATCAGCTGTGACCTTCAGCACTCTAATACACATTGACGATACTAAATAGGAAAAATGCATTAACAAAGTCTATTAGATACTTTTGAGGAGAGAGTGAGATTTTTCTCAAGATGAATAGTATTTCTATGCCAACTACCACAGCTCTTCTCTTATTCTTTGTGATTCTTACTTACCCAGTCCATGTCAAAGACAATGAATGAGGAGTTTACACCATTGCTGTATTCTAGGGACCTTCTTCCTTTTACAGAATCATTATGTTGCTCAGTCACCCGTTGGTCACTCATTGGCTTGAGACTAAATATTTATTAGGTTTTGGTGTTATTTCTTCCTGCTCCCAGACTTTAGGGGCAAATTCCCTCTTTATCTCTGACTTAGGCCTCATCTGATAAGTGAGCACAATAGCACCGGTTGAACAGAAATCTCAGATGAGGGCTTGAGTCATCCTAGATAAGGGCTCCAGTGGGGTAGATCTCTGGCCAGGGTGTCTCTTCTTCCATAGAAGTGCTGGGTGTCCTGAAAGAACCCCTGGCCTCAAAAGTCTCCTATTGGTCTTCTCCAGAGGTCAGAACTATTTCTTTTATATATAGCTATTACTGGGTTTTTTTTCTATATTATTCTAATAATATATGTTCTTTATAGAACAGTAAAAAAAAAGCCAAAAGTATAAAAATTAAAGAAATTCTTAATTCCAACCCTCTTAGATCATAATAAACATGCTTGTTGATATATATTCTTCTGGACTCTTCAGTATGGATACATGCATATGGGCATACATTTTAAATGTCTACTATATACATGTTGTTTGATTTTCTCTGTTAATTCCTTATTATGGACTCTTTAATATTATTACATGTTGTTCTATGTCATTTTAATGGGTGAATAATAATTCATTATGTAGAGAGATTTAATGAAACCACTCTATTGTGGGATAGAGTTTCCAATTTTGTACAAGTCTATAATAAACATTTCTCACAGTAAAATCTTTGCAGAGTCTCTAGATATTTTATCTTTAGGAACATTTCTTTGAGTCAAGGCAACTTGGATGTTTTAGCACATTTTGGCTGGCTATAACAAATACCACAGCCTGGGTGGCTTATAAACAACAAATTTATTTCTCATAGTTCAAGATCAGAGTAACAGCATGGTTGAGTTCTGGCGACAACCATATTTTTTGGGGGTGGGGTGGAGTTGCCGGCGACCAACTTCTCATTGTATGCTCACATGGTGGGAAGCAGAAGGCAGTAACTCTTGTGACTCTTATAAGGGCACTAATCCCATTCATGAGGGCTCTGTTTTCATGACCTCATCGAATTACTTCCCAAGACCCTCACTTCCTAATATCACCACATTGTGGGGTATGGTTTCAACATGTGAATTTTGGGGGGACTCAAACATTCAGTCCATAACATTGATTAACCTATGACAAGAGAGATTCATAGTATCATGGATTCTCAAGAAGAAACTCAGTGATCCTTTCTTTGTTGAAATGTGAAATTAATAATAATAATAATAATAATAATAAAACAACCTAACTCAACTTTTTCCTCCTCTCTTATTTACTCCTGCCAAACTATTAATGTTTGAACCGCTCGAGGGTTAGGTACTCACTGTGTTTACATAGCTCCTTATAACTCACAAAGAATTTTACCTACAATATCTTATGTTAGCCCCAGAATAACCTATACAGTAGAATGGATATTTTTGTTATCATTTTTTTTTTCAAATGAGAAGGCTGAGCCCAGAGAGGATGAGTGACGTCTCTAATTTCTGCTGCTGGTACATGGTAGAATCTTGGTTTCTGAATTCAGATATGGGGGGGGGGTGTAGGTAGGGGTGGGAGTAGAAGTCTTTTCACAAAGCTCCACTACCTGCTAGTGTGTTACATCACTCCCTTGGTCAGGAGAGACCAAGGCTAGATGGTCTTCACTTGTGGCTAGATGGAGCACATCTATCATTTCATTCATCAGTTAGTCCTCCCTGACTGTCTTTGAGGAGGTGAGTTTTGAACTGGGGATGAGGGAGTATGAATAGAGGCCATGGGATTTAGATCAGGAAGAAATGGCCCTGGGGGCACAGCTTAGTGTGAGGCAGAGGTGTGCCTAGTGGGAGGAGGGAAATAACAATGAGGGTGAAGGGTGTCCTGAAATACAAATGGCCCGGACAGATTGTCACTGCTTGATTGGTGCCATGGTGGTTTCTGACTTTGGGCTGGACACAGAGAACTGTAATCAAAGTACTTTCATTTTATCACATTAGAGTATCAATAGAGTGAACACACATAGAGAGATCACTATGGAGAGAAGTCAATCTAGATGTATTGTTTTTTCCCTTTTAAAGTTTAGCTTGATTTCCCCTCATTTGAAACTGCTTCTCTGATGTCACAGAGATAGTATTTGCCTGCAGCCAGAAAGCTGTCACAGAAGCAGCATTCTTCAGGACACAGAGCATTTGCTTTTATGAGCACACTGTAGAGGGCAAAGACCCGCCAACCATCTGGGAAATGCAGAGCACTCGGCTTGAAGGAAGAGTGGTGAGGGCGCCCTCTGATGGAACTCTGCTCATCCTCTAATCTGCCTGGCAACAGGCTGTATATTGTGGCTCTAAACCAATAGCTATTTTCTTTCCCTGAATTTGTGTTTGAGGGTATTCTTAGAATATTCTGAGTACAATTCCTAGCTGCTTTTAATATCCACCAAGAGTTGATAATATCAAATCAGCGTGCATTTGAAAAGGTTGCATTATTCTTAAAGAGTCAGATCAAATGTGAATTGTCTCCCACACTGGCATGTTGGCTAATAATTTTCATATTTTTGTGCAAAGCCTCACAAAGTATGGTTTTGCAATTAGATTTTTTTTAAACCACCTCTCCCACCTGGGTAGGATTTAAGCAAAGCTGAGGCAGTTTGGGGCTATTTTTAGTCCTGATTAATTATTAGGCCAAGATAATTCCAAGTTTAGCAGCTTATTTGAAGGAGCCATGACAGCTGGGCTCTCTGGGAAGCCTCTGGTCAAAGCCGACATCTTTATGAAAAAATGGTGCTTTCCCCCCTTCTAGGGAGAGTGCAGGGGTGAGGGGAGGGCACATTCTGTGAAAACTAGTGTCAGCTTTGCCAGCCTGGTGTCAGTGAGTGGAAGAGAAACTGCTGATTCAGGGGCCTGCAGACATGGCTGATCTCACTGCAGTGAAACTAGGTCACTAATGACATATGGCAATAAGCCAAAAAACCTCAGCCAGGATCTCTGAACTGTCCACTGGTTGCAAGATCCATTTTGCTGGAACTCCAGAAAGAAAGCAATCTGCCTGAATTTGTTTAGAACATCCACAGGATTGCAAAACTCACATGCTCAGATTGAGATCTCACTCTCCCTTCCTTTATTTTCCTAAGCATTCAAGTTGCTTATTTTATTGTTTTAGTTTATCCTGTTTCTATTCCCATGTGCTGAAATAACTCTGAAGCTCTTGGTTTGTTTGTTTGTACAGCCAAGCTGATATGGTTGTTCTTTAAAAGTATCTTTTTAATGAAATTTAAATTTAAAAAAAATTATGGGTCACCTGGGTAGCTCAGTCGGTTAAGCGTCCGACTTTGACTCAGGTCATGATCTCATAGTTTGTGAGTTCAAGCCCCGTGTTGGGCTCTGGGCTGACAGCTCAGAGCCTGAAGCCTGCTTCAGATTCTGTGTCTCCCTCTCTCTGCCCCTGCCCCGCGCTGAGTGTGTGTGTATGTGTGTGTATGTGTCTCAAAATAAATAAACATAATTAAAAAAATTCTTCCCCACCCCTAAGTGGCAGGGAGCAGAATGGAGACAAGAATAACATTACCTTCTCTGATTCCTATGTTTTTTAATTTTTTTATTGTTTATTTATTGTTGAGAGAGAGACACACACAGAGTGTGAGCAGGAGAGGTGCAGAGAGAGATGGAGACACAGAATGTGAAGCAGGTTTCAGGCTCTGACCTGTTAACACAGAGCCCGACATAGGCCTCAAACTCATAAGCCGTGAGATCATGACCTGAGCCGGTCAGACGCGCAACTGACTGAGCCACCCAGGTACCCCTGATTCCTTCTATGTTGACACTGAAATGGTTCTGACCAGTCTAGTCCATACCACAACAATTGTCATGAAGCTATCCATCTCTGTGATTCTACCAAGAAGGGTCTGGGATTGCCATTACATGATAAAATAGCATTCTACTCCATTTTGTGTAGTGTCACTCTGTATTGGTGTTTTCTATTTCTGTCAATAGTTCCTGAGAAGGGGAATTGTGGAGAGGAAGTCTGGAAATGGCTAATGATTCAGTGCAGAGCTTAGACCAGAGAATCCCAAACAGAAATGAGCTTTATCATCTCCTACAGGGCCTCCTAACACCCAGATTGCTGGACCCCACCTCCTGAGTTCTGATTCAGTAGACCTGGAAGAAGGACCCAAGGTTGTGTAGGGGCTGCTTTTAGGCAAACAGACTTGAGTGATGGAATGTAGGAAGGGGCCCATAGTGAACCCCTGGCCAGGCCCATGAGGTGACCCACCCCAAAATACCCATAGACCCTAACTGACCAATGTGCTACTTATAACCAGGCACAGTTATCAAAAAAGAGAAAATCCCATGCATCACCATACCTCCCCACTTTCCTCCTTTAAATACAGTCCCCACCCACTACCACACTGTGGACAGTCTCTCCCTCACCATCCTGCCCACTGCTCATCTTGCGCTATACTAAATAAACTTCTATGTCCTTTGTTCTGCCTTGAATGAATTTTTTCACCACCCACCACCAGCTTCTACCCAGTTGTCACCCCACAGTTGGGGGCCCCCATTCAATAGGGAGAGACACCACATTTAGACACCACAGGCTGTGAATTTCTAAGCAGTTCCCAGATGACCACATTACAAGAAGCACTAGCTTAAGCAGGTCAACTGTGGTCTCAACACTGCATGTGCATAAGCAATTTCCATGTCCTGAGCTTCTCCCACTAGACTGTGTGCAGTCTAAGGGCAAAGACCATGCCTCATTCATGATCAGATCTCCAGAATCCAGCATGGTGTCTGACACAGAGAAAGCACTCATTAAGATTTTATGTTTATTTATTTATTTTTGAGAAAGAGACAGAGAGAGTGAGAGAGAGAATCCCGAGCAGGTTCTGCAATGTCAGCATGAAGCCCGATGTGGGCCTTGGACTCACAAACTGTGAGATCATGACCTGAGGCGAAACCAAGAGTTGGACACTTAACCGACTGAGCCACCTAGGCACCCAGAGAAAGTACTCATTAAATGCTTGTTGAATTAATTAGTGACTGAATCCTATGAGCTGATCTTAAAACAGAAACAGATTTTCTAAAGGCCTGGGTTGGCATTGAGTGTAAATCCTTAAATTACTGAAATTTATGTTAAAAACACAATGGAATAAGGATAAATTAGGCAATATACTCTTTCCAGGCGTGCCCAGATTGCACAAGAAGATCTGGGTTTGAGGAGAACACTGAGCAAAGATGGGCTCATCAGATTTGATAAGGTGTTTATCCATGATTTGTAGTAAAGGACAGATACCTTACACAAGTGTCAAACAGGTGACATGGCAGCTCCCCTGTGGAGCTCCCCTCTGCCCATGTACTGAATCTCATGGGACAGGGCATAAAATGGTTCTTAGAGAAGAGTTTTTAGTGTGTTTTGTGTCTCAGGGACTCTTGTCTATGCTGGGAACAGATGTGTAACCCCTGGAGATCAGCTCCTGGGACTATTTGAACCTTTGTGTTCATTCATTTAATTGGCAACAAAAGGGAAAATGGAATTTGAGTTTGGTTTGGTCAGAACCCTCCATCCCCCATGACCTTATTCTAGCTGCCCCAACTTGTCCTCTCCTCATACCCTACCTCACATTTTGCCCTCTATCAACACCATTGTGCTGGGAGTTTTCTAGCATAGACCGTGTTGCCCTTCTCCTTCTACCTCCCATGTAGCCCCAAGTCTAGGTAACTCCGATGTTTCATTTATAACCTCACTTAGCAGCCACCTCATACAGGAAGTCTCTTTTGGTGTATCTCCCCTGCATTCTCATAATACCCTGTGAACACCTGTATCACTCATTCAATTATCTGTTGAGTTCTGTTATGCACTAGACATCAAAGACACAAAGATGGACATGACACGGCTCTTGTCCTTAAGTTGCTCATTGTTTAGTAAGGGTATACAAATATGTAAGCAAGTAACTTTAATAGAAAGCACAAAGTCCTAAGATATGAGTGCTATGGAAATATATAGAAAAGGCACCTAACCCTGACTCAAAGTATTTTTTTAAAGTTGATTTATTTATTTATTTTGAGAGAGAGTGTATGTGCGAGTTGGGCAGGGACAGAGAGAGAGAGAGAGAGAGAGAGAGAATCCCAAGCAGGCTCCACACTGTCCCACAGAGCCTGACACAGGGCTCAATTCCATGAACCATGAGATTATGACCTGAGATCATATCAAGAGTTGGATGCTTAACTGACTGAGCCATGCAGGTGCCCCCTGACTTGAAGTGTTAAGTTTTCCAGATGAAGTAACATCCTAGTTAAGATCTAAAGAGTTCAATAGAATTTAGCCAAAGATATGGGAGAAGAACATACCAGGGAGAGGAAAAGAATTTGCAAAGGTCATTTTCTGCTTATATGATTGGCTACATACCATAGACTTTGGAGGCTGAGGCTATGTTTTGGTCATTAGTCCAGCCCTAACTCAAAGCACAGAACCTGGCACACAAACAGATCTCTAACAAAATGTTTGTTGAATGAATGAATGAGTAAATAAATGACTTAACTTCTGGTGAGAGGGCTGGTGAGGGTACTAATTAATCACAGAAAGTGATGATCCTTAGAAAGTAAACATTTGCTGGCTTAATGGTTCTCTATTCTAGTTCTTCTATGTTCCTTCCTGTGTGCTTATCAATGAGTTAGCAGACATTATTAAAATTGAATGGGCTCTATGTGCAGGTACATTTCCTGTCCTGAGTATGATTATTGATATGGTTTCCATGTAGCAGCAAAATGCTCCAACCCAATGCTTTGGAAACAAATGTGCAATTTCTGTGGAGATTAATGCAAACAAGGTTAGAACTGATTGTGTATATTAACACTGTTTGAATTCTAGAGAAATCAAAATTTGTTTTCAGACTGAGGTCTCTTTATTTTATAACTGGACAAATACTCATTTTTGTTGTTGTTGGCATTGTCAGTTACCTCTCAAGGTGTGTTCTGCCATTAATGGAACATTGAAGTGTGTCTATAGCCCCACACACCTGCTCACTCACTGTCAGTGAGCTCTGAATTTCTGAATCACCTTGAAAAATGGAAAATGATTAACTCAAAGCAAAAAGGTGATTTACATTTTCTGAATGAATGATAGTAATTGAAGTGCTAACTGCTAAGAAATTTATAGAGGAGTTCAGGAAAGCAGAGAGCACCCTTGTGTTCTCAGAAGTCACTTAAATGACAGGAGTGCTACTTTGAAGAGTGGAAAAGGCAAAAAAGGCAGAAAGCAGTGAGTGGGGGAATTTGGATGACTTGGAGATTCCTTGTGCTACTTCTCCGTGTTATGATTGCATGGGCTGACACCTGAATACAAATAGATACTCTCAGCAAGAGCTCATGGCTACCCATGGCTCATAGTGGTTCCTCACAACTGTGGGTGCACATTAGAATTATTTTCAGGGGGGATACTTGAGTGGCTCAGTCAGTTAAATGACTCTTGATTTTGGCTCAGGTCATGATCCCACCGTTTGTGAATTCAAGCCCTGCATTGGGTTCTGCAATGAGGCCTTGGACCCTGCTTGGGATTCTGTGTCTTCCTCTCACTCTGCCCCTCCCCTGTGTATGCTGGCTTTCTAAAAAATAAATATATTTTTTAAAAAAGAATGTATTTAAAAGATCATTTTGATGCTAGGGCTTTATGCTAAGAGTTTGATTTAATTGGTGTGGGATAGGACCCTGGCATTAGTATTTTTTTCTTTAAATTCCCAGGCAATTGTATTCAAAAACTAGTTTGAGATTAACTGGTTGTAGTAGATTAGGAGTGCCTCAAACCAGCTAAGGTGTGGCTCCTTGATTGCAAGTCATTCCCCTCCATGATCTCTCTGCAGGCATACTGGCTTGGAAGGGAGAAAAAGCAAAGAGGAATAATTAATGGTTTAATATCATCCTTTTTTAAAAAAATTTTTTAATGTTTTATTTATTTTTGAGAGAGAGAGAGACAGCGTGAGCAGGGGAGGGTCAGAGAGAGAGGGAGACACAGAATCTGAAGACAGGCTCCAGGCTCTGAGCTAGCTGTCAGCACAGAGCCTGATGCAGGGCTCAAACCCACGAACCTTGAGATCATGACCTGAGCCGAAGCCGGATGCTCAACTGACTGAGCCACCCAGGAGCCCCTAATATGATCCTTTTAAAATCCCAGGCTGGAGAGGCTTTAGGAAACACAGGTTACATACACTTTGGTTGGTATTATTTCCCTTGGAATCAAAAGAAGAATATGGAAAATGAAGAGTTAGCTAAACTTTAAATTTTAGTTAGCTAAATTTTTAAGTTCATTATTGAGAGAGAGCGAACACAAGTGGGTTAGGGGCAGAGAGAGAGAGGGAGACACAGAATCTGACCCAGACTTCAGGCACCGAGCTGTCAGCACAGAGCCTCACTCGTGGCTTGAACCCACAAGCCATGAGATCATGACATGAGCCAAAGTTGGACATTTAACAGACTGAGCCACTCAGGTGCCCCTATCTTTTTAGATGGGACAATGGGTTTCTGGCAAGATGCTTCCAGGAGGTCTTGATAGGTGTTAAGCAAGAAACTCGCCGATCAGATAAAGGGATCTATAAAGTGCAGTTTGATGGTAATAGAAGTACTAGTGGGATGGGAGGCAGAACTAGATATCAGGAAATAAATGGCTAGAACTTTACCTGAGAAACAAATTGGAGACCTCTCAGTGACTCCCAGGAAGTCACTGAGTGAGGAGTGAAGAGTTCTGGGATAATTGTCATAGTAACAAGGAAGAGTTCTGGGATAATTGTCATAGTAACAAAATAAAGATTTTAGTTTAGAGAACTGAAGATAATTTTAAAAGTTATTATTTTAAGTACCATCAAAACTGTTAGGGTGGGACTTATAAGGGGGACACTCCACCAGAGTTCTGCCCACTAAAGATTTCCACAGGTGTAAAGCTTTCCAACATTCATATATTCCATTCAAAGCTCTATAAGTCTTTTAGAACCATACTACAGTACTGTTAGGAAAGTGTCTTCATAAAGGACACGCCAGTACTCATTTTAATAACATACCATTACATAGTTGGAATTTGTGCTAATCTCAATGTCAAATTCAAATTTACTTATAGAAAACACTGGTCAATCCAACAGGACTAGGTCTCTTTCCTTGACCATTAGCTATTCTGAGTTTCCCTTTGGCCCCTCCCTGCTGGAGGAGTTAGATTTCCCAGATCCCCAGAAGTAATAATCAACATTGGCTCCATCTTGGAAAGCCCCAAGTTTTGTGGCATAAAGAAAACTGTATCTCTCTAGACCTTGGGAATCTCATAGGACTCTGATTCCTTCAATAGATGTGGCATTTTGTGGGTGACCCTGTAAGAGAACATCAGTCCTAAAAATAGTCAACCAACAGTACCACCTGCTACTGCTGCCATACCTTGCTTGGCATGGTGGCCCCAGGGGTGAGAGGGTTTTTGTTGATTATCCTTGTACCTCATATGCACACTTTCTAAAACTTGGACCTCACTGCCTAACTTAGAGCCAAAATTTCTGATCTGCAAACAGGATATCGGATCCCACATAGTTTAAGCTACTGCACAAAATTTAGCCATGTTCCCATCATTCTCCTGATATAGTACAGCTCTGAAGCCCTCCATATAGGCGTCAGTGTGTTTAAACTAAGGGATTTAAAACCACGTACTATCAACTGATACTAGTGCAAGAACCTGGTTGAAGGGTGCCTGGGTGGCTCAGTCAGTTGGGTGGCCAACTTCAGCTCAGGTCATGATCTCATGGTTTGTGAGTTCGAGCCCTGCGTCAGGCTCTGTGCTGACAGCTGAGAGCCTGGAGATCGCTTAAGATTCTGTGTCTCCCTCTCTCTGCCCCTCCCCCACTTACACTCTGTTCCCTCTCTCAAAAATAAATGAAGAAGAAGAAGAAGAAGGAGGAGGAGGAGGAGGAGGAGGAGGAGGAGGAGAAGAAGAAAAGAAGAAGAAGAAGAAGAAGAAGAAGAAGAAGAAGAAGAAGAAGAAGAAGAAAGAAAGAAAAAAAACAACAACAGCAACAACAGCAACAACAACCACCTGGTTGAAAAAGGCCACTAAGGCCTTGAGCATCTGCTAACAGGTCTTCCCTTACTAGTTTTCACAGGATTCCACAGGATGGAGGGCTCTGGCCTCTCTTTGTCCATAGATGCCTCTTTTGGCCCCTTTTCTTTTTAGCTTGGGCCTGATATTCCTGGGTCAGGTCAGAGAAAGGGTTTGTCCTAATGGCATGGTTATCCTCAAGTCTCCTATAATATCCACTAAGCCTATGAGTTCTTTGATTCTCCAAGATTTGTAGGAAATGGCCAATGAACACTAGGAAATATCTACTCAGAATATGCCCCTACCTTGTTATGATGCTATTCATCCAGTGGAATCTGCATTTGAAACTGAATAAGGTCAACCCTGTTTCTTCCAGGCAGTTCTGAATCTAAAGAAATTAGTACTTCCACATATTTCGTATCAGCAGTCATCCTTTGTATTGACCACTTGAAAGTATCAGGAGCCCCAGGATCTCTTGTGAATATCACTTAAAACTGAGAGAACCCACCAGGCAACAAAATTGTCTTCTCCTTGTTCTTGGTAACATCTAGATCTGATTCTGTTTGCTCCTGAAAATTGGCTTTAACAACTGTCTCTGGATGTTGGCCTGAAGACCTGGTGTTCCACGTTTCCCCCTTGAGTCCTCAAGCCCCGTGGCCTGCTCGCCTTCTGCTCGCCCCCTGTGCACTGCTCCACAGGAAGGGATCTGATTGGATAATTTCTGTTGACTTGGCTTTCAGTTCAGTGGTTATTTATTCTCCCTGCTCCGATTAGCCAATGCACTCTTCTAGGGTCATTATGTTTTATAACTACAGAATTTTGATTTGGTTCTTCTTTAAAATAGTTTTTGGGAAGTTACAACTCATTGATTGGCAAGATGGCAGAGAAATAGGGAGCTCTGTACTTCCCAACCACATCTCTCAAAGAAGGGCTGAAGCCAAAGGACACTGAACTGCAAGAGTCTGGGAGGAAAAGAGACAGAGTCCACTAAGAAGACAGCCTCATAGGTTCGTGATTGCAAACTGGGGAAGATAAAAATGGGCCTGGACCTGGAGGCATGAAAGGGAGGGAGCCCCCTCCTTGGAGAGACAAGGGGAAGAGAAAGAGCAACTGAAACTGCTCATAGAACTGTCCCTGGAGAAGGGAAAAACCTCGGCTAAGGATCCTATCATCCCATCTCTAACCAGAGGGTGTTCAGAGAGAGATCCTATCTCTAACTGTGGCATTTTCCTTGGGCTGGGTGACCCGGTCCCAGTCGGCACCAGGAGGAACTGCTCCCCTACTCCCGCTACTCAATCTCTGGCTAGGAAGAGGCCCAGCCTTAGGGTTTACATTTTGGGTGGTATCATTAAAGTGCACAGACTAAGGTTTGGAAATGAGGTGGGCCTTGGGACATTAGAACATGGCCCACCTCGGCTACGCCTGCGGCACAGGGAGCTCAGACCCATAAGAGTGATTTGCAATGCTTGGTTCAAGAAGGGACTGGGGTGCTGCCATTTTTCTCCCCACAACCACCAAGGCAGGGCCTCTGGGAGTGGGCCAGTGGGACTCACAGTGGAGGCAAGAACTGCCTACCTTAAACCATGTCCATCGCGCTGGAGAGCCGTTTTTTTTTTTTTTTTTACGGGAGCCCAGGGCAAGACCAACATTGATGCCTTGTCCTGATTAACTCCAGATCAATTCTTGCTATTCAAATATATTTTCCCTTATCTCATTCTTATCTCTCTCCTCCGCTGGACTGGGCACTCTAGATATTGGTTTGTTTAAACAGTCACATTTAATCAATCCATTCTTTTGATGCATACTTTACACCTTTGTCGTTACCTTCCTTTCTCTCTCTCTCTCTGGAATAATCAGACTATACAGTTTCTCTGGGTAACATTATCTTCGTTTCTTTCTCCTCAGCTCCTACCACATTCTCCTTTTTCTCTCTCTGAATTAAGCCTCTTAGTCTCTCTGCCTGGTTAATGTTCAATTTCTGTTTCTCCCCACCCTTGTCATTTCTCTCTTTGTATATGCTCATCTATCAGCACTGCCCCCACCCTGCTCTTTATTTGTTGCTGGGATTTTTGGCTTTATGCTTTTAGACTGCCCTTTGTCTTTTGTTGTTGTTGTTTTTGTTTTCCTTTCGATTTGCTTGTTTGTTTGATTTGTTTGTGTATTTGCATGCATTTGTTCCCTGTGTATTTGTCTGTCTGTTTTCCTTTCCAGGGCTACCTCAAGAAACAAGCCAAAGTACACATGGTGGAGAGTCCCAAATATCACTATGAGTAGGGAAATAAAATAACGAAAGGCACAACAAGAGAGACCAAGGGACACCATTAAAAGAACACTTCCTGAATGGACAGGCCATGGACAGTCAATGAGCCTCCTTTAGTAAAGCAGAACTCACAGGTGCAGAGCGCATAACAAGCTTTTAAAACTTATAAGAGACAGAAAGCTAGCCAAAATGCCAAAACAGAAGAACTCTCCTCTAAAGAAATTCCAGGAAGAAATGACAGCTAAAGAATTTCTCAAAACAGATATAAGCAACATAACTGACCAAGAATTTAGACCAATAGTCATAAAATTAATTGCTGGGCTTGAAAAAGGCATGGAAGACACCAGAGAAGCTATTGCTACAAAGATTATGGATCTTAAAAATAGTGGTGATGAATTAAAAAAATGGTATAAATGAGGTACATAATAAAATGGAGGCAGTCACTGCACAGATTGAAGAGGCAGAGAGGAGAATAGGTGAATTAGAAGACACAGTTATAGAAAAAAAGGAAGCCGAGAAAAAGAGAGACAAATTGATCCAGGAGCATGAAAGGAGAATTCCAGAACTGAGTGATGCAATCAAACAGAACAATATCCATATCTTAGGAATTCCAAAAGAAGAAGAGAGAGAAAAAGGGGCTGAAGGGGTACTTGAACAAATTATAGCTGAAAACTTCCCCAATCTGGGGAAGAAAACAGACATTGAAATTCAAGAGGCACAGAGAACTCCCCTCAGACATAACTTGAATCGATCTTCTGCATGACGTATCATAGTGAAACTGGCAAAATATAAGGATAAAGAGAGAATTCTGAAAGCAGCTAGGGATAAAAGGGCCCTAACATACAAAGGGAGACCTATCAGGGTGGTTGCAGACCTATCTACTGAAACTCAGCAGGCCAGAAAGGAATGGCAGGAAATCTTCAATGTGATGAACAGGAGAAATATGCAGCCAAGAATCCGTTATCCAGCGAGCCTGTCATTCAGAATAGAAGGAGAGATAAAGGTTTTCCCAAATAAACAAAAATTGAAAGAATTGATCACCACTAAACCAGCCCTACAAGAAATACTAAGGGGGACTCTATGAGGGAAATGTTGCAAGGAACACAAGGTACCAGAGACACCACTACAAGCATGAATCCTATAGAGAACACATGACTCTAAACCCATATTTTTCAATAATAACACTGAATGTAAATGGACTAAATGCTCCCATCAAAAGACATAGGGTATCAGAATGGATAAAAAAACAAAATCCATCTATTTGCTCTCTACAAATAGAGTAAAATACTCATTTTAGACCTGAGGACACCTTCCAAATGAAAGTAAGGGGATGGAGAAATATCTATCATGCGACTGGAAGTCAAAAGAAAG
Organism: Cryptoprocta ferox; assembly: GCA_028646485.1. Taxonomy (NCBI): domain Eukaryota; kingdom Metazoa; phylum Chordata; class Mammalia; order Carnivora; family Eupleridae; genus Cryptoprocta; species Cryptoprocta ferox. Next base: position 46,906,930 of record CM053571.1, on the reverse strand, counting down.
CTGGAGTAGCCATACTTATATCGGACAAACTGGACTTTAAAGTAAAGGCAGTAACAAGAGATGAAGAAGGGCATTATATAATAATTACAGGGTCTATCCATCAGGAAGAGCTAACAATTATAAACGTCTATGCACCAAATTACAGAGCACCCAAACACATAAAACAATTAAACACAAACAGAAACAATCTTATTGATAAGAATGTGCTAATAGCAGGGGACTTTAATACTCCACTTACAGCAATGGATAGATCAACTAGTCAGAAAATCACTAAAGAAACAATGGACCTGAATGACACATTGGACCAGATGGATTTAACAGATATAGCTAGAACTTTACATCCTGAGGCTATGGAATCACTTTCTTCTCAAGTGCGCATGGCACATTCTCCAAGATAGATCACATACTGGGTCATAAAGCAGCCCTCAATAAATATAAAAGAATTGAGATCATACCATGCACACTTTCAGATCACAATGCAATGAAACTTGAAATCGATCACAGGAAAAAGTCTGGAAAATCTCCCAAAATATGGAGGTTAAAGAACACCCTACTAAAGAATGATTGGGCCAATCAGGCAATTAGAGAAGAAATTTAAAAATATATGGAAACAGATACTTCTCCCCGCAACCACCAAGGCGGGGCCTCGGAGAGAGCAGCCCCCCAAGACCTGACCTGACGCCAGACCACGCCCATCCGCACAGGGGAGTGTCTTTTTTTTTCTTTTTTTTTCTTTGCTTCTCCTTCTTTTCTGCTGCCATCCAGATATATATCCCGTAGCATAGTCTTATCCCTCCTCTTGGCTGGTTATATGCTTTTAGACTGCCCACAAACTTTTGCTGTCTCTGTCCCCACCTTGTTTTTTTTTTTCTTTTTGTTTTTCTTTTTCTTCTCTCTTTTCTTCTCTTCTTTCTTTTCTTTCCTTTCCTTTCCTTTCCTCTCCTTTTCTTTACTTCTTTCCCCTTTTGGCTTGCTTGTTTGTTTGATTTGTCTGTGCATTTGCGTGCTTTTGTTCCCTGTATGCTAGTCTGTTTCCTTTTCAGGGATACCTCAAAAAACAAGCCAAAGTATACATGGTGGAGAGTCCCATATAACTGACCAGGGAAATAAAATAATCAGAGGCAC